>JAXQQM020084568.1:600000-795074 GCA_034641835.2 Pinus albicaulis
TTTATATTACAAGCATATGCTATCCCCTTCAATCTTGTTTTTAAAAATAATTGGGGTACTCGCCAGAAATGGTGGGGAAAACAGAACCAGTATCATCGTCGTGTCGGCGGTATGTCGCTCTTGAACATGGCACTTGTTTGCATTCATGTCAGGTTGGGGACATCTCATCTCATTATCTGTTTGCCTCCGTGGTTTTGGGTAATCTCTTTTGACCTCTCATCTGCTCTTTGTCTCGTCATCATGACCTCTGATATTTTGACGTCAAATACTGCCAAATACACTATCGTGCCACCGATATGTTTAAGAGAAGTTGTCCTCTGCAAGGTTTCAACCCTCCTCTGATTCTCATCTGATCCTGATTCATAACACATTATGTTCCTCTATCTCGTGTCGATGATATGGGAAACACTATGGCCCACCTTCGATCAAGGTCACTTCCTGTCGACTTCAGCTCATTATCCAGGAAGCTGATCTAGAGACTCCCTTCTGGTACCTTGGAGCCTACATGCCTCAATGGCAGGTTCTTCGCGTTCGACGTGAGGTTTTCATCATTGGCCTCCGATCAAGTGATTCTGCACGTGTTCGACGTCAGCTCACTGTTCACATTCCGTAGATTGTACCTATTGTACCTTGAGGACCATTGTCACTATTGGTGGTACCTCTCGCGTATCTTAACAAATTTTATCATTGCCTGGTAATCAGGCGATGTTCTTGCATGTTCGACTTCAGCTCACTTATTCGCATGCTTGAACTTGTACTTTGTTCGGGTCGAGATGGAGCACAACACCCTGGATTTTGTCTGTTAAAATCCAGGCTGCGATTTTGTGGATTATTATGATTGGTTACATGACTCATTCATTGGATGGTTGTGACCATACCTGAGTCTATTTATCGATCCTCACTAGATGGCTACATCCATGCCTTGGATCTAGATTATTGTATACTCTGTTATGGATGGCTGCGCCCATACCACATATATCATGTATTTGAGATATCAGTTTTACTTGTCTATGCAGGTTTTCTAACGGCAATGTTTTCAGTTGGACACGTTCTCGTAAAGAATTTCACCCCTCTCTCTCTCTCGGGCCTCATGCTTTAGGGGGCATCTGTTACACAGCCATTTGCACTGTCCCTACAATCCCCCATCCCGCACATTGGAGGGATTATTCTGTGACCTGTGAGCAGTGACATGACCTGAAACCACTTTCATGGCATCCCCCTAGACAAGGAAAATCATTCCCCTGAAGACAATTCCTTGTGAAAAACCCTAAAAATATCCTTTTTGTCCTTGGCGCGACTAGCCAGTTCAGCCCTCGCGCCAATGGGGGAAATCCTCCAAAGAGGGCGTGCCAGCTGGCACACTGTGACAGTGTTATACCCACGTGAGGCTTATTAAGGAGTGTTTTTAAAAAATAAATGGTGGAAGATTGACTCCAATTAATTCCTGAACTGGTCTCTAAATTGAGTTGGGAGGTTTGGCTTCGGATCTCCATGTAGAGGAAGTGTTTTTCCACCTCTCATGGAAGCTTCCTTGAGGATAGGGCCAATCCTATGATTGTAGGGATCCCAACTCCCCTTCCACCATCTATATAAGCTTACCATTTTCCTTTTGCAAGCTTTCCTTCAAGAGCCTTCAATATCCTAGAGAATGCTGCAAGAACCTTAATAGTCCTCATAGAGCCAAATTAGTAGCAAGGAGATTATTGTCAAGAAAACCGAAGAGAGAGGCTTGTCCCATTCCCGACGAGCTTTACCGAGACGTATTCTGCTGTTGACCCGCCGAAGGAAGATCCAGCGTCAGATCGCAGGTTGTATCTTTCTTTGTATTGATTAATGATAAGTGACTTTGGTTATGGTTCCACTTGTATTGTTCATACTTCGTGATCATGAGTTGTATCTTCTCTTACTGATACATAATTGCATATATTGGGTTTTACGCTTGTGTGTTCGTCGCATTTCTTGTATGTGCAGGTGTTTGATCGCAACAAGCGGGAGAATTGTGATCTGCCGGAGCAAGGAAACGAGAGCGCTACCTTCTCTGTGAATAACAACGTTGGACTTAAGGTATGCCTTTCTCAAAATTTGGTCTATTACAATTAGGAACTTGCGCCTTAGCATGATACGATTATTGCTTGACTTGATCTGGGCTAGTAGGGATCGCCTCTATCCGCAGAGGGGATTTACCTCTACAAAAAAAACTATATTTTCTCTTTCTATCTACAATGTTTATTTGTAGCATGCGACAGGCAATAAAACAATATGGAAAGTATAGTATCCGAAATCAGTCAGATAGAAGAGTAGTAAAATAAAGAAAGAGAGCAGCCTTTTATAAACATAAATGCTACAATATCATCTGCAAGTTCGTAGATAAACATTTCATACGGGTGTCCTCAAAACCCTTAAAGAAAGAGATCTTTCAGAGGGAAAAGTTAGTTATATCTTTTTCTTTATTTAAAACAAAATATAAAAAAGACATGAAATAGCCAAAATTCTATAGAAAACAATTCCTGTGCATTACATTATAAAAAAAAAACTACTCGCAATAAGAACCCTAACCAGGTTCGCAGATAAGAAAATTTGATGGTTCGGAGCTATAGCGCCGAAGTAAATGTATTGGTTATCATTGCAATAAACAACAACTGAGCAAGTATCACATTAAAAATAAAACGTAAACATTATCATTCTGCCATCAAAACTGTAAACTATCGGCCGAGCATAACACTGAAACCCTTACGAATAACATGCAATGAGATAGGATTAATTCTTTGGATTACAAAACCATCCTCGGGTCATCCCTTTAAAAAAATATCATTACAAATGCATCAGTCTCTTAAAAATGTCAGAGTTTCTTAAGAACTGTAAACCCTAGCACGGGTGAGCGAACCCTTAACATTATTGTGCAACCAGAAGTCGAAAGCCAAAGCCTCGACGGAGAAACTTGGAGAGGGAATAACCCATTTGGAAAGCTTAAGTACCTGTCGAGATGGGAACGAAATTGTTAGCCGAGGTCGTTGCGGATGTAGTCAGCCAAAGGATGCGATATTAAGCGATAAACTCCTCGTACCTGCAAATGGAGAACCGTCCAGCCAACGAGTTAACAAATTGTAGGATTTGCAGTGAAGCATAGTATAATAATTTACAAAACCCTTATTACATATGGCAAGAGAAAGTACCTGGTCAAGAAATAACTGCCGTGGCCGTTCTCTGGAAGCCACAAGCCAAGGGATTACTTTCTTATTTGAAAGTAAGGGTTTAATCTATGCAATAATTTTAAAAACAAAAATAAAAACAATTAAGCTGGGTAGCCCGAAGAAGACAACTTACCCTCTGCATTGTGTTAAGAGCCATTTTCTCCCTGTGGATGACATGCTCTGGAGTTGAATCCGTAGCGCTATAGGAACTATCACACTGTCGAAACCCTGTACAAGCGTTTAAAGGAGTCAAACAGTTTTCTTGTAAAGAAAATTGGAGCGCATAAACTAAGAAATTTTATTATAGAGTTGAGATTGAATTCCGCCGAGGAAACAAACCTGTTATAAAGAACCTTGGCGGAGTCTGCAACACTATGAATTCAAGTTTGAGAGAACATCGAGACTCCAAAGGAAACGAAAAACTCATTGAGCTCACAGTTTAACTGGCAGTGGACGCCGAAGAAACCCATCAAGCTCACAGTCTAACTGGCAGTGAACGCTGGAGTATTTTCCCTTGGAGGGAAATGTAGAATCCGAGGCAAATCATGACACATGTACCAGGGCAGAGTAGCCAGTACTGCCGGGAGTAAATTGTGTGGACAGATTGTCTACGGAGGAGCGGTATCGTTGCCAAGTGGAGCAACTCATAAACCGAGAATCACTAATGTAAGGTAACACCATAAATGAGACATATAGCGCATCTATGAATGTACAGACTCATTCGTAGGAATTTTAACATTATATTTTGATATAATATATATACGCCCAAATATTAACGCTCATACCAATTGCCTAGCCATAGGCTTATACGAGATTATTTATATGTACTGTCGAATGTATAGATTGCACATTAAATTATTTGCTTATGATTTCGTCCAAATGATGAGGTAATTTCTTGGCTGGGGAATATGTAGCATTGAAATGGTGTTGCAATGATAGCATGGTGTACGTAAAATTTTTTTTTTTTTTTTATGATGGTAATTAATGTTGTGATGTAAGTGACAAGTGGTATTAGAGCCGGTTGCTACACTGAGATCCTAAGGGTCTACTAACAGTGAAGCTGTGTATGTGTTTAGTGCACTGAGAAGAAACAAGTGAAATGAGGGAAGTTGAAGCGTTGCAGTCACAACTAGAAGAAACTCAAGTCCCAACAGTCATGAATCCAGAAATGTGGGTTCAATTAACTGTTGAACAACACCAAAAGACAAGTCAATTGCTTGAGGAACAGCAGCAACAAACTGCATTTTTGTTAAATATAGTGCAACAACTACAAGAAGAAATGATAAGAGTCCAGAAGGACAATGAGAGGTTGTTGCAATATCAAGAAAATATTCTAAAAAGTTTATCTGATAAACAAAATCAGGAGATGGGACATCCCAGTGCGGAGAAAGAATTATCAATGGAACAAGAAGAACAGCAAACCAGAAAAAATACCACTGGCAGAACTGAAAAGAGTCCCTCCCAAAAGAGCAAAAACAAAAATTACAATGAGGCAGAGTCGGGCAATTTGTCCGACCAACAAGATCATAAGAGACAGAAAGTGGAATTGCAGGGGGAGTTTCGTAAAATTAAGCCACCAACATTTGATGGTGAGGCAGAAGAGGTGGTTGAAGCATGGTTAATCAATATAAATAAGTAATTCCAGGTATATGAGTATAGCAGCAATCTGAAGGCCAGATTGACTATATACCAGCTATGAGAAAAAGCCACCCTGTGGTGGGAGGAGGTGAAAAACGTACGCAGCATTGACGAATGAGATATCACATGGGAATTGTTTCAGAAATATTTTAAGGACAAGTACTTAACGAAAATATTTTATGATGACAAAGCTAAGGAGTTCCATGATATTCGGTTGGGACAAATGACCATGGACGAATATGTTACAAAATTTACTTCTCTATTACGTTACGTTCCTTATCTCCGAGAAGAAAAAGCTAAGGTCCAGAGGTTCTTAAGCAGTTTACCTGCTCATATGAGAGAACAGATAGAATTTTTTAACCCTCAGACCATGGATGAGGCTATCCGTAAAGCATGAATGTGCTATCAACAGAACAAATCCAAGGGTGAAGGAGGAAAAAGCTGGCAGCTAAGGAAAAATCAGAAAAATAACTCCACTTTTAAAAGCAATAAAAGCAGCAACTTTAAAGGCTCAGCACAGAATTCCATCAGCAAGCAGCTTTTTAAAAATCATCAAAGAACTAAGTGGCCAGCAGAGGAGAAACTCACAGAAGCATCCAGCAAGCCAGATCAAGGGTAGATTTAGAAACCTCCCCTACAGTGTTGGGGCTGTGGAGAGGCTCATTACTATAAAAATTGTCCCCAACGAAATAAAAATGAAAATGTAACAAATCTGCAAGAGGCATCTACAGTGGGAGACGTGGCGCGAAATATATCTCGCATAAATGCAGCCTTGAAGGACCGACAGGATGATTTTTAGCCCACGATGATTGAATTGGAAGGTACTATACTAACTAAACCTATTTTGATTTTAGTAGATTCTGGAGCAAGTTTAAGTTATGTAAGTCCTAAAATAGTGGAAATATGCAAATTAAAAGAGCATAAATTTAAGAACTCCTGGTTAGTCCAATTAGCTACCATGGCAAAGAGAAAGGTAACTGCAAAAATTCCTGATTGTATTTTGGAAGTGGCAGAGCAGCAGTTACAAGTAGACTTAAATATTTTACCATTGGGGTCTTATGATGTGTTATTGGGCATGGATTGGTTGGAAAGACACTGAACCCTAGTGGACTGTAAAGAAAAGGTCATTTACTTCAGAATGCAAGATGGCACGCGTAAAGAAATTCAAGGAATTAAAAATCCTGTACAACTACGCCCAATAACAGCAACCCAAATGGGCAAGTGTATCAGAAAAGTACGTCAGTTGTATGCAATTCAAGTAGGATGTGCAAATTCCAAGGAAAAGGCTCCAATAATGGAGGACATTATTATAGTATAGGAATTCTTAGATGTGTTTCCAGAAAACATTCCTGGATTTCCACCCAAGAGGGATATTGACTTCACCATTGAATTGCTGCCAGGAGCCTCTCCAGTGTCAAGAGCTCCTTATAGAATGAGTGTACCAGAATTAACAGAGCTGAAGATACAGTTACAAGAATTGATGGACAAGGGCTATATCCTCCCAAGTGTGTCTCCTTGGGGAGCACCAGTCCTTTTTGTTAAGAAAAAGGACAAAACCTTACGCATGTGCATGGACTACAGGCAGCTTAATAAGATGACTGTTAAGAACAAATACCACATACCAAGAATCGATGGTCTATTCGATCAAGTGAGAGGGGCTAAGGTGTTCTCTAAGATAGACTTAAGATTCGGGTATCATCAGATTCGGATCAAGGATGAGGATATTTGCAAAACAACTTTTCGCACTCGATATGGGCATTATGAATTCGTAGTGCTGCCCTTTGGATTGACAAACGCACCAGCAACCTTTATGAGGTTGATGAATGGTATCTTTCATCAGTTTTTGGATAATTTTGTACTTATTTTTATAGATGACATACTAATATACTCAAAAAGTGAGGAAGAACATAAAGAACATTTGAGAATAGTTTTGGAAATGCTGAGGAAGCATCAACTTTATGCTAAGTTTAGCAAATGCGATTTATTTAAATCAGAAATCCAATACTTAGGACATGTTATATCAGCTGGAGGGATAGATGTTGACCCCGAAAATATCAAAACTATTATGGAATGGCGAGTACCTCAGAATGTGGCGGACATTAGATCATTTATAGGTCTAGCTAGTTATTATAGAAGGTTTATAGAAGGGTTTTCTAAAATTGCTTTTCCCATTACATCCTTGCAGAAGAAAGGCAAGCCTTTCAAATGGACGAATGAATGTCAGAACATCTTTGAAAAGATGAAAAAACTCCTAACTAAAGCGGCGCTAGTCACGAGTGGTGATTTGACCCAGGACTATGAAGTTTGTACTAATGCAAGCAAAGAAGGAGTTGGTGTGATATTAACTCAAGAAGGCAAAGTGATATCCTACGAGTCTAGGAAGCTGAAAGAACATGAACAGAAATATTCTGCTTATGACTTGGAGCTTACAGCGGTAGTGCATGCTATTCGAGTATGGAGGCATTATCTATTGGGTAAAAGATTTGTACTTAAAACAGACCATAGCAACTTGAATAATTACTTTAAGCAAGCAGATTTAAATTCTAGACAGGCAAGATGGAATTCCTTTTTGAGTGAATTTGACATGGATATCCAGCATGCTAAGGGGAAAGAAAACCGAGTTGCAGATGCGTTGAGCAGAAAATTGCATGGTATTTATGCATTATATTACAGTCAGCTATCAAGTCAACTGTTGGAACAGTTAAAAGAAGAAGCACAGAAAGATCCGGAATATAAATACTTGTGGCAGCAAATGGAGGATAATAAGAAGCAAGGCAAGACATCAAAGTTTGGAAAGAACAGAGATCAGGTGTTGACCTTTCGTGGAAGAATCTATGCGCCTAATTGTGCAGGTCTTAAGGAGTTAATCCTGAATGAATTCCACTGTAGCAATTACGCTGGTCATTCGGGCTATCAAAAGATGCTCACTGAAATAAGAAAGGCATATTATTGGCCAAGTATGTGAAAGAATATTGCAGAATATCTAAGCAAATGTTTGGAATGTCAGCAGGTTAAGGTGGAGCATAAGCATCTTGCAGGACTATTGCAGCCCATACCCATTCCTGAGTGGAAGTGGAAGGTTATCTCCTTGGATTTCATCATGGGATTACCACGAACAAAGAGGAAAAATGATTCCATTATGGTGGTGGTAGACAGATTAAACAAATCTGCCCCTTTCATACATGTACTATCTATATACAAGATGGTACAGATTGTGGATATATTTATGAAGGAAATATTTAGGTTGCATGGCATACCTAAGACTGTAATTTCAGATCAGGATGTTAAGTTTACATCCGCATTCTGGAAAAAAAAAAATTATGGTCTGTGAACTCCGATACACTTTAGTACTACCTATCATCCTCAGACTGATGGGCAGACGGAACGGGTAAACCAAGTTCTGGAAGACATGCTGTTCATGTATGTGATGCAGCAACTGACCAAGTAGGAGGATTACTTGCACCTAGTTGACTTTGCCTACAACAATGGGTATCAGGAATATTTAAAAATGAGTCCCTTTGAGGCATTTTATGGTAGGCAATGTCGTACACCTATAAATTGGAGCAGTCCTGAAACAAAATTATGGTTGGGACCTGGAATGTTGGCTGATATGGAAGCTGAATTCAAAAGAATAAGGCAGAATCTGAAGGCTACGTAGGATAGAAAAAAGATGTACGCAGACAAGAAAAGGTCCTACCATGAATTTGCGGTAGGGGACCACGTATACGTAAGAATTAAGCCCAAGAGGAGTACCATGAGATGGACCTCTTGTGCCAAATTGGCTCCCTGGTACTGTGGACCTTTCCAAATACTAGAAACGGTGGGACCAGTAGCTTATAGATTGGCCTTACCCATTCATATTCAAGTACACAATGTATTCCATGTGTCCTTGCTGAAGCGATATGTACATGATGAAAAATATGTGATTCATTGGAAAAGTATTCAGGTAGGAAAAAGGAATAGGAATCCTAACTTAAAGTTCTGAATAATTGATGCATATTGACTTGAAATACTTGGTTTTTTCAGGTATAACCAAACAGAGAGTTTCTGGTTGAGCCGCAACGCATACTTGATAGAAGAGAAATTGAGCTCCACAAATGAGTAGTTGTCCAGGTAAAAGTGCAGTGGAAGCACTTCGGACCAGATGAAGCTACTTGGGAGGACGAGTAATTTATGCGGGAGGCTTACCCGGAGCTCTTCACAGAACTAGGCTGAGACACTGAGGACGATGTTACTTCTAGGGGGGGAGGATGTGACAGCCTCATTAGAGTTAACTAGTATTAACTAGTTAAAGAATTTTATTATTTTAAATTTCTGGCAAAAAAAAATACTTGAAACATTATTGTAGATAAAAACAAATTATTTTACTGAAAATCATTAAAGTAGGAGGACTGGTTAATGAAAAGGAAATCTTTTAAGCTGTTGGTAGAAAGTTTCCAAGAATAGGAGGTCGTTGGGAACAGTTAGAGAAACAGTTACCCACTCCTTTGAGGATAAAGTTGAATCCCAGGAGAGGAGTGGGGGTTCTGTGAATTTTGGTAAGGAGGGTGAAGTATTTTCTAGAGATGGGGGAGGAGCAGTTGAAAATATCTTTTTGCAACCCTTGTGAAACCAGATTATCTTTTTGTGACTGGATTGGCCATCCAGAGGTCACAGTAGAGAAATTCCACTGTTAACCCGTGGCACCATCCAGATTCTGGGGCTAGGTGGCAAGTGGAGGACGTAATAGCCTCCCTTGATGGTTGGGAGGACAAAAGCTTGAATTATGTTAATTCAGATAAGTATTACTATGCATTTAAGTATTTTTCTATTATTGAACTTTGAATGGAAGTCTACAGTTTAGAAGATGTGGGATACACTGCTTATTAATTTACAAATGAATATATAAGATATGTATTTCATAAACAAATGGCAAATTCTGAACTATGGAGTTATTTACTTCTGTATTTAATTGGAACAGAGAAATCTGATAGTAAAACTATATTTTCTCTTTCTATCTACAGTGTTTATTTGTAGCATGCGACAAGCAGTAAAACAATATGGAAAGTATAGTATCCAAAATCAGTCGGATAGCAGAGTAGTAAAATAAAGAAAGAGAGCGGCCTTTTATAAACATAAATGCTACAATATCATCTGCAAGTTTGTAGATAAACATTTCATACAGGTGTCCTCAAAACCCTTAAAGACAGAGATCTGTTGGAGGGAAAAGTTGGTTATATATTTTTCTTTCCTTAAACCAAAATATAAAAAAGACAGGAAATAGTCAAAATTCTGTAAAAAACAATTCCTGTGCATTGCATTATAAAAAAAAACTACTCGCAACAAGAACCCTGACCAGGTTCGCATATAAGAAAATTTAAGGGTTCGGAGCTATAGCGCCAAAGTAAATGTATTGGTTTTCGTTGCAATAAACAACAGCTGAGCGAGTATCACATTAAAAATAAAACATAAACAGTATCATTCTGCCATCAAAACTGTAAACTACCGGTCGAGCATAACATCGAAACCCTTACGAATAACATGCAATGGGATAGGATTAATTCTTTGGATTACAAAACCATCCTTGGGTAATCCCTTTAAAAAAAATATCATTACAAATGCATCAGTCTCTTAAAAATGTCAGAGTTTCTTAAGAACTGTAAACCCTAGCATGGGTGAGTGAACCCTTAACATTATTGTGCAACCAGAAGTCAAAAGGCAAAGCCTCGATGGAGAAACTTGGAGAGGGCATAGCCCCTTTGGAGAGCTTAAGTACTTGTCGAGATGGGAGCGAAATTGTTAGCTGAGGCCGTTGCGGAGCTAGTCAGCCAAAGGATGCGATATTAAGCGATAAACTCCTCGTACCTGCAAATGGAGAAGCATCCAGCCAACGAGTTAACAAATTGTAGGATTTGCAGTGAAACAGAGCATAATAATTTACAAAACCCTTATTACATACGGCAAGAGAAAGTACCTGGTCAAGAAATAACTGTCATGGCCGTTCTCTGGAAGCCACAAGCCAAGGGATTACTTTGTTATTTGAAAGTAAGGGTTTAATCTATGTAATAATTTTAAAAACCAAAATAAAAACAATTAAGCTGGGTAGCCCGAAGAAGACAACTTACCCCTCTGCGTTATGTTAAGAGCCATTTTCTCCCTGTGGATGACATGCTCTGGAGTTGAATCTGTAGCACTATAGGAACTATCACACTATCGAAACCCTGTACAAGTGTTTAGAGGAGTCAAACAGTTTTCTTGTAAAGAAAATTGGAGAAAATAAACTAAGAAATTTTGTTATAGAGTTGAGATTGAATTCTGCCGAGGAAACAAACCTGTTATAAAGAACCTTGGCGGAGTCTGCAACACTATGAAGCCGAGTTCGAGAAAACGCCGAGGCTCCAAAGGAAACGAAAAACTCATTGAGCTCACAGTTTCACTGGCAGTGGACGTTAAACAAACCCGTCAAGCTCACAATCTAACTGGTAGTGAACACCGGAGTATTTTCCCTTGGAGGAAATGTAGAATCTGAGGCAAATCATGACACATGTACCAGGGCAGAGTAGCCAGTACTGTCGGGAGTAAATTGTGTTGACAGATTGTCTACAAAGGAGCGGTATCGTTGCCAAGTGGAGCAACTCACAAACCGAGAATCACTAATGTAAGGTAACACCATAAATGAAACAGATAGCGCATCTATGAATATACAGACTCATTCGTAGGGATTTTAACATTATATTTTGATATAATATATATACACCCAAATATTAATGCTCATACCAATTGCCTAGCCATAGACTTATACGAGATTATTTATATGTTCTGTCCAATGTATAGATTGCACATTAAATTATTTACTTATGATTCCGTCCAAATGATGAGGTAATTGCTTGGCTGAGGAATATGTAGCGTTGAAATGGTGTTGTAATGATAGCATGGTGTACTTAAAAATTAATTTTTTTTTAATGATGGTAATTAATGTTGTGATGTAAGTGACAATGAATTATCAAAACTCAAAGCCAAAATACCTTAAATATTAAATTAACTAATTTACCTCAATTTTATTTCAATTATTATTTTATTTTTTTATATTATTTTTTAATCTCAAAAAAGCACAGTTTTTAAAGTCGGTTATCAATTTTTTTTTTTAAATCATTTTAAAAAATGTTATCATTTTATCACTCACCCGCTCACGCCCGGAATATACTTTTTCCGTTTTTACCTTCTAAATCGCCTACCCCTCCCGGCCATTATTTTATTATTTTTTAAATAATGATTTACTTGTTGAAATTTATGGTTTACTAATACTTAATTTTCTTTAAAATTTCCAATTTTATTTGAATTTATTCAAAATTCTTAAAAAAAAAAACTATTTTTTTAATTGTTTATTTTTAGATTCTCTTTGAACTTGTAAACCTAACATCACCAATTTTATATGGTCACGTTCTTCTAATCACTTTGTGCGTCTTTTATGTGGTCACTTTTTTCTAATCACTTTGTGTCTCTTTGATAACTGAGAATTGCCAATGGGTTAAGTGTCCACCCTTAAAATTGCACACTATCCTCAATTTAGTTACGCAATAATTATGCAGAAATATCAATATTAATTAAAAAATCACCATGCTTTTGCACCCTATCTCGTTGACATGGTTCATTTGTGGATAAGGTCGGTCGGTCCAATTCTGGCCATACCATTAATTTCTTGGCCCGAAAATGCCTTTGATGTACCATGCTATCGAACTCCAATATCTCAAAACCTACCTTACATTTTAGAAGCCACAGGATGTTATAAAGAGGAGTCTGTTCTGTGGTGGGTAACCATAGGTTAACCGTTAGACGCCATCATCTTCATCCTCTTTTGTACTTCTGCTAATTGTTCTGATAAAAATGGCACCAAGAGATATGAGCAATGAAGTTGAAGAGAATTTGAAATTGGCGGCTAGTCGCTCCCGATCGCGGTCGGTTGTATCAATATTTCGAGTTCCCAGCATCCTGATTACGGACACGGAAAAAAGGGAAGCATATGTTCCCAAAAGAGTTTCCTTGGGTCCGTACCATCAAAAATTGGATGAAAACCACGTTCGTACACCAATGGACGATCTCAAATCAAGAGCATGGCAGGTTCAATGATGATGATGGAAATCTTATGGCGTTATTCCATTCTGCATGGCAGCAGATGGAGAACCTGCAGTCCCAAGTGAGGCACAGCTATGAAGAAAATATCAATTGCCATGACGATGCCCTCGCTTTGATGCTAATTCACGACGGCTGTTTTATTCTAGAAATTTTAAGGACTCTCAGTGGCGACGCATCACTGGATGACGATAATCGTGACTACTATGAACCTCTTTTTGAGGAGAAAAAGATTCGCTTTACTGGAATGGATATACTGTACGACATTTTGAAGCTTGAAAATCAAGTCCCTTTCATTGTTCTCAGAAAGCTGGTACTCTTGGATTCAGATATTCCGGTAGAGCGAAAGCTGCTACAATTGGAGCTCAACTCCACAGATATTCAGTTAGAGCGAAAGCTGCTACAGTTGGAGAAAAAGCATCTCAAAAAGCTGTGTTCAGAGTTCTTGTTGGTGTTCTACCCTTTCGACTGTAAGAAGGAGGATATAGAGCAATGGTCGTGGCCGCAACCAGATGAAGTTCATCATCTTCTTGGCTTGTTGCATCGATTCATTATATCTCAGCTATCTCCCCAGAATGGCGACCATCCAAATAATTCCCATAATGGCGACTACGGAAGGCTCCCCGACAAAGATGAAGAGAGGGCAGACAATGGAGACGAGAACGACAATGCAAAGGGTAACATTGCAAGCAATGTCCATCGCGCAATAGATTTAGGAAACGCAGGCATCAAATTTAAGGCATGCAACATAGGCATCGCAGGTATTCATTATCACGAGTTGGATGCCACAATTTTCCTTCCAACAATCACCATCGGAGACTCCAGTGAGACACTCTTTCGTAACCTAATCGCTTTTGAGATGTGCAAACCATCTAAATTCAATTACGTTTCATGTTACGTGTGTTTGATGGACCATTTAATCGACTCCGAAGAAGACGCGGCTTTGCTCAGAAAAAGGGGCATCATTAGAAACTGTTGGAATTAATTTCCAACTGCCCGACGAGCGCAGAGAACAGGGCGGAAGTGAAGTCCGAGGGGGTCAGGCAATGCAGCCGGCTGGAGCAACATACCCCATCGGAACCGGGCCCACACCATTTGTTCGCATAACAGTCCGCGGGGGTCTGGTAAGTATTGTGGCCAGAGGATTGAACCCCCTCGGACCTGCTGATGTAAGCAAGGGCCCACACTGCGTTTTAACAATAAAAAGGTTGCGGGGTTTTAATTTTTATTTTGCCCATCGCACAGATTTAAAACAAAATTTGGTTTTAAATGTTAATTGTTTTGTTTTTAATATATGTGACATATATATTAAAAAGCCGTGAAGTGTAATTTTAATTACACAGCAGTGTAAATATAAAAAAAAGGGAAAAGACAGCAGAATGTTTTATTACACAGGATTGTTTTTTGATAAAAGCACAGCAGTGCGGGAAGATAAAAAGAACAGCGGTGCCACCAACCAGTTTGCCATCAATGCGTTCTAAGTGGTGCTGACAGAGTTAATGCAGCCATTAAAGATTTCTGAAGCGGTGAAATTTAGTGGTTGGGTCATTTTAATGACACAGAGATATTTATGTTTTGTAATATGTAGAGACAGAGTTATTTTGTAGTTGTAATGTTTTTTTTATATATGCACAGCAGCGTATTGTTAAAAACAGAGAGACAGAGAGTTGTAATTTCTTAATTACACAGGACAACAGAGTATGCACAGCAGTGTATTGTTGTTGATTTTTAGAGACAGAGTATTTTCTATGTGAGACAGAGAAGAGTGTTTTGGTCACTGTGTGTGAAGCAGTACCATATTTTGTAATCTCCCAGCAGTGGAAAGATAGAAGAATCTGTAACAACAATTTTTTTTAATAGAAATTTTTTTTTTGGAAACTCTGTTTGTGACTGAATAAAAGAATTTTTCTCTGTGTTTAAGGAAGACTATTTATTGTTTTGGAATTCTGAAAATTCCAACATGGTATCAGAGCCAATCCAGGCTATTTGAAGGTCAAATAAGCTGAAGGAAATGAATTCTTTGGTGCAGCAGCTTCTCCAGCAGTGTGAAGACTCAGCCATAAAGGATTTAAGGTATTTCTCTATATAGTTTTGTGTTACTGTTGCAGAACAGTTGGTTAATTTACATACACAGTCAAGTGTTTGTTGAATCATAGTTAAGAGTGCAGAATGGCAGGCGCCAGCACTGGTATGAATTTGGGAAATATCCATCTCCCACAATTCAATGGAAATAATTATGATTACTGGTCAATAACTATGAAAGCTTTATTTACCTCACAAGAATTATGGGAATTAGTTGAGGATGGCTTTGAAGAGCCAGCAAATGAAGCAGAGTTTTTTCTTCTAACTCAGGCAGAAAGGGAGTCACTGAAGAACAATAAGAAGAGAGATGCCAAGGCTCTTTTCTTCTTATATCAAGCAGTGCATGAGAGTGTGTTTCCAAGGATAGCAGCAGCTAAGAAATCCAGTGAAGCATGGGAAACTCTCAAGACTGCCTATCAGGGAATGGAGAGAGTGAAGACAGCAAAACTTCAGTTGCTGAGGAGAGACTTTGAGACTCTATGTATGAAAGAGTCAGATAACATTGACTCATTTTTCACTCATGTGATTGGAATGTTCACACAAATAAGATCTCATGGAGAGACTCTTGAAGACAGGAGGATTGTTGAAAAACTCTTGAGAAGTTTACCCTCAAGATTCGATGTGATTGTCACCACCATAGAAGAGACAAGGGATCTCACAAAGTTTTCAGTGGATGAATTACATGCATCACTGATTACCCATGAACAGAGATTGGGTAGGAGTGAAAACTCATCTCTTGAGCAAGCCTTTAAGACCCAGATGTCTTTCGGAAGAGGAAGAGGGCAAGGGAGAGGAAACAAGAGAGGAAGAGGCAGAAGCCAAAACAGAGGTGGAAGGAACAGTCCAGCAAATGCTCAAGGAAGGGGCAGCAATCCAAATCAACATCAAGGCCAAGGCAGCAGCCAACAGAATGGTCAACAGAATGCACAAGGACAAAGGTATGATAAATCCAATGTCTAATGTTATAATTGTAAGAAATATGGTCATTATGCTAATGAATGTAGAAAGAAGAAGCAGAATGATATGAGAAGTGAAACTAGTGCAAATTTCACAAAAGAAAACAACAGTCAAAGTAATTTGTTTTTAGCTTGTAATATGGCTGAAGAAAAGAGTGAAGACTTATGGTTTCTAGACTCCGGTTGTAGTAACCATATGACAGGAAACTTAGCAATGTTTTCTATATTAGATGAAAGTGTGCAGTCACAAGTCACACTAGGAACTGATAGCAAAGTTTCTGTTATGGGAAAAGGAGATGTGAATGTTTTAACAAGATTAGGTGCAAAGAAAACCATAACAAATGTTTATTATGTTCCAGGAATGAAGTGTAACCTCTTAAGTGTTGGACAGCTTGTCCATAAGGGGTATAATGTTTTCTTTGATAATGATGTTTGTACCATCATTGATAAACCACCCAGCAAACAGTGTATTGCTGAAGTGAAGATGACAAGGAACAGGATGTTCCCTCTCATAATGAGAGCAGATTTGAAGAATGGCGAAGAGAAAGTAGCAGTTGCACAAGAGACTTACCAAAGTGAACCAAAGGATGATAATTGGTTATGGCACTTGATATTTGGACATCTCAACTTTGGAGGTCTTAATCTGTTGAACAGAAAAGAGATGGTAAATGGTTTACCATTGATAGAGAAACCGGACAGCCTTTGTGAAGGTTGTATTCTTGGGAAACAACACAGAGAAAGTTTTCCTTCCGGGAAAAGCATAAGGGCAAAAGCACCCTTAGAGATTGTCCACTCAGATGTGTGTGGACCGATGAAAACTCCATCACTTGCTAGCAGCCACTATATCTTAACATTCATAGATGATTTTACAAGAAAAACTTGGGTTTACTTTTTGAAAAACAAAAGTGAAGTGTTTGAAAAATTTTGCAATTTCAAAGCACTTGTTGAGAATCAAAGTGGGCTGCATATCAAAGTCTTAAGGACTGATAGAGGAGGTGAGTATATATCTAAATATTTTCTACGTTTTTGTAGAGAAAATGGTATTCATAAACAATTTACAACTAGATATACTCCGCAGCAAAATGGAGTAGCCGAAAGGAAGAACCGAACCATAATGGACATGGCGAGGAGTATGTTAAAGGCAAAGCATTTGCCGAATGATTATTGGGCTGAAGCTGTACATTTTGCAGCGTATATTTTGAACAGGTGTCCTACAAAAGCAGTTATGAACAAAGTGCCGGAAGAGGCATGGAGTGGCGCAAAACAAAGTGTCACACATATGAAGGTTTTCGGATGTGTGGCTTATGCACACATTCCGGATCAGCTAAGGAAGAAGTTGGACAGAAAGGGGGAGAAATGTATTTTCATTGGATACGTTAGAGTCAAGGAATACAGTTATGTAACCCATCCGGCAAGGATTTCTTGTGGTGACAATGATAAGTTCATTGAAGAGAGGCTTGGGATGGAAGCACGCAAGCCGATTGGATGTTTAAACAACATTTATCTCATGATAAAGAAGAATGATAGTGAGGTGGCTGAAACCATCCCAAAACGTGACATCAACATGGAAATCACACTCTTGAGGAGAAGTAAGTGCTTCTCCAAGCACACCACAGGAGGAAGTTAAATTGGCCTTCAAGTACTTGTCACACCTAATGAAAGGTAGGAAATTCAGAAGTTTGAAAGATATTTATGAACAAGGATATAGCTATTGAAGGTATCAATTCTTTGTTTGCTTTATATTGTCATGTTGATGATCCTGTTCATTTCGAAGAAGCTATCAATGATAGGAAATGGATAGAAGCTATGGATGAGGAAATAAATGCCATAGAGAGGAACAAAACTTGGGATTTGGTTGAACTCCCAAAAGGTAAAGATGTCATAGGTGTTAAATGGGTCTACAAGACCAAGAGTAATGCTGAAGGCAAGGTAGAGAGACACAAGGCAAGGCTTGTTGTCAAAGGCTATAAACAGAAGCATGGCATAGATTATGAGGAAACTTTCGCACCGGTTGCCAGAATGGAAACCGTGAGAGCAGTGTTGTCCATAGCAGCACAAAACAAATGGAAAGTTTACCAAATGGACGTGAAGTCGGCATTCCTGAATGGAGTGTTAATGGAAGAGGTTTACATTGATCAACCTCTCGGCTATGAGAAGAAAGGCCAAGAGCACAAGGTATGCAAGTTGAAGAAAGCTCTTTATGGGCTGAAGCAAGCGCCAAGAGCGTGGTACAGTAGGATAGATTCATATCTACTGGAAAATTGTTTTGAGAAGTGTGAGGGAGAACCCACCCTCTACATCAAAGAAAAAGACGGCAAAATCTTGATTGTAGTCTTATATGTTGATGATGTTATCTTTATAGGTAATGATGATTGCCTTATTGAACATTTTAAAACAGTCATGAAAGAGGAATTTGAAATGACTGACATGGGTTTGTTGAGATACTTCTTGGGAATAGAAGTAGAACAAGATGAAAATGGGATTTTTATCTCACAGGAAAAGTATGTTAATGAGGTACTTGAAAGATTTAACATGCAGGAATGCAAAGCAGCAATCACTCCCACAGTGATGGGATTAAAGCTCAGCAGAGACGACAGGAGTAAGGATTTTGATCCTAGTTTATACAAGAGCATAGTTGGCAGCCTCATGTATTTGACTGCAACTAGGCCGGACATAATGCATGCTGTTAGTTTGATTTCCAGGTTCATGGAAAAGCCAAAGGATACACATTGGCAAGCAGCAAAAAGAATTTTGAGGTATGTTAAAGGTACTAAAAGGTTTGGTATTTTGTATACTACTTCAGAATGTTCAGATTTAGTTGGATACACGGACAGTGATTGGGCTGGAAGTGTAGATGATTGGAAGAGCACTTCCGGTTATGTTTTTCACATGGGTTCAGGAGCCATTTCATGGGCTTCTAAGAAACAACCCGTTGTAGCGTTGTCTACAGCAGAAGCAGAATATGTGGCAGCTACAGCAGCAGCGTGTCAAGCAGTTTGGATGAGAAAAATGTTGAGAAGCTTATGTCAAGAATAGGTAAAAGGGACAGTGATATTTTGTGACAATAGCTCAGCTATTGCATTGTCTAAAAATTATGTTTTTCATAAAAGGACAAAACACATTGACACCAAGTTTCATTTCATACGAGAATTGGTTAGCAATGGCGAGATTGTTTTGCAGCATTGCAGAACAGAGGATCAGTTTGCAGATATCCTCACAAAGCCACTACAGCAGAAAAGCTTTGAATATTTCAGGAAATGCTTAGGTATGCAAGAAAACTCAGCAGTTGAAATTAAGGGGGAGTGTTGGAATTAATTTCAGCGCAATGACGCAGACGAGGCAGTGAAGTCAAGGGGGAGTCGAACTAATCGTAGTGAACAACATACCCATCGAACAAGGCCCACACCATTTGTTCGCATAACCGGTCCGTGGGGGTACGGTAAGTATTGTGGCCGGAAGGATTGCATCTCCCTCGGACCTTTCTTTGATATAAGCAAGGGGGGCCCACAACGCGTTTAACAATAAAAAGGTTGCGGGGTTTTAATTTTTATTTTATACATCGCACGGTTAAGAAGCAAAATTTGGTTTTAAATGTTAATTGTTTATTTTTTAATATATGTGACATATATATTAAAAAAGCACGGAAGTGTAATTTTAATTACACAGCAGTGTAAATATAAAAAAAAGGGAAAAGACAGCAGAATGTTTTATTACACACGATTGTTTTTTGATAAAAGCACAGTAGTGCGGGAAGATAAAAGGAACGGCGGTGCCACCAACCAGTTTGCCATCAATGCGTTCTAAGCGGTGCTGACAGAGTTAATGCAGCCATTAAAGATTTCTGAAGCGGTGAAATTTAGTGGTTGAGTCATTTTAATGACACAGAGATATTTCTGTTTTGTAATATGTACAGACAGAGTTATTTTGTAGTTGTAATGTTTTTTTTATATATGCACAGCAGTGTATTGTTAAAAACAAAGAGACAGAGAGTTGTAATTTCTTAATTACACAGGACAACAGAGTATGCACAGCAGTGTATTGTTGTTGATTTTTAGAGACAGAGTATTTTCTGTGTGAGACAGAGAAGAGTGTTTTGGTCACTGTGTGTGAAGCAGTACCATATTTTGTAATCTCTCTAGAAGAATGTGTAACAGCAATTTTTTTTAATATAAATTTCTTTTGTGGAAACTCTGTTTGTGAGTGAATTTTAGAATTTTTCTCTGTGTTTAAGGAAGACGGTTTATTGTTTTGGAATTCTGAAAATTCCAACAATTGGGAGCGACGGAGAGGTTGCCAAGCTCTTCAACGGCCTATGCAAGGGAGTCACCGTGAATCTACAAGGTGCCTTCGATCAACTGCCACAAAAAGTTCATAAGCAGTACAACAATAAATTTAGGGTCCAATTGGCTGAGCTTGTCAAGGAGTATTTCTCTTCTCCCTGGAAAATTCTAGGTCTGTTGGGGGGAATTGCTCTACTGTTGCTCTCCACTCTGCAGACCATCTTCACTATACTCGCACTATATAAGTAGCCTTTCCTTTTTCCTTTTTCCCAAATTATTTCAATATTATGACTCATGGCCGAGGGCCAAGGTTTCTTGTTATTTTTACTCATTTGTATGCTGTTGACCGTAGCAAGGGCTGAAGTAGGGAAAGATGAATTCTGGATTACAAGCTTAATTTTTATTATGAATACCATGAAGCCCTTACGTTTGTTCCCAGCTTTTATGAAATCTTCTGTTACACAATTCCCGTTTAGGAAAGATGTAACTGCTCCACTTGCTATTTAAAAAAAACTCGGAATGTTAATCATTTCGGAATTCGTTCCAACGTGTTTTAATTCTCATCCATCTAACGCGGTTTTGTCCTGATCTCATATATATATATATATATATATATAAACAAAAGTAAATAAAGCATTTGACCTTAGGTTTATTTTATTTCAGCGATAATGAAGAATCGCCTCTGCCTTTACTTGCATATCAAATTTTATCACATCTCTTTTGTTTTTTTCTTCTTAATTTCTAATTAGAATTTGAGAATTTTTTTCTACCATCTCTCACAGGTGTGCCGGTATTCATCTCTTTAATTAGTATACTTGTTTAACGAGCGCTTATTTGTGATTTTAAGTGGATAAGTGTTATATTCAGATTCATAGTATTGAACATTATCTTATTCTATTTAATAAATTGATTTTAAAATTATTAAATTATCAAAAATATAATTAATTACTTCCATAGGTTTTTTTTATTGAAATTGGATATTTTAATTATTTTTTTAATTAATTATTCTAATTTTATGATTGAAAATAAAAAATATTGTCATGTTCTGGTGTCTCTACTAAATCAACTAAATTGATAGATCAAATGCAAAGGTAACTTCCTTACATATAATTAAGCTCTGTTTAAATTAATTTTATACCAAATTAAAATTAAAAATAAAAAAGTACTGTGTCACTCATAATTCACTTGGTGAAAAATAAATTTAAAACTATAACATAAAATGAATTTTAAAAGTATACCCATAGAAACTTATGATCGTGGAATTGGGTGGATGAATAACTCGTAAGCGTATGTGGTTTAGAAACGTATATCGTGGAATTGCTTGGATGAACAAGTGTTAAGTTTTCATGCTGCGTGTGTATTGAATTGTTATTGCTGGGAAATACACATGTCTCAAATCTGGCTGTAGAGGTAATTCCATCACTTGCTGCTACTGTTAAATTGTGAGACGTGTTCATCACTTAAATTCTAGCCATATCAACTTCCTTCTGTAAAAATCAACCTGCACAAACAAATAGGGTTTTATAAATAGAATAATGAATAAATTATACATGAAGCAGAGACTAAGTGCATTCATCTCTGGGCTGCAGTTAATGACGTGGTCTTCACTTCAGAGAAAAGGCATCCTGCAGGGTTGGTTTTTTTATTCATTCTTCTTTCCCTTTTTGTTCTTTGTATTTTTTTTATTTATTTTCATTAGATATTCAATAATATTTTTTTAACGTATGCAATAGAGAAAGTTTATGTTAATATAATGCATTTGAATTGGAATAGATAGAAATATATATTTAATAATAATTTTTATTTTTAATCTATGTAGTAGATAAAGTTTATGTTAATGTAATGCATTTGTATTAGAATGAAGAGAAACTCACTAGGATGCTTAAGCAATGTTGGTGGAAATATTATGTGAGATAGTATTTATTTGTGAGACAGATTTGTGGTTATATGTGTTATTTTTTCTTACTATGTGAGATGGTATTTATTTGTGGGACAGATTTGTGGGTATATGTGAAGTTATTTCTTCTTATTAATGGTAGGGAAATGTGGCAGTAAAATATTTCCTTTAACTCATAAGAAGGAGATAAATATTTAATAGCGAGTATTTCTCATAGCCACATATTATCTCACACGAGTGTGGATCTTTCTAAGCAGCATTAGTGCATAACAGGAAAATCTTTTTTTACTCTCAATCTATGAGTCTTTCTCATTTAGGTAGGTTTAGTGGTTCTTTTCTTTTTTTCTTTGGTGCCAAAATTCGCAATCTTAATTTCTTTAACTATATAAATCTCAACAAAATATTATTATCAATTTTTAAACTTCCATCCCAAAAATCTTTTGATTAGGGACTTTTTAATAAATCTAAAAAAAAATAAGTACATACATTTTAATAAATTTAAGAAAAAAAATAGTTAAAGAGAAAAACAACTTCCAAAATGGCATTTTTCTTAGAGACATGCTATTACACTTCAATATTATGTTATATTGTAATAAAAAAATCCACATTACTCACTAACTTTATGAAAATAATAACATCACAATATTATTATAAATTTAAATTTAACTAGTATATATTTAAATTTACATTTATATTAAAAATAAAACCTATTCAAATTTTATTCTTGTATATTTATATTTACATTCATATGGAAAAGAAAAACCAATGAAGTAAATTTAGTACTCAATTTATGATTAAAAATAAAAGATAGTGACATATTCTAGTTGTCTCCACTAAATCAATAGATAAAATAGAGAAAAGTAACTTTCTTACTTATCTAATAATTTTTTACCAAATTTAAATTAAAAATTTACTATATCATTCATAATTCACCTATATATCATTCATAATTCACCTAGAGTAATTAGTGAAAAATAAATTTTATACTCGAACATAAATTGAATTTTAAAACGTGCTCTCCACATTCTCAAATGTATCCCCATTCGTGTGATTTAAATTTTATAAACGTATAATCGTGGGTGTATCCCCATTCTTGTGGTTGAGAAAGGTATCATCCTGAAATTGCTTGGGAACAAGTGTTAAGTTTTCATGCTCCGTCTATTGAATTGTTATTGCTGGTAAATACACACGTCTCAAATCTGATTGTAGAGCTAATTCCATCACTTGTTGCTAATGTTAAATTGTGAGACTTATGTTAACTTATATTGAAATGCTAATGCTAATGTTAACTTATATTCGAGCCATCTCCACTTCCTTCTGTAAAGAATCAACCTGCAAAAACAAATAGGGTTTTATAAATAGAATAATGAATAAATGATACATAGGATTTTATTTTCAGATAAATAAAATAACAAGTAATTTATTTTGGTGAGTTTTGTTGCAGTTCGCCGAGAACATAGTTTGTGAAGCACAGACTAAGTGCATTCATCTTATGTTGCCGTTAATGACATGGCCCTCATCTTAGAGAAAAGGCATTATGTAGGGTTGGGTTCGTCTCCTTATTCATTCATTCATTCTTCTCTTTTATTTTCTATGTGGTGGTTAACAAAATTTGGAACATGAGGATTTAGGATTTTAGAAAAAAAAAATTAAGATATGTATTTTTAAAAAATGCAATATAATTATAAATAAATAAATTTCAAATAAATTAAATAATATTTTTTAACCTATGTAGTAGAGAGAGTTTAGGTTAATATAATGCATTTTTGTTGGAATGGAGGGAAACAAATATTCAATAATAATTTAACTTATGTATTGGAGAAAGTTTATGCTAATGTAATGCATTTGATTTGGAATTGAAATTGAGAGAAACAGATCTTTAATAATGATTTTATGTTAATGTAATGCATTTGCATTAGAATTGAGAGAAACTTACTAGGATGCTTAAGTAAAGCTAAATGGTATTTATTTATGGGACAGGTTTGTGGGTATATTTGAAGTTATTTCTTCTTATTGATGGCCACTCCTAGGAAAATGTGGCATTAAGATATTTCATTTAGCTCATAAGAAGGGGATAAATATTTAATAGCAAGCATTTCTCAATGCCACATATTGTCTCAACAGTGTGGATTTTTCTCAGCACCATTAGTGCATAAGAAGAAAGTATGCTTTTATTTTTTTCTCTCACTGAAAATAGTTGTAAGCCACTATGAAGAAACTAAAAAATCACCACAACTAAAACCATAAGAGGAAAGTATGCTTTTAGTTTTTGCTCTTAGTAAAAATGGTTGTAACTCACTATGAAGAAACTAAGAAGGCACCACAACTAAAACCATAAAAAAATGTTTTTTCTCAATCTATTAGTGTTGCTCATTGGTTGAGGCACCACAATTAGAAACACAAAATATTATTTTCCCTCTCATTTATTTAGGTGATGGCCTTTTTGTTCTTTTCTTTCGTGCCACCATTAGGGATCTTATTTTTTTTAACTATATAAATCTCAACAAAATCTTGTTATCAATTTTTAAACTTCCATTAAAAAACTCTTTAGTTAGAGACTTTTGAATAAATCTAAGAAGAGAAATAGTTACATATTTTTTAATAAATTTAAGAAAATAAATAGTTAAAGAGAAACATAGCTTTCAAAACGACATTTTTCTTAGAGACATGTTATTACACTTCAATATTATATTCTCTTGTAATAATAGTAACTATTATATAATATTAATATTAATAATTGCTAGAAATAATGTTATTAATGTAGATAAATGTCTTTAGGATTAATCTGAAAGACATTTATCTACATTATGGATCACAAAAGTCTTAAATCAAACAATGTTATTAATCATAATATATATATTTTTTAAATTATTAGCATTTAATGTTATTAACATAGTAATATTAATATTAATAATAATATTTCAATATAATTATAGGGTTTATAACATTTTAAAGGTTATGTTAAGGTTAATAATAATATTAGACTTAATAATATTAAAGTTTATATTATATTTAATATCTATATTCAATTAATGATTCTTATCAAATCCAGAAGTGTTTTATAATGTATAACCTTACAATTAAAAGCAATACACCCTATCCTATTCTCCTTATAGAAGTGGGTGTTTCCCCTATCGAGAGCCTAGCTATGACTAGGCTTCTGTTGCATAAGTACAAGCTCAATAACATAGGAGACCATAGACTTCCTAAGCTAGCTTTAAATTCCTGCTAAAACCACCTAAGGGTTAAACGAGGTTGGTATAAAGACACGAGGGCCTGGTTAAACC
This sequence comes from Pinus albicaulis, assembly GCA_034641835.2. Classification (NCBI taxonomy): domain Eukaryota; kingdom Viridiplantae; phylum Streptophyta; class Pinopsida; order Pinales; family Pinaceae; genus Pinus; species Pinus albicaulis. The sequence continues at coordinate 625,441 of JAXQQM020084568.1, forward strand.
ATTGGGAGATCGACAAGAATGTTGCATTGCAAAACATTAATAACATTCAAAAAATTGTTACTTCTAAGTTCAAAGAAAAGATGTGGTGTGAGAAAGATCTAGCAGCTAAAAGAAAATTAAGATATTATAAGGAGGTCATCAATCCCACACTAGAAGATCAAAAGTATCTCTTTGTTTTAACTAGCTCAAAGAAAAAAATTAATATAGCCAAGATTAGAACGAACTCTCATGAGCTCCTTAGTGAAACAGGTCATTGGACAGTTCCTAAAACACCATGGATGGAAAGGATCTGCCATCTCTATGAGAATATGAACATCGAGGATGAAAATCAATTTCTCTTAGAGTGCCCCGCATACAACCACATTAGAGCTCAATTTCATAATCTTTGTTACAATACTGACCTTCCTAGCCTTTTAAGATGTCAAAATTATAGTGAGCTCGAGAGGCTTCTCTCCAAGATTTTTGAGTATAGGAATAAAATCTTAAATCAAACTAAATAACTCTTTTCTTTAGGTCCGATAGACCAATAGACCAAAGATTGGTCTCAGTGGACATTAACCATCATCATCATCATTAAAATAATGATTATAAGATGATTAACATTAGTATTATTTTAATATTAAATATTATTAATCTTAATCCTATATAAAATTGATATTAATAATTTAAAACTTAATTTGAATAATAATCAAATTATTACAAAAAAAAAAATTACAATATTGTTGATAATATTATTAATATAATAATATTAATAATGTCAAAAAAATAAAATTATTAGTTTAATTAATTATAATATTTTTTTAAAAAATTATTAACATTTAATGTTATTAACCTAATAACATTAACATTATTAATAACATTTTAATTATAGAATTAATATTAATAATATTTATTTAATAATATCAATATTTTAAACACATTAACATTTTTATATAAGTAATATTAAAATAATAATTATAAAAATTACAAATATTAAATAATAATAGTAATAATAATAATAATATTCTATTTTTTATCAGAACAATATTATTAATAATATCATTAATATTATTAATAGCATTTAAATTCTAATATTAACATCAATAATATTGAATTACTAATATTATTAATTACATTAACATTATTAATGAAAATATAATTAACTTGTTATTAATAAATGATATCTAATATAATTAATATTAATAAATAATAGTAATAATATTTACATTTTGATAATTAATAATAAAATAATTAATCACATTTAATACAAAAATTATATACTAATAATGATGATGATATTTAGAAAATGATTAAATATACTATTAATGATATTAACATTAACATTTTTCATATAAATAATTTTAAGATTAATATTAATAAATAACATTAATTATATTTACCAAGGTAACATTGTTGTAGAAATTATATAACATATGCATGTATATATTCAGATTCTCTTGATCTAACAATATTTATCTTCTTGCTAAATATAAAATCCTTCCACTGTTAATCTTTTGCAGAAATTCCGAGACTTTGACCCCTCTACTGTTGTGATCACCAAGCTTCCTATCTGGGTCAGGCTTCCAAATCTCCCTGCGCATCTTTGGCATTTTGCTGTCTTTCAATCAATTGGGGATACTCTTGGCCGCTTCCTGGCTACAGACACATCAAGGGCAAAGAAGGGTATATATACCTTTGGCAGAATCTGCGTGGAAATTGACATCAACAAAGGGCTACCAGACCAGATCATCCTGAAAGTTGGGGACTTCCATTGGGTGCAAACGTTGGACTATGAGAATACAGCCTTCAGGTGTCGTCATTGCCATCAGACATGTCATCTCCAGAACTCATGTGCAACGTTCCTCGACAAAAAGAAGAACCTCAATCACAAATCCAAATTCAAGAGTTGGAAACCTTGTGATAGACCCCCTATGGATGACTTCGAGTCCTCTAGCTCTGATGAGGAGGATACTGAAGTGGAAGAGGAGAATGTGGGGCATCCAAAGGACCCGCCCTCAGATCGACCCGAGGATCCCACTGTTTCTTTGATCTTGCAGAAAAGCTCTCATGAGTCTTCTTCTTTCGACTCAGATAAGGAGACTTCACCTTCCGCATAGAACAGTCTGCAAGTGGTTCCAGTCCAGCCAGATCAGAATGGTTGGGTCAAAGTCATAAAAAGAAAAGGAAAAAATGTCGTTTGGGAGACACTGCCCATGGTGGGTAGACTCCTCAGCTTAGCTTGTTCTTCTCTGTTCTCTCTGTTACCTGTCACTCACGTCATTGTTGCTCTATGGGACCGATGTTGATACTATATCATTTCCGGTTCCCTTGCTTTTTTAGCTTCGCTTCTATGCGAGCTCTGATTGTACTATATTTCTCTTCTTAATAGATTTAGTCTTATTCAGAAAAAAAAAAATAATAAAAAAAAAATAAAAAAAATAAATAAATAAATAAATAAATAAAATAAATAAAATAAAAAATAAAAATAAAATAAAATAAAATAAAATAAAATCTTTTGCAGAAATTTAAACTCAATTGCAAACACATGAAGCAATACAAACAATCGCACATAACACAGTTGTTTAACGGGAAAGCCTGAAGCTAAAAACCCCAACTATCATATATTATGTATCATGGAGATCATTTAACAATCTCATACAAAGCTTAGAACATCAAGCTCTCAGTACAATCAATCGTCACACACTAACATGAAGAAATATGCAAATCCATGCACTGATTTCTTGCCACCTGATAGCCTACCTCCACTGCGTAATCCCTGCTGATAGAAATCCTTGAATGAATGGAATCATGCTTGCCTTGACTGCGCAATCCTCATTGGCAACTCCAATGTGTGTGTGATGCAAACAATGCATCACTATAGTCACAAAAAATAGTCCATCTCACCCTTTCACCTATCTCTCCACTGGGTCTCCACTAGAACTGACATGCACTGTAGTTAAATGCTGAATTTATTCAGTTGATTAATGAGTTATTATTTCTAAATTAATTAACTAATTAATTCACTCCACTCTCACTAGTGTATCATTCAGTTAAACTAGATACAACTAGCTCAACTGAGTTTAACTCCATTAACTGAATTAAACTAAATAACAACTCCATGAACTACTCTTCCAGCTCCGTCATAACTTTGCCACTTCAGTTCTAACTGAGTCCTCCATGCATGAGCCACTAATAAACCCTAGTAATTTCATAATTCCTTCAGCCCACTGATTTTTCAAAACTGTACACTAAAATTAAGTGCTCCAAGAGAATAATTTGATATTTAGAGTTTGATTATTATTAAGGGCTAATAATAATCGACACTTCTATTTTTAGATCGACTATCTATAAATAGACTTTTCCCAATATTCTAAAAATAGAGTTTCATATATTTTTCCAACTTGACCAACCATCCACAAATAGCATCCTGCAACTTCTGAAATATGATCACCATGTCTAAAAATAGACATAGAATAAAAATAGACTTACACCTAAAAATAGCCTACGGGCCCACTTAGTGAAGGTGACTGATTTTCACTAAGCACGTCATCTTGTTGAATCTCAACACTCCCTCTCAACAAGATAGGGATTATCCTTCACCCCGATCCTACCTCTATGGTATTCTAATTTTCTCCTCGTGAGCGCGTTCGTCAGAATGTCTGCATCCTGATCTTCTGTAGGAATGTATTGAAGCAACATGATCTTCTGTTGCACACAATCTCTGATATGATGATATTGGATATCAATATGTTTAGATCTATCATGAAACACAAGATTAATAGAGAGTTTAATGCAAGTCTGATTATCACAATGTATCACTGTAGGATCTAAATGTGAATTGAACAAATCGACCAAGATCTTCCTCATCCAGATAGCCTCACATGTAGCTTGACCTGCTGCCATGTATTCTGCTTCCGCTGAACTCAGTACCATGGATCTTTGTTTCCTGCTGTACCAAGAAACTGTTGTAGATCCAATACTGAAAACCCCTCCTGATGTGCTCTTTATGTCCATTGGGCTGCCTGCCCAATCTGCATCTGTGAAGCCATGCAAATTCACTTCATTCGTCTGTCTGTACCATAAGCCATACTCAGATGTGCCCTTGAGATACCTTAGGACATGCTTTCCTGCCTTCCAAAAGAGCTTGGTAGGCTTAACCATCACTTGTGAAAGTTGGTTCACTGCATAGAATATGTCTGGTCTTGTATTAACTAAATACATGAGCGAACCCACCAACTTTCGATAAACAGTGGCATTCACTACCTCTGCCGATATAGCATCCTCTTTCGTCCAATTTCCTAGAAGAGGAGTGTCGATAGCCTTGCAGCCTTGCATGTGAAACTTCTACAGTATCTCCTAGGCATACTTGCCTTGAGACACAAACAGTTCACCTTCCTGCTACCATACTTCCAATCCAAGGAAATAATGAAGGAGGCCCAAATCCTTCATCTCAAACTCCTTTGCAAGATCTGCCTTGCATGAATGTATCAACTGCTCATCACCTGTTAGTATTAAATCATCAACATAAATAACAATGATTAAAATCTTACCCTCCACCACAATTTGGTATAGGTTTGCATTTGCCTCACTCTTGGTGAAGCCAAGTCCAGTGAGATAGTTTTCGATCCATGTGTGCCAAGCACGAGGTGCTTGTTTCAACCCATACAATGCTCTTTTGAGCCTGCACATATGCGACTCACTGCTGAAGATCTCAAATCCTTCAGGCTGCTCAATGTACACCTCTTCCTCAATGATCCCATTAAGGAATGCAATCTTCACATCCATTTGATGAATGTGCCAACCCATGTGCACTGAGAGAGAAAGGATGGTCCTTATGGAAGAATACCGTGCGAGAGGTGCAAAGGTTTCTTCATAATCAATCCCCTCGATCTGTGAGAAGCCTCAGGCAAAAAATCTTGCCTTATACTTCTCGACGCTCCTATCAACAACTTGCTTTACCTTGTAGATCCATTTCAAATCTACCACTGATTTACCCAACGGCCTTGGAACAATCTCCCAAGCATTGTTTCTGACATTGGAGTCATACTTCTCCACCATAGCATCTACCCATGTGGGCTCTTGCACTGCTTCTTCAAAATAAAATGGCTCTGTCATGTTACACTTGCTCATAAGAGCCATGTATCCAGTAAATCGGTCAGGTGACTGTCTCTATTTGCACTATGATGTAGGGACTCCTACATTCTATGCCACATCAAGCTTCAGTCTCTCAGCTTCTGTGGTACGCTTTCTGCCTTGTGTGATGTTTGGTTCTGCATGACTGGACTCCTCCGCTCCATGAATCTCCTCCTATGGCTAATCCACATCTAGAGGCTCATCTTTGGGGACAAGCAGTTCCTCCTCTGCATGCAAGTGTAGCTCCCTCTCAAGCAACAACTTCATGGCTTTCACCTCATTGAATTTTATATGCCGTCGAACCACAGTCCTTCGATTGTCTAGAAAATACACACGATAATTATGGGGTGTTTCTGTGTACCCCACAAATATCCCAACTTCTGCAGTTAACTCTAGCTTCTTCCTGGTGTCCTTTGTCACATGAATGTAAACAGATGAGCCAAAAATCTTCAAATGAAAAATATCAGGCTTCTCACTAGTAAAAGCTTCTTTAGGTGTACACATGCCAAGTACTCTATGAGGACAATGGTTTTGCACATAAACAGCAGTGTTGCATGCTTATGCCCACAAGTGCATTGGTAGGCCCTGGTCATGCATCATAGCTCGTGCAACACCCATGATCATTCTGTTCTTCCTCTCCGTGACCCCATTCTGCTGTGGGTTATGAGGCACTATGATTTCTCTTCAAATTCCTTCTTTGCTACATAAGTCTTTGAATTCGTTCGAGATATATTCACCACCATTATCGCTTCGTAGATCCTTCACTTGCTTCCCTGACTCCTTCTCCACCAATGCTTTAAACTCACATAACTTTGAGAATGTTTCGCTCTTCTTATGCATGAAGAAGATCCATCATCTATGAGAATAGTCATCAACAAAAATAACATAATACTTGTGTTCAGTTGTTGAAGCAACCGAGAAAGGTCCACACGCGTCTGTGTGAATTCTCTCGAGGATCACCGAAGCACGGGTCTCCTTCTTATGAAATATGGTCTTCACAAACTTATCCATAGTACATCCCTTGCACTGATCTGACTATGGAAGAGTACCCTTGGGAAGTCCAGTAGAAATCTGCTGCAAAATCTTCAAAGCGCCATGGTGAAGATGGCCCAATCTCCTGTGCCATAATTCGCCCTCATCCCGGCTCACCACTTCTGCTTTTCCCAACATTGCAACACAGCCATCTACCTCCAACTTGTAGAGATTCTTAACTCGAATCCCTATCCTCTTGGTTTGTCCCGCTATTTTATGTCGCAGGAAAACTTTTCCCTCGCTGAAAACAATGTCATAAGCTTTGTCTTCCAACATTGCAACCGAGACCAAGTTCTTCTTCAGACCTGGAACATGCATAACATCTTTCAACAGAAATGGATTACCTGACTCCCTCTCAAAGGTAATGGTCACAATGTTGGTCGCACTGTATTGACCATCGTCACCCATCTCTATATGCATTTGGAGATCCTTCTCCTCCAAGTCACTATACAACTCCTTGTCTCCCGTCATATGGAAAGACGCACCACTATCAAGATACCAAACTGATCCCATTGAGCTTGAAACCAGGCATGCGATCAAAGAGAAATCAAGTTCAAATTGTGAAGCTAACGCCTCTCTAGCTACAGCTCCAAAAGCCTTCTTGTTCTTCTTTTTCCGTGGGCAGTTAGTGGTGAGATGCCCATGTTCATGACAGTGAAAACACTTCAGTTTGGACAAATCCAGCTTCTTTCCTTTAACCTCAAATTTTGGATGACCCCTTTCCTTTCCTTGCTTTGGTAGCCAAAGCACAATTCTCTTCATCATCATTCTTCGATGAAGAGCCATCCCTAGTACTTCGCCTTATCTCCTCCTGCACAAGATCCGACCAAAGTCACTCCCAACCCGGCAGTTTCTCCTGTCCATTGAAAAAGTCTTCGTAGCTATGCCAACTCTTCGGAAGCTCAAGGAGAGCCAAGATCACCAAGTCATCATCATCAACAATAATCCCCACACTTCCCAGTTCATCCCTGCAATGGACAAACTTCGTGAGATATTTTGGAATACTATCGCCTTTCTCCATTTTTATTTTTCTGAGCTTATCTTTCAGCGCCAACTTCCTCTGATCACTACTTCTTTGAAAAATATTTGTCAGAGCCTTCCACATTGCAAATGGAGTGGCTTTCCCATGAAGGCTTGACACAATATGGTCCTTCACACCTTCCAACAGAATTCTTCTTGTCTTTGCTACCTTCTTTTGCCATGTGTCAATTCCTGTAGCATCGCTAGAAGTAGGCTTAGGAACATCGCTATCAATGAACTCCTTCATTCCATTATCTTAAAGCACTGCCTCCATCCTATCCTTCCAGGCTATGTAATTAGAGATACCCTTAAGGGCATACTCCAATCACAACCCATTGAAAGACATTTCAATGAATACTCAACTGTCGCACCAAGAAATTTCTGCAGCAAATTCGAATTGTCCACCAGCACAAAACTCGGCGCTTATTCACAATTGCAATCTCTAACGATCAATACTGCTCCTATACCATGTAGAAATTTATTAATACTGATGTATTACGAGATCCTCCTGATCTAACAATATTTATCTTCTTGCTAAATACAAAATCCTTCCACTGTTAAACTTGTGGAAATTTAAAACTCAATTGCAAACACACGTGAATAAATTCAATCGCACATAACACAGTTGTTTAACAAGAAAGATTAAAGCTAAAAACCCCAAATATCATATATTATGTATATCAATGGAATCATGTAATAATATCATACAAATCTTAGTGCATCGAGCTATCAGTAGAATATAGATTCATTACACACCGTCATGCAGAAATTTGCATCTCCATGCACCAATTTCTTACCTCCTGACAGCCTGCCTCCACTGTGCAATCCCTGCTGAAGAAGTCCCCTGAATGAATTCGAATTGGCCTTGCCTTGAATGCGCAATCCTCATTGGCAACTCCAATGTGTGTCAGATGTATTGAATGCATCACTATAGTCACAATAGATAGTCCATCTCACCCTTTCACCTATCTCTCCACTGGGTCTCCACTGGAACTAACACGAAAGTAGTAAACTATTGTATTTTTTCAATTGTTAGTGAGTTATTAGTTGTGAATTAATTAACTAATTAATTAACTTAACTCTCACTAGTGTATCTTTTAGATAGAATAGATACAACTAGCTCAACTGAGTTAAACTAAATAACAACTCCTATAACTACTCTTCCAACTCTATCATAACTTTGCCACTTTAGTTCTAACTGAGTCCTCCATGCATGAGCCACCAATAACCCTAGGAATTGCGTAATTCCTTCAGCCCACTGATTTTCCAAATCTATTCATTGAAATAAAGTGCTCCAAGAGAATAAGTTGATGTTTATTGTCGGATTATTCTTAAGGGTTAATAATAATCGACATGCACCTATTTTTAGATCGATGATATATAAATAGAATTCACCCAATATTCTAAAAATAGAATTTCATCTATTTTGTACATTTGACCAACCATCTACAAATATAATCCTACAACTTATAGAATATGCTCACCATGTCTAAAAATAAACATACACCTAAAAATAGCCTACGGGCCCCACTTAGTGAAGGTGCTTACTTTTCACTAAGCTCATCATCTTGTTGAATCTCAACAATGGTAAACCTCCTCCCTATGTATAAAGTCATTGAACTGGTCTACATTCTATTCTACTATAATTTCTTCATCACTTCCCCAAGTTTTGATTCTAGCAGAATGTTTGCTAGGAAGGACATTTAAGACAGCTGGAAGGGCAAGAGGGGCATAACTAGCAGGTGCAGCAGGTGGAGGAGGCACATTCCCTGTGGTAGTTTTAGGAACAACAGTAGTAGAAGAAGAGGAACTCTTAGGAGGGGGGATGTTTGGTCTCTATTGTCCACTGACAATTGAACTCCAATCAGGAAGAGGAAAACCAATTTTACTTGTTAACAAAATTTCAAAAAGGTCAAGCTCCTTCAACCTATCCAAAGATTCTCTTTCTAACAAAAACTCTAAAGTGATTGCTTCCCAAAACTCTTCTTTATCTTTTTGTGTCACTAAGGCTGAGGTATCAATACCTCTCCTATGTAAGTCTAAGACAATTTCAGTTAATTCTTTTTCACTTTCGGACCTAAACAAGACTTCCTGAATCTTGTCATCAAATATTATCTTCAGGACTTCTTAAAACTTCAGAGGAAAATGATTTTGTATGTAATGGAGCACTTGATATTGCAATAATGCCTGGACTACCTATAGAGATGGTGTTTGGATTATCCACAATGGTAGGTGGATCTGGGTCAAGATTACTCCTCGTGTATCTCCTACTCGAAGCCACCTTTTATCATATCAATTTTGAATGGAGTCACCAAGGTATATGTAGCCTCGAACAACTTCCTGAGCTCTTGCTACCTTCAGAATTTCAGCTTCAAAATTTCGGGAAAGTATAATCTTCAGGCTCTCGGAAGACGCATCAAAATGTTGTCACAAAATTTCTCCTGATAGGCTGCTAATCAGACAACTTCATGTAACTATTTCAAACCAATCTTGCAACTGAAGCTTAGCCTCTTCAGTCTAAGAGGGCTCTCTCAAAGGGGTTAATGATATTGATAATGATAAACTAGATGGCTAACTCTACTTAGAAAATGACTTGTTTGTGATAAGTGTAGGTTGAAAAGAACATCAGTATGAAAACATTGGGCTTATGGATTCAGAAAAGCAATAATTCAATAGTAAGTTCACTTCACATGGAAGCTGTGGCAGGTAAGAGTTTTTAGCAAAGGTAAGCACTCATGAAAAACGGAATAACACAGCCAATCCATCTATAAAGGAAGTCATAGCATTACATGAATGAATTTTGAGTATTAAAGATGAAAACCACTGCAAATGGTACACGAAGAAAATATAGATTAGATAAAAACTAAAAAATAAATCAAAATCTCAGGTTGGTCAAGAAACAAGTCTGTTGTATTACTGAAAACAGTCAATTACATAAAGTTGTAGTTTTGCCAAAAAGTCTCCAAACTATACAAATTCGAATATCTGCCTTTTAATAGACTTGTTACATGATGAGATGATGTAACGCATGGCTAGATTCATCGAAATTTTTCTAATGACACCTTTCATAACAAGAAACATCTACTATAATGAGAAAATGACAGCTATTCTATTTGATAGTCCTTTTCCCAATAGGACTGAAACTGTCCTTTATTACATCTACTACCTTATCTCCTAATATTAGTTACATCTTTGAAAACTATTCCTTCACATCTTCGAATAGGGTTTGATGGGACTCATCACTACATGACATCTTAATTGACCTCCTCTAAAACTGGAAACAAACCCTACCTTTAAAGAAAACTGGTCCTTATCTTCAATGAATGGTTTGGCTGATGAGTTAGCTCCATCACGTGGTATTTAAGTCTTGGATGAATTCTGGCAAGATCCCTTGAACATTTGAAATTACCCAGCTATCCAAAAATGCATAAAAACCTACTCATATAGCTTCAAAATAGTATGTTATGAAAGTATGACAGTTTCGTAGCGTACTTTTGTAGCATTACAAAAATGCCTTCTGCCATCAATATTTCTGATTCTTTCCTTATATATGATGTTCATTATGCCTTAATACATCTTCCATACCATTTTCACCTCTTGGAAGCTCCCAAAAATGGTTCAAAATGCAAAAAATAAAGCTATAGTAGTTTCTTAGCGTTTTCTTGGTCTTCAAAGCTAGGAACGCTACGAAACTGCTAAAAACAGTGAAAATTCTAGATTTTTGTGTAGCTTAAAAAATATACTTTCCAAGTGTAAAAACTTAATTTATAACATGCCATTAACCTTTAAAATGATAAACCAGCTCACACTATGATTCTTGAGGTGTTTCTTCCTCATTGATAATGAGTTGAGAAATTGGCTCCTCAACAACTGTCATTTTAAGGCCCCCTTTTCTCCAACTCGTCATGAATTAGTTCAAGCTGTTCCTGGAGGTCTTCAACCTGATCCTTCAACTTTCTGTTTGCATATTTAAAATGAAAATTCATTTTCCTAACATGTTTCACTTCTTTCCTCAATGGCATGGTCCATTTGATAAAATGTTGTGTATTATCTAGGGTCTTGGAAACACTGTCAACCTGCTCTTCCCAAATCTCTTTCATCTTTTCAAATTGAACCTTCTGGAAATTGTGTTTCCTTGCTTCTTTCTTCATAATAGAAATTTCATGATAGGTAGATTTCAACTGTTCTTCAAGGAGTTCAAACTCAGTTTTTTCCATTTCTTTCTCCTTTCCTTTCTTTGACTTGCTAACTTAATCTTTCTCTACAGGTGATGAAAGATCAATGATGTCTTGTGGTGGCTTGACTGTGTCAGTAGGTGGATGAACCTCTTTACTTCTCTCTAATAGCTTTCTAGCATGCCTTTTCATGGGATTTATTTCTTGGAACATAAAACCTGCATCTTCTCCTTCAAATTCTAGTCTCTTTGTAGATTTGAATTTCTTTAGTTTCTGTCCACCTTCCTCTATATCCTTACCTTGGACTATAGGAGTCTCTTCTATGTCAATGGCATGTAGTATGTCTTCTAAATTTCCTTTAGCTATTGTTATGTCCTCTAGAGCCACTATTTTATCTTCTAAAGCCATTGTTTGAATCCTTGTTATCATTTTGCTTCCTCGTTTACTCACAGCTTGTTTTTTTTGCAGGTGGAATAATGGGTGTATCAAAACTCTGCAATTACTCTATTTCTATCATGGCTGGTTCACTTGGTTCTACTCTTGCTAGTTTACTTGGTTCTACCACCACTGGTTCATTTTTTTCTGCCACCAAGGGTGATGGGATACTCCTAGGTTTAGGAGTTCTTGTATGAGCAAGAGTATCCAACTCAAAACCACTAACAAACAAAAATGAAGACCAATCTCTACCTAGTCTTTGGAGCTCATCTAAAACTAACAGTTTAATTAAACCATGATGAAAAAATGAAGTCTTACTCCCTTCAGATTTTTCTTGGACCTTATCTACCATTTTTGATAAACTTCTATGTAAATAAAAAGGAGGGTCAAGAGATATCTTACCAGTAAAGTGTAGGAGAAGCTTGAAATGATAAGAGTAAACTTTATGGTATCTCCTTTCACAAGTAAAATATTTCTGGATGATGTGCATCAACTTTGAGTAGTTATACTTCATGCAGTTTCTTGGGATGGCATTAGTAAGGTCCATTTCATTGTTTTCTGACCCTTTGAACCATTTCTTTTGTCCCCTTATAATCCCTGTTGTTGCTGCAATGACCTTTGGTGTAATGGAAAGATTCAGCATCCACACTTTGGTAGCTATTCCATTGAAGTTTAAAGAAAATTATTTGGAAACCTGTACATGACAGCCTTGTAATATTTCACAAAACTGTAAACAGCTAGTCCTTCTGAAGACTTCTACAGCTGTTGGATCTTCATTGATCAGATTCAGATCTGTTGGTTCATATCTTAGACATTGGCCACCTTTATTTGTCCTTCTTTTTTCTGCCATGATTTATTTAATGCCTTCTCAGCCTCACTTGATCAATGATCTTTGTAAACCTTTGAAAACACCAGCCACAGATTTGGCTCAATGCAGTAGCTCTCCAGAGCTCAATATCACGTGAAGAAGGAATGAAGAATGAGAAATGACTGAATTAGGAAAGATTTTGAAGTTTGATATTCACTCATAACACAATGATGAATCATACGTGCCTAAAATGGTGATGATGACTTCAGACCTAACCATGTACCTTAATCTTAACCTTGATGTTGAATCATTTATGGTACAACTATTTCTGACACTTGTTGACGTAATTGTAAGATCAACATTATTGACATACTCGACTTGTAAGGAAATTCACGATAAAATCTATGAATTAATGAACCACTCTATGGACCTACAATGATCCAAGTAGATATCGGTGGCCACCCACCTATTCCATTTGGACTCGTACCATCAATTCTTGCAGCTTTTCACTTTCAGCACAACTTACTATTTTTAGCCAACTATCGGTTTCCTGAACTTTCAGAGCCATTTGGAGGCCCTAATGAGCCACATGTATATTGGTGTCCACCCACCTATTCCATTTGGACCCACACCATCATTTCTTTCATTTTTCAGTTTCAGCGCAACTTACCATTTTTAGCAGTTTTTTGGGTCCTCAACTTCCAGAGCTATTTTGAGGCCCTAAACGACATTTTTTAGGCATCATTTGTTTGTTGAATATGATTCCATTTCAAAATCAATATTCACGATCAATATTTATACTCCTCGGATAGATATTTCTTATGAGGTATGATGCACGTCAAATGGAGATTGTATGCCAAAGTTACATCCCTGGGAAGTTGAAACACCAATTTACCCAAACAAGGCCCATAGTTTTGGCACTTCATCTCCTACGGTTAGGTTTTTTGATGTTTAGGGTTTTTCATTGTTTTTCAACAATAAATAGGCCTTCTAGCCTCATTGTAACACAGTTTAGAGGCATGTAGCCACGACATCTCTTCTCAAAGATAAGCTACCAGCGCCATAGCTATTTTATTTCCATTATGTCTGTAAGCTATTTCAGTCATTTATTATTAATAAAATTAAGCATTATTTCCGCTGCATCTTTGTGTTTATTTATGTATTTTATTACGTTCCTGTATAAATTTGGATCATACCACCTTCTATGAGATATTTCGCTTTTGGCTATCCGTTAGTTGCTAGGAAGACGGTCTTGATATTGAATGTGTTCAGAAGTTCATCATACAACTTCACCTATCTAACACACAAGGATCTTATACTATAACCAACAACCATTGTTCAGGGGTTTCTGAGTGCCAACAACAACAAACCATAACAATATGTAAACACAATAAAATTAACAATGTGTTCAAGGGTTTCTGTGCACCAAGAACCACTAATTTGAATTATGTTACATTGTTCAATAATTGGTTATGCAGTTTTAAAGAAAATGAATATAACATGTCTTCCATCAATCAAAGTTATATACTACTACCACTTTTTTCACTAGTTACTTTTGCACCACATAATAAGAATACATATAGGATCAATAATAAAATCTTACAAATTCAAGAAACTTAAGTGTCTCGTCTAACACTAACAATATCAGGCTCAAATCCATGTTTGAATATTGTTAGCTTCATATTTTGAGAATATTGGATATTTTCTACAAGAAACTGGAACTACAAATAACAATGTATCTCAAATATTTATCCCCAACTATGTTTTGTACATACCCAAGATATTATTATGGTCCACGATACCACATCTTTCTTAGGCATTTTGTCAAGGTATTGTTGTGCATCATCAATTCTCGTGGCATTGAAGTGCTTCGCCATCAGTGTATTCCACGAGAACAAATTTCATTGTGGCCCCATGCAATTAAAAGGAAATGCAAACTATGGAGTAGTTGGAGCTTATCTAGGCATGTATATGTTGAATAACTCTCGATTTGAGACCTAACCTCTTGGAAGACTACACTCTAGTTTTGAAATATGAACAATAATTTTCACACCTATATTACATCTAGTCAGGAATTTGAGGCAGCCATTCAAGCAACCAACAGAGCAATAGAATGCAATGTTTATCGATCACATCATTCATTACACCAACTATTACAGTCATCTTGGTGAAGACCCAGGAAGAAATATTAGCTATTAACAATAATTGGCCATCACCGTCATAGTTGTCATATTATTTCTCAAATATACTTCAAAATAGTCAGTAATACAAATATATCTTCTTGCACTCATTACCAACCATATAGACTATTGATTACCGATATTATCGAAGCAAAACCAAGCTGTGACTCATATCATATGTAGGATGACACAATTCTACGACTGTAAATAAAAGAAAAAAAATTCTTAGGCATTCAGATGCCTCACCTATAACTACTAGCTCACAAGAATTCACATACATTTAGAAAAGGTGAATTTTCATAAGAATGTCAATCTCGAGCTAGAGTCCCTTATGAATCAAATGGGCATGAACCTTCCTGCCCTCTGCAAAATTTATGGCATCGATGTAGAATTACAAGAGAGAATTGTAGTTGTTTGAGCTCATGGGAATGTTTCAATTGTCCATTAAAGCCAAACTGGACACATTTCTTATCACACAGATATTTTTTGGGAGACCGCAACCTCGACCTTGAGATTTTGTGCTTCGACTTGCTCTCTAGAAATTTTGACTTGGATAGCTTGCTAATTCACATTTCGCTATCTCAATTTGGTTGCTTTGAAAGTTGGTCTCCTTTTATGAAATAGCTAGATCAAACGATGGAAAAATAATTAATGCATAATCATAACACTCACAAGCACATAATAGAAAAAATAAAAATCATTCAGAAATGAAACTAAACTATCCACTCTCACAAGATTTCAAATTTGCCTGGGCCTCCCATGAGGGAGTTAAGCCCAGAGATAGTATAAGATCCCAAATGGCCAAATAATCAACATATTTGGAATATTTTAGTGTTCTAATTGAAATACTGACAAGTAAAACATAGAACACAAGGGATCTAAAATAAATGCAACCCTTATTTATATTTTTAACTAAAGAAAATAGTGCATGCCCATAGAATAATATCAGAGCCCCTGCAATGGAATTCACAACTACTCATCAAAGAGAAAACAAAGACACTGAAGCACAATCGTGGACCCTGGATGGATCCACCAGACAAATCACATGCATGGGGTTTTCGTCCCTAGGATCAAACTGGAACTGGTCATGCCAAGTTTTCAAGAAAAACACAATAAGATAGATAGACTCAAGATGATCTAGATGCCTAGCTCTTATCCTCTTTAATGGGATTAATGGACTCTCTAGAAACCTTATTTTATCACTTTCCCTCGAAAAACGAAGGAAAACACCATGGGTCGATACCACTGTCAGATACCACGGTAAATACCATGGGAAGATCCCATCCACTTTAACCATATCAAGAAAAGGGAATATTACAAATCCTCCCACCCAAAGATTGATTTCCCTCAAGTAATCCACCTTTATCCATAGCAAAAGCATTTGTTTACTGATACTAGGATCCCATAGAAACCAGTGTGGTATCTCATGCCTCCATGCTAAATGATTATGAATAAATCCTTCGATACTTGGATCCCAAACAATCCTCCAACCAATATTACCCTTAATAGATTCCCCTGGATCCCAATGGCACCTAAGTCTTGGGACTTGTGGGTTATGATGCAATATCAGCCCTCCATAACTTCATGTGCTTAAGAACCCAAGCTGCGATATAACCATGGCTAAGAATATCCTCCTAGGACTCATCCCATCAATAGAGTTCCAACTCATAATCTCTCTCCAATTCATCCTGTGGGAAGGATCTAATGGATGAATGTTTGCACATGGAGTAAGTCTACAATGATGATAATGTTTGATGCTCAACTCATGTTGCTCCACTTAATCACCCAACATGATCCATTTGGAGAACTCTGCCATGATCTCCCCAATGTATAAAGACGGGTTGGTAGTGTTGGAAGCCTTATCTATGTACTCTTGTAGAGGGATGCTCTAAAACTCCCAACTGTACTCCTATTTCTTCCTTGTTAGGGACTTGAGTCATTCCTCAACACCAAGCAACTTGGATGTTGATTCAGCACTTACCCCTATGAGCTCCTAAATTTTCCTATTCTCATGTAAGATAGTGTCTCACACTGTCCATGCTCTTTGCTTCAACATCATGATATTTGTCTTGAAATACATGGTCTTTTCCCGAAAGTCCTCTACTGGAAATTTTGGTGCCCTGTTGAATGCCTTTGTATCTATATGCACTAGATGTTCAATGATCATATCTCCAGCTCGAACCTTTGACCTAATCTCGAGAAATGGCATATCCTTCATATTATATTTTTCATGTTTCCCCTCACGATCATGCTCATTATGTTGATTTATTACTACTGGATCCTCAATTGAGTCTCCTTGAATGTCTTATTCCTTGCCTTATCCACGTGTGGGTACAATCTGTTGTTCACCTTCTCTGGTTGTCAAACATGGAAGTATTGGTGGACTGTATCTACACTTCATTTCCCATACTCTTTATGGATTTCCAAATGGATATCTATTGACTCATCTGTATAAGAGTTTACCACTTTTCATATGTTCAAATAAAACCCCTTTTACAAACCCTTATATCTCCCACTCATTTTTTCTTTTTATTATAATATCAAACTCATTTCCAAAAATTAAACTCTTCTACTCTCTCTCTTTTCATTGTTAATATTATTATTATTTTTAATAATAAAACTCAACCACTTTAGACTTCCCTTTTTAAAACAAGGGTCCCACTTAACCACCTAAGGGTCCCTAGACTCTTCTTACTATTTTTATTCAAACTCAACTACTACACTCTTCCCTTTTTAAACCAAGGGTCCCACTCAACTACTTGTGGGTCCCTAAACGTTTATTACTCTTTTTAATATTATAATGGTGGGTTTACAAATTTGGTGGGGCCACAATTATAGGAAAGGTGGGCATCGACGTGTACCAATAGATTGACTGACTTATGTGATTTCCCGGAAGATTTATAATTAAAATTCTTTGGACTTCGGAGGTGTGTATCTATTTTGGCTGGATAACAACCTTAATGTTTTGTTGCAACAACCTCCTACCCTGGTCAATGAGATCCTAGCTAATGGTTGTTGTTAGATCCTTTTCTTCACTATGTATGGCGTCAGTGCGTCCTTAGTGAAGGATCGGTAGTCTCAGTTGAATCGGTTGTGACTAATATATTTTTGCCTTCACCCTGGGCATGGACAATATTTTATTGACCCTATTGTAGCTTAAGCCTCTATCTCAACTTAACAGGTCAACTATCACCTTAAGAATTTCATCATCACTTGTGAGATCTGGAAAATATATAGAAATTGTGAGGCGGGTTGGCCCAAATGGAGTAGTTTTCACAATACAGCTGGCTCCTCTACTTAAAAAATAAAAATGTTGATGCCAGGAAATGAACGATCGACCGGCGATGTTGCAAAATGAATCATTAGGTAAAAATTTAATACTTTCGGCGGCACTACAAAATGAATAATCTTGGCTCTGTTGTTATTAAAGAGCACCTCCCCACACTTTTCCTCTGATGTTGCTCACTTGCTCATGGTGCAATGAATTGTCATTAGGATAACGATTCACTCGACAAGCAATTGACTTCGTTTATATGGGTTCACTTTCACTGTGTGGAATATGAGTTGAAAATAATTAATATTATATTGTATTAATGGAGAAATGGTTACATTGTTGTCACGTAACTCCTTAAGTTAAGATTAGTTCCTAGGTTATACGAGTTTATTCCTAACTCCCTATTCCTTTGTGATGTGTTTATTGTTGTATCATTGATTCTCCATGTGCCCTGATTTTCCTACAGAGCCTTAGTGGCTACAGAGCCTTCGCGGCTACAGAGCCTTCGCGGCTATAGAGCCTTCGTGGCTACAGTGCACATAAGAGCCTCAATGCTCACAATGGAGTAGGTGGTCTATAGAAACACATTACTCATAGGGGGAACATGGTTTCTCACAGGTTTTAGTTTTGTTTCTGAGCACATAGCTCGATCAACGCTGTTTTTGCAGCATCAGCAATGTCGATCAACGCATTTTCTGGAGCCACAAGAGCATCGATCTGATTTCGATCTTGCCACACTCACATTGAACGGGATGACAGATGAATACCAAATTCTCATCACAGGCTTGGCTGCACAGGATAAAGCCCCTGTATTCGAAGAGCTGACAAGAATTCTGTTACAAGAAGAAGAGTGGCGATAGAATTTGAGACCACAGAGTGTCGATCTTGCTATGATGGTGAAGAAGAAGACATACAAAGGGAAACATCCACAACAACAGAAAGGCAGTGACACTTTTCAAAAGAGACCATTTAGAGGTTTGTCTGCAAATAATAGTAGTAAAATTATGGCATTAAATGTTTCTACTATGGGAAAACCAGTCATCAAGCTAAGTTTTGTTTTAAGAGACATGTAGATGAGGCTAGAAATAAGCAGAGAAAGCACACATGACATTTTGCTGATGAAGGTCACAGTCATGAATTTCTACTATTTGCAGCTGATTGTGCTCTTTCAGCTTCCGAGGAGGATGAGTCCGACATATGGTATGTTGATTCTGGCGCGTCTTCACATATGATAGGTAATAGAAATTGGTTGAGTTTTTTGAAAAAACTATTTGTGGAGCTAAAATTTATCTAGGTGATGATAGAGATTATGAGATTAAGGGGTACATTGATAATCCAGTGATGTTTCCTAGTGGTGATATCAGACATATTAAAAATGTGATGTATGTACTCGGGATCAAGAAGAACTTAATCTTTGTGTCAATGATAACATATCAAGACCTGCATGTTGAATTCTTCAAAACATATTGTGTCATAAAGGAAAACAATAAGGAACCAGTTGCATTAGGAGTGCATGTGGTAAGCCTGTATAGATTGAATGTCAAGAGCATGCCACACCAACCTCTCGTTTCAACAGGATTGATAGCCGAGAATCTTTGGCACCAGATATTTGGTCATCTTAACCTACAAGACCTCATGCTACTTCAAAGGAAAGGTATGGTTGATGGACTCCCTACTTTTCATAATATTCATTTAGATTTTGATGGATATGCATTAGGGAAAAGGCATAGAGAAGAGTTTCCTTTGAATGTTGATAGGAAGAAAAAATATATTCTCGAGCTGGTGCATATAGATATATGCAGACCTGTGCAGACTAGGTCGCTAGGTGGTGCATATTATTTTTTATTGTTTACTGATGATTGCACTAGATTCTCTTGGATATATTTTTTAAGAAAAAAGAGCCAGAAATTTCAATGCTTTAAATAATTTAAGACTATGGTGGAGAAGGAGACAGGGAAATTCATAAATATTCTCTACTCTGATCAAAGGGGAGAATACTAGTTGGGAGAGTTCATGAAATTTTGCAGAAATCATGGGATTATTCAATAGTTCATAGTGCTTCACACTCCACAGTAAAATGGAGTCATAGAATGAAAGAACATAACCCTTGTGGAGTGCGCACGAAGTATGCTTTAAGGTAAGGCTATATCAAATGGTTTTTGGGCTGAAGCAATCAACACTGTTGTTTATTTAAAAAATAGGAGTCCTACTAAATGTCTGAATTTTAAAACTCTTTTTGAAGCATGTTATGGATATAAGCCAGTAGTGAGTCATTTAAGAGTTTTTGGTTCAAAAGTCTTTTCCCATATACCCAAGGAAGATATAAAGAAGTTAGATCCTAAGGCCATGAAATGCATCTTTACAGGATATTGCACTGAGTTTAAAGCTTATAAGTTGTTTAATCCTTTGACTCATAAAATCTTTGCAAGTCGAGATGTAATATTCGTGATCAAGTTGAGAAAGGAAAGGAAAACAATCTTGGAGAATGGCATATTCCATTGTTGATGGAAGAAAGTGGCGAGGATAATCAACAACAGTAGAAAGAGAAAGAGACAGGTGATGTGGACAGTAAGTCAAGCCCGCAAAGGTCTAAAGAAGACATATTCGAGGAGAGTCCTCTACCTAGAAGATCAGGTAGGCAGATTTAATTACCAACCAAATTGAAAGACTATGATTTAATGTCAAACATTTTAAATGTTCTAGAGCCCACAAACTATAAAGAAGCTAGTCAAGCTCATGAATGGAGGGCTGCAATGAATGAAGAATTTGAATATATTATGAGAAACCATACTTGGGAACTAGTTGAATTTCCTAAAGGAAAAACCCCCCTAGGCTGCAAGTGGCTCTACAAACCTAAATTTAATGCAGATGGGAGTATAGATAAGTTTAAAGCTAGATTGGTAGCAAAGGGTTATTCATAGCAAGAAGGAATTTACTTTGAAGAAAACTTTGCTCATGTAGCCAAACTGAATACTATTAGAATGTTAATTTCTTTAGCTACAAAATATCAATGGAAGCTACACTAGTTAGATGTCAAGTGTGCATTCCTAAATGGTGATTTAAAGGAATATATTTATTTAGTCCATCCTGAAGGGTTTGTTAAGTAAGGACAGGAACATTTAGTGTGTAGATTGAAAATGGGACTATATGGTTTAAAACAAGCTCCTAGGTCTAGGTACAAGAAGATTGATTCATTTTTATTACAACATGGTTTTCAAAGGAGTATGAATGATCCAAATCTATATACCATGTATGATGAACAAAGGTAGATTTTTTATTTCTTTGTATGTGTATGACATGATTATAGCAGGTAATGCAAATGCATTAATCAAAGAAATCAAATTGCAGATGTCACCAGTATTTGAAATGAAAGACCTCGAAATTTTACATTATTGTTTGGGTCTAGAACTATGGAGAGACTCTGGACAAACCTTCCTTACTCAAGGGAAGTGTGTCAGAGGTCTCCTTAAAAAGTTCAGAATCGAGCAGTGTAAGACAACATCAACATCTTTATAGCAGAATATGAATTTGTGCATTGACGATGGCTCTAAGGAGTTGGATGCCACTTTGTATAGGCAACTAGTTGGTAGTATGATATATCTAACTACAACTAGACCAGACTTAGCATACTCTGTTAGTGTGTTGAGCCAGTTCATGTCTAAACCTCTTGAAAGTCATTAGGTGGCAGCAAAAAGTGTTCTGAGGTATCTTCATGGTACTAGTTATGCATTTAGTGTTGGATTTGGGGTCATAACATGGAGCACTAAAAAGTAGAGTATTGTGTCTTTATCTTCAGCTGAAGCCGAGTACCAAGAATTATGCACAACAACATGAGAAGCTACCTGATTGATAAGGCTTGTCCATGATGTAGGAGAAGAGAAGAAAGATTAAACTATCATCAAATGCGACAACCCGAGTTCCATTAAGCTAGCAAACAATCCAGTGTTTCATAAAAACACAGAACACATCGATACTCGGTTTCAGTTTGTTCGAGAAAAATTCTTGTCTAAAGAAATATTTGTTGAATATTGTAAAACATGTGACAATATGGATGATATTTTTACCAAGCCTCTTGGGAAAGTGAAGTTTGAATTGTTCAGAGGGATGTTAGAACTACAAGATAATCCTTTCTCCATTGAGGGGGAGACTTGAAAATAATTAATATTACATTGTATTAATGGATAAATGGTTACATATTGTAACGCAACTCCTTAAGTTAGGATTAGTTCCTAGGTTATAAGAGTTTGTTCCCAACTCCCTGTTCCTTTGTGATATATGTATTGTTGTATCATTGATTGACGGAATGTAGAGTGTACACTCCAGTTTGTGCAGTCTCCAAGTGAAGTACTCACATGAGGGCTACTTTTTTAATTTAATTCATTTCTTTTCTTTCCTATTTTTATCAATATCTTCCAAAATAGCTTTAGTTCATTGTTTGTGCAGTCTCTTGACTATGATATTGATGTGCCTTGATACTAAAATAAGGTCGCTTCTTGATCTCAGCACTACGATGTGCGGTGGTTTGGATCGGTGATGTCTTGCCAACCCCACATTGTAATATGCTCTAACAAGGCCCAAGAACACCCTTGACTTCAGCTAAAACAACTCCACTGATACATATTTGGTCTTAAAGATGATAAATTTTATCTATAGAGGGAAGAAAATCTTATCAATAATTTCCCATTGTGCAAGTAATGCCCACAAGAATAATAAACCCTTGAACTGGTTGAGGGGGACTTTAAAATTGACGTGAAAAATAAGAGACCAACTGGGGTGATATCAGGGTGATATCATATACCACCAAAGATGGAAATTGTTGGCTAGGGTGAGAAGAAATCCCACTGAAGTCACAACAATCTTGCAATTAAAAATCCCTCAGGCTAGCAGGATGCATAACTCTGATACCACGTAAGATCTCAAATGGCCAAATAATCAACACATTTGGAATATTTTGGTGTTCTATTTGAAATACTAACAAGAAAAACATGGAACATAAGGGATCTAAAAGAAATGCAGCCCTTATTTATATTATTTACTAAAGAAAATAGTACATGCCCATACAATAATATCATAGCCCCTGCAACGACATGCGTGACTGCTCATCAAAGATAAAGCAAAGACACTGAAGCACAACCGTGGACCCTAGATGGATCCACCTGAAAAATCACACCCACAGGGTTTTCGTCCCTAGGATAAAACTAGAAATCATCACACGCACGAGGTTTTCGTCCCTAGTATCAAACTAGAACTCATCATGCCAAGTTCTCAAGAAAAAAAAAATATAGATAGAACTAAGATGATTGAGATGCCTAGCTCCTATCCCCTTTAATATGCTTAATGGACTCTCTAGAAACCTTATTTTATTACTTTCACAGACAAAATAAAATACCATGGGTCGATACCACGGTTAGATACCATGGTAAATACAATGGGCAGATTCCGTCCACTTTGACCATATCAAAAAAAGGGAATATTATAGCTAGGTTTTGATACCAAAAAAAATAATTGCACACCACATGATTTATTTATTTATTTAGGTTTGAATCAAGATACATCACACTAACATAGTTCTTAAGAGATCCAACAAATTCTAAATTAAGAGAATATTGTTGAAAAAATCTGTCCACAACCCAATGTAACCAACAAACCTAATCTACCAATATACTCTATAATATGCATTATTAATTCTAAATATTTGATCATATATGTACAAAACTAATTAATACAAGTGATCATATATTTATTTTATTTTATAGTAAACTCCACTTGCCATCAAAGACCTCCTAACAACAGCAAATTTTAGACTATGTTTCTACTCTCTCATATATATAAAAACAAAATTAACTAGCAATTGCACCAGGAGGTGCAAGGGAACGCCGAAAGGGGATATGAAACTCAATATGTAAAATCCCTCCATTCCAAAGTCTTCCTCGACTCATTCTAATACTCTTGAATAATCCCATCCACTGACCTATACTACCCACTTCATCCTTCACCTTGTATTCACTACTAGAAGTGAATCTAGATAGGGAAGATACCGTATAAGTATTGAAAACATGGTAACTTTTAAATTGGTTTTTGGCCATACTTGCAACTACCCTCATTTCGATTTCTCACACAAGGATGATGAATTTAGCTCAAACCACCTGATCACATGGTGTTAGGTAAGCTAAGTGATAATCTAAGGCATCTAGAAAAATTAAAAGCCTACCCCATAATTATTCCCATTCTTCTCTTTACAATGGTCATACAGAACATTACTACTGACTTTGCCATCTGCCATTCGATAGTCCTCCAGACTACCATAGTTCTTGCTGAGTGTTCTCAATGAGTACCTTGATCCACAATATTTTCTGAAACGGAGACACTAGGCATACCCTCTTCTTCTAGAATTTAGAGAAATGTTTGTACGAAAGAGTCATCATTGAAGCTATTGTTTCTATATATTTTACTGTTCTTGGTATAATTTGATCCTGGTGTTATATTGAAAATTAAACTCAAGGAGTACCTAATATGTGTGTAAAAGGAAAATTGACATTATACAGAAATCATTACCATCCAGTCTAGTTTTCAGTCCACATCTTTGGCTTTCCAAGAGAAATAGGTTTAAAATAGTCATAGTAGAAACCATTGCTGGTATTGATCTACAAAAAAATGATTTGTATATCAGTAAAAGCCCTAAACTATTACAATTCGTATATCAGTAAAAGCCCTAAACTATTATAAATTTATAAAGAGAGTTTATGTGGAAAGCTAAACTTCTATTAATGGCAAAAGATATTAAAAAAACTTCTCACAATTAGGTCTGGAACTTGCATTGTGATGTCAATAGAATCAAATATATATACTTCTATGCAGCAACTAAAAGAGTTGAGAATTTGAATTTAAGAGATGCAAAAGAAAGAGTTTCTTGGAGGAGGGGTAACCACATGAAAGGGTGAACATAGTTTCTATTAGATATAGAGAACGCTATAGTACCATCTATCCAAGATCATCTATGGTCCCTCAAAAGCACCTTTTCGAAATTTTGGGGTAAAAATTCTAACATGTGAACCATACATGCCAATATCCAAAATAAAAGCAATTTTCTAGGTCTTCATGAAACCAAGTATGGACATAAATATCTCATCAATCTAATTCTCGTCTGTCATCTTCAATATCAATGACTTGATTTCATGATGAATATAATTTCTAAACTTATTGCTAGTTTCAAAAACCAAGCATAACGAATGGTTTGATCTGCTACCCTTGTTTCTGATACGTAAATAGCCAAAATTCCTTTCCAAATAGGCTGCAACGTTTTCTTCTGATGTGTGATTTGATTTTAAAAATCCTCATTAGTAATACACTCGAATTATTTCAGAACTGTTTATTGCTTGTTCAACCAAAGTTTACAAACCTTGCAAATAGGGACTGGACCATTATGTGATCTGCTAAAAAATATATTTAATGTAGTATACATGTAGGGGATTTTTCTTATCTGCATGAGCTGGATGATTAGGATTTCTCTAACCTACCCTTATGTTAAGGATCCC
The DNA here is from genome assembly GCA_034641835.2 of Pinus albicaulis. Taxonomy (NCBI): domain Eukaryota; kingdom Viridiplantae; phylum Streptophyta; class Pinopsida; order Pinales; family Pinaceae; genus Pinus; species Pinus albicaulis. The sequence goes on from JAXQQM020084568.1 coordinate 651,012, forward strand.
CTTTGACAACATAAAATCCCCTATTTTTTTAAGACTCTTGTCTCAAATACTAATTTGCATGCCAAAGATTACTCTCATAGTGTGTACAAATTTAGCTCTCAAGGAAAATGGAGTTGCGTATGAGCGTAGATATAAAATGGGAAAATTTGTGCCAAATAACACAAGAAGGAAATTCAGAGTCTTCACTGAAGCTTTTGGAGGCCTTTTATTTTACTATTATACAATTTCTCTAGCTCTACATGGCCTCCAGCCTCTTCCAGTTCTTGTGCAACACAAAAATCAATAAACTATGAATACATCTTCACCTAAGACCACGCATGAATAACTCTAAAAACATTTGAAATACAAAGATACAAACAGTTATAAGGGAAGAAGCAAACTCACTTTTGGTCCAAGGAAAAGACCATATGGTACACCATTAAACTTGTCTGCATGATGAAGCTGCAGTGGCATTTAAACAAATCTGTATGAGATTCGGTACTTACTGGAAAGAAATCTATGTCTAACTCACAGATAAATGAAGCGATCTATAGAGCTATGATAAGGAAATTAGGAACAAACCTGATGTGCAGCTGCTACCTTAAGAATATATGGAACATCAGCAATAGGACCAACAGGAAAGTGACGATGAACAAGACCATCATGGACAAACATATATGCCATCCCAAAAACGGTGATACCAAGTGCCTGAGGAATTTTTCAAAATGCACGGTAGGTTGATAATAGAGTGACTAACATACTGCTGTTAAAAATCACCTTGACATAGCTGTTAAATCAAACTTGGTTTAAATTTACAGTAATCACATCATTCTTTAAAGAATACTGTCAATTTAGTACTTCTGTGAATTTCAATGGTAGCAACAGTCAAAACAGAGGCCAATACTTACAACACCAAAACAAAGGCCTGGCACAAAGCCTTTGTTAAAGGATCCGTAAGCCAGTAATGCAATGGCCGTACCAGCGTTGATAATGACAAACACGTCATTCAACTCAAAAGGTCCCTCCCTTGGCCTGTGATGAGACTACCCAAAGAAAATGGATTTTCAATTACAATCTAAAACTAACATCTCAACAGTCCTGTAATCAATGGAACAAAAGGGGATTGCATAGTGCAAAACATATCTGCTATGTTACAGCTGGATTGTTTTTTTTTTTAAATGAATTCTTGGTCCACCTTTCTGTAAACTGTAGTTATACCTCATGCATATGCCACAACGAAGCATGCCAGAGAGCTCGGTGAGTCCAACGAGCCCAATATTCCATTCCAACCTATAAAAGCACATTTGGAGTCATTATTTTTTGAATATTTAGTTCCAAATCTAATACCAATAGCTCAAGTAAATAAATTGCACATACCGTGGCTCCCACTGCTAATGAAAATGTGCCAAACATCTCTGTGCAAGGAATCTCTGCACCCTGCATACAAATTCCATCAGAGAACAAGCATGGTAATATACCCATGTCATCTCATACATATGAGCATAAAGACAAGGGTGACAAAATTACTATAATATTTATTTGCAATGATAATGGTTAGCACCATTGAGTACGAACTCAAAATTCATGTTGCAAAAAATTTATTAAATACAAATATTTCTGTGACTGCCAAAGAGAGCATGACCTGAAGCTTAGCAAAGCATTTGTTAGGTAAGAATCATGTAACTGAACAATGCAGAATTATAGTTGTTATGATGAAATAGATCCAACATTTTTGTCTGGGCCAACTAAATTTAGTTATATTGCAACATTGAGTGAGAGATACCATATAAGTTCATCATAAAACTCATGGTAAACATTTGTAACAAGAATATATCTATACGATCAGTATGCCTAGTGGTTATCACATTGTTAAAAGGAGAATCAATCTGCTTACAAGGATAATCCAGTTTCTCATAAAAGATGCAATCTGGCCCTTTCCAATTGGAACCAAAGGATAAGGGACCTGTTTAGAGATTTCCAGAAAATTTCCATAACTCATATCTATAGGGTTCACAATTTGTGAGGTAGACACACTCTTTAAGAAGGTTTGCAGTGCGAAGTTGGGTCACAGCTGGATAGATGCAAAGACTCTTTTAATAGAATAAGAGGACGATCTAATGAGTACCCCAAGTCTCTCAGACCCCCTAAGCAAAACCATAATAGACCATAAAATAAAAACTGAAAGGAGCACAGCCATGGTGAGAACATGGGGCTTGCTAAGGAGATGTAGACTTTGTCAGATCAAACAATATATTTCAGTGAACATTATCTCCAGGAAAGAGAGGAGAAACCCATTCGAAAGTTGTTTGAATGGAATACATCAAAAGGCATGTTTCACTAGGAACAACTAAAATAGTTACTTCAAAAATTAACGTTTTGATAGAACAATATTACAAACTGGTTAATGGTTCAATCCTCTGACATACCTTAGGATGGACAGATTTGCAGGAACCACAACTAGGAGCGTAGAAATCTAAAACAACAAGCTTGTCTCCAACAATTAGAAGAGAATCAATCAATTCCTGGGCTGAATGAACTTCTACCATATTTGATGTCACTCCTTTTTCACATCATCTTGATAGGCGGGGCATACATGTCTGTGCTGCACGAACTTGGTAAGAAAATCACCCAACCATAAGCAATGAAAACCCACACTTTGAAAGATTTTATAGAAAAATTAGAAATACCATAAAGTATTTAATCCTAAAAAAGATCCAGACTCACTTCATACTGGGTAGTTTCAGAAAGAAACCAACCAAACAAAAAAAAAATCAAGACTATTTTTCTCATGACTATGCTCCTTTCAGTTTTTATTTTATGGTCTATTATGGTTTTTCTTAGGGGTCTGAGAGACTTTGGGTACTCGTTAGATCGTTCTCTTATTCTATTAAAAGAGTCTCTATATCTATCCAGCTATGAGCTTGGGTATATAGAAATTCTGATACTTCCTAAAAAACTAAAGAGAAATACCTTAATCCTGGTAGCGTTGACATACCTGAAGTCAAACCCCCGACAGTGGTTCGCTTGGCAAAACTGGGAAACCTTGAATCAATTCCACTCTCTGAAACTTTTTCTGAGATAACAAAGAAATACTCAAGAATAAGAAACAATGGGAAAAGGAAGAGCTTCATAGGAAGGGAAAACTGTCAAATTTGCTTAAGGGTTTTCCCTTAAAACAATTCCGCGCGAGCTATTATGTTCTCTATCATCTCGGCAGTGTTAAGTGGGTCGACTCACAAAGCTCTCATACTTGTCCCTCTATTCCAACTTTCTCACTGGAACCATTGAACCATTCCTCCCTCCATTTTTGGGCTTCCTTTGTTAGAAGAAATTCACTTGAACCAAAACATCTTGATTGGAGAAATTCCATCAAATTTTGGAAATCTCACTGTGCTCTCCAGCTTATGGTTAGAAAAAAATAAATTATCACGGGAAATACCTGATTCCATAACTAATTGTCGTTGACTCTCAAATCTGTATCTCCATCACAATCAACTGGATGGAAAACTGCCAGCAAGTTTATGCAGGCTACAAAGTTTTACATACCTCTACCTTACCAATAATATGTTTGAAGGCCCTGTACCTAAACAACTTGCAATGAATGGCGACAGTCTTATACAAGTTGATCTATCTGATAACCTCTCTATTTGAACCCTTGGGGGAAAAAACTGAAGGTTTATCGGACATCGTGATGACCCAAAACCCTGCTCTCTTAATCTCCCCTGCAAGCCCATAACCCACCTTGGGCAGCAGAACTTGTCTGGTTGCTTCCCTATATATCTACTGTTTGGGTACTATTTTAGCCCTAAAAGCATCCTTCTTCTTCCCTTTCAAGGAATCAAGACGCCTCAACCGCTTGAGCTGCTCTCTCTCCTTGAAGTGTTTCTGGAATTTGATGTGCATTTTGAACATTTCACCGCAGTGCTTTTGGAATTTGATATGGTTTTTGAACTTGTCACCGCAGACTTCGCAGATGTGGGTTTTGAACTTGACTACCGCAGCCTCGGCCTCCACCGCCGCTCCACTGTTGCCTTGTTCGAATCCCTCAACATAGACCTACAAACCCTCATCTCCAAACCCTCTCGGCGCCTCTCATGCCCCTATTTTCAAACATTTAAGATCTTAAAACTTCTTTTTCAAACTAACAACTGGTAATAGGCGAAATGCAATATTTCATTGGTTGGAGGAGGTGCCACATGTCTAAATTTTATTGGCTGGAAGGGAGATCAAAAAATCTTCTCATTGACTGGAGTGAACATTGTTTGCTCACCCCAAGCCAGCAAAGAAAACGCCTTCGGCGTAATTAATGCATTTGATTACATGTTTATTTTGTTGTAGCGATAAACTCCACTTGCCATTTGTTTTTCTTGTATAACAAATTTTATCATATGTTATTTTAAAGAATTTAATAATGTTCTTCTTTCATTCCAACTCACAGGTGGGTTTGTATTTTTCCCTTTACTCAGTATAAAACCAAAAATAATTAATGCATTTGATTACATGTTTATTTTGTTTCAGCGATAAACACCACTTGCTATTTGTTTTACCTATATAAAAATTTTTATCATATGGTTTTCTTAAGTATTTAATAAATGTTCTTCTTTCATTCCAACTCAGAGGTGGGTGAGTACTTGTCTCTTTACTTACTATACATGTTTAACGAGTGCTTATCTAGCTCTATGAGATTAGATTGTGGGGTAGGTGGATGGGTGTCAGAATTCATGAATTTTTTGATGAAAAGTAACGTTGGGGAGTGGGGAATGTGGCCACATGAAAAGTCCATTAACAATAAGCATCGTCTCCCTCTTTAACTCTACGTCTACGTGACCGTGCCCTTAAGCTCCCGCTATTGACACGATAAACTTCCGCCACTGTTGGCGGTACATCACCGTCCGATCTACCTACTGCCGGGAAGGTTTGTCTTTTCCGATCCTCTGAACCGCCATGTTACTTGATGCTTTCGTCACCGTGTGATGGAGAGAAAACACACGATCTTTACTGGAGCCAATGAGAATACAAATCTGATCCGAGAAATTCTTGGCCGTGGTGCAGATATTTAAGCAGCCCAATATATTAGACTCACGTAAACTAAATAATTGGATAGCTTCGTCAAAATACTTGAACGGGCGTCATTCCTTGAGATCAGCCCGGGATTGAGATCCCCTACTCACCATCGCACACTGTCTACGACTAATTTGGCACTCACAGGTTTCACACTATTGAATTCCTTTTTGAAGTTTTCCTGTGCTTCTCGGATCCAGCATGGTTTTGACTGTGCATTGCATCGGTAGGTCGCGGCTACGTCTCCCTTTGCTATGTTCTTTTACTTATATTTTCTTGATCTCTGATATTTTCTGCCTGCGAGAGTTCTCGTTACTGCACTTTATGATGGATCTGAGAATGTCATTGATTTGAGTGTACTTCAAGGTGAATTGTGCTGGCGGTCTCTATTTTATTTTGACAATCTCGGCGCGCTAGTGGCTACCATGAAAGAGCAAAGCGATAATACAGGGAAAACATGACAGAGAGCACGGGGTTTCAGCTGGGAACGGTTGGAGCTTTAAGTCTCTCTATTATTTCCTCAGTTTCGATAGTCATCTTCAACAAGGCGCTCATCAGCACTCTCGGATTTAGCTTTGGTTAGTGCTCAGATAAACCCTCAGGAATTGTTTCGTTTCAGGGCGGATTGGCACGTTACACTTGTCAAAATTTAACTGGACAGAAGGATGATAGAGAAATGTTTTGATTGGATGGGGTGAACAGTGTTTGCTCACCCCATTCCAACAAATATAATGTCTCTAGGGTTATATATATATATATATATATATATATATATATATATAGAAAGAGAAAGAGAAAGAGAAAGAGAGAGAGGTTTAAGAATTTTTTGAGGAGAGAATAAGTAGTATGAGGGTTATAGATATTAATATAAGTATTAAGCTAAGGGAAAAATAAGTAGTATGAAGGCTATAGATATTAATATAAGTATTACGAATATGAAATGTGGTATATAGTAAAAGTAGAAAAGAATTTTGGAGAGTGTTAACAATAAAATTTTGAAAAAGCTTTGGTGGATATATAATAGAATTATAAATATTTTTTAATAATTTATGACTTTTATATTATAAATTCACTATATAAAACAATTATTTTTATTTTTTTATAAATAATTATAATTTATTTTATTATTTTTATTTTTATAAATAATTCTAATTTATTTTAAGATTTTCATTTTCATAAATAATCATAATTTATTTTAGAAACTTACTATTATAAGAACTAACATTTTCATATTTATATACTAAACATAACTCACTCTACAGACATTTACATCATCATGCAAAGAGAATACTAAAATTATCATAAATAAGAACTAACATTTTCATATATATATATATATATATATATATATATATATATATATATATATATATACTAAACATAACTCACTCTACATGCATTTACATCATCATGCAAAGAGAATACTAAAATTATCATAAATTTGTATATAAATGCTCATAGAGCAATGTTTGTAGCTTCGAAATTATTGCATCCATATAAAGCTTTACCCTATATTTGCCATAGAGATTACAATGCTCTTAGAGTTGTTTACTTATATTTTACTTAGAAAATATAGAAATTATATTAATAAAAAAAAATATTACAAAAAATTAAAAAATATAAACATGTGAGATTATAGAAAATTCATAAAAGTAAAGTGTTTTTTATTTATTTTTTGTTTTTAAGGAATATCATTATTATATCTATCAAGTGAGATGGTATTTTGGTTATTCCCAATGTATATTCTCACAAAAAAAATTATGGTAAGGTAAGATAAGCCTTATTTCATATTTCTCATGAAAGAAAATATTATATTAAGGTAAGTCTCATTACATGTTATATGCCTTTGCAATATTACAAGCCTCTCATTAAATATTTTCAACATTAGAAGTCTATATTGGAACCCACTCTTTCTATTCAATTCATGATCTAGATATTTCATCATGTCTTCCAACCATTGTAGGCACATGGCACTTATTCAATGTTATGTGGAAATTATTCAATGTTGTACCATGTTCAATGCAAGCTCATGGTACACAAAATTCTCATTGCCATAATCATCTTTCACTAAGAAGGTATAATACATCATACTAAGGGCACAAAAATTTTCTAGAGTAGTGTGAACCAACTCCTAAGGTGAGATGACTCACACATTGCCACTCTCATTCAATTCATCAAATCCTACACAATGGATATGCAATTAAATTATATGATAGAAAATTTACATGAATAAATCTTGTGCTCTTTCAAATTTCATACAAATACTTGAATTTTATTTGTATAACAAAAACTAAAAATTGAATTTTTAGAAGATTTGATTGAAAATTTGTCACCCTAAATCTCAAGCTACATTTGTTTTATTTCTTTGCTATACTATTGTTCTATAGTAAGGACAGAAAGGGATGAAAATATTCTTGGCTAAGCTAATTTGTAAATAAGTACATATTTTTAAACATATAAAATGGAAGTATATGTTTTTGGAAGGTACTCACTTATAGATTGAGTGAAGAAGAGGCTGTTTGCAGCAGAAAACTTGGTGTATATAACTCTCTTAGCAGGTTCGCAAATATATCCAAGACTAGGTGCCTTGAAAGTGAATTTTTTTTGGCAAATTAAAAATTGTATTTCTCATCCTTGTCCAGCCAATGACAAGCTAGAAGATACCTACTGAGTGTGCAAGTTCCTACGCATAAGTTTATATCACTCCCCCTATGCAACAATTTCCAATTTGCTAACTATTTACTAAACTCTTGATCTACTTATTATCGTAGCCTTCCATGAACCATTCTCTAATTAAGAAAATACATTCCATATGTTTTTTAAAGATGCTAGAGAATAGTAATGAAATCAATAAATTACATACATAATACAATGCTCTATGTCCTTGTTAGAGAAGAGCAATGAAATCAAAATTTGTATACAAATACAATGCCCTACCTCGTTATATTTTATACTATTAAGTTACTAATAAAATATTATGAGAAGAGCAATGAGGTCAAGTAATTGACTTCAACATATCATGTCCTACAACCTTATGTTTCCTACTTTTAAGCTACCGATAAAGCACTAGCTAGTACTACAATATTCATAGAGTTGAACTTTGGAAACAAATAATATTGGGCATTAGTATTTAATACACCTTAGTTGATATAAACATAAACATAACCACTGGAAAATGAGAATTGGAAGTAAGTTTTCATCAAATACAAGCGAAAGGAACATATAAAATTTCTAGTATGCATAAATATTGGAAAATTTTAACTATGCATAAATATTAAAAAAAATTAGCCCAAACTGAGATCATGGGTCACAATATTATAAAGCTTTGAACATTTTTTAGAAGTTCATTCTTGGGGAATGATATAGTTGTTAAAAAAACAAAGTGACTAGCTTTCTCATTACATGTTTCCCAAGCTCCATGGAAGACAACCGATCCAAGCTACTAAACCTTCCAAGAAACCAATTCAAATTTGATGTGGATTTCACACTTTCCCCATTTTGAAACACATCGATCACATCATAAAAAATAACATAATATTATAAAAAAGAGAAGTAACATGCAATAGAAGAAAGAGTATGGCTAATTCAGTATAATCATAATGTACAAATCTTATTGAATGCTATCAAAACTATGAACGAATTCATTGTGAGATGATCCTCGATAAGATTGTCAAAAAATACAAGATCATCCTTGATGCTCATAATGATCTACAACATATTAATTCCATATCCCATTGGAATAATTTTTTAGGCTTCCTACAACAAGCCATCCATCTTGATTTGCGTATTTTTTCCTCAAGTTTTTGCATACTTGTTTCATCATCACATGGCTTTCTTCCAAAAGAAATTGATGCAGGAGCATAAAACTAAAATGACCTAGCTGGTAAAATGTCTTTACTGAAGAGGGTTCCTGTTCCAGTAGTTCGGTTCATGTTCCACCAATTTGGTTCCTATTCCCACACTTCAGTTCTGGTTCCTGTTCCAATAGTTCAATTCTGGTTCTCACCTCCACATCAAGCTGTCATGATAGAAAATGAACACATGGGTTTGAAGGACCAAAGGGTCAACATGTCGATGTGTTCCCTTAATTATGCCTAGATCTTCTAGATAGGAAAAGATATCATAAGCAAGGATGATTCATGTAACTAGTTCCTAAGTTTGAGGAATGAATCGAAGGAGTGAAGAAACAAATCCCATGTATATTAATTTGAAGAGTGTAGATAAGATAGGTTATTATTCCTATTTTAGAAACAGTTGATATTATTTAGAGATTGATTGAAAATATATAGGGTTTTATTAGTAAGCTTTAGGCTTAAAAAAGAGATTGGATTGTAAGCCTACAGGCAGAGAGAGATTGGATTGTAAGCCTATGGGCAAAGAGAGAGAGACAGGCATGAGATGGCCAAAGAAATTGATAAATGAGGCCATGGTGAGAGAGGAATAATTACACAAATATTTAGAGTATTTGTACAGGTTGTATATTAGGCAATTTAGATTTGAAAATGATTTATAGATAGCATCTATTTTCATCTCTGGAAATTATCCCTGCTTGTGAAATCACAATATGTTTCTGTAGGTTTATGGGTTATATATGATTATGTTGATATTGGCTTGAACACATTTAGTATTTGAAGAGGGGGTACCAAGGAGTTCTTCTTATTCTGAGATTTTGAAATCAATGCGTGAAGAAGATAGAGTATAGACTGCATTAATGGAATTGTGCCTGATTAGATTTTGGAATGAATAGAATTTCATTGTGTTTCATATTATCTGTCTGAAAGATTGAATTGAGGAACCTTTTGCGGGTGAAATTTGGAATTAGTGTGCATGTCAGTCTCTGTATATGTAAAAAATGATAAATAGCAAGAAATATGTCATGCGAAGATAGTAGATCTTTGTATGGATCTAATGGGAAGGGCACTATTAGCCACGAAAATTTCATTGGTTTTAAACATGCATGAAGAGTTGACCTACGTGTACACATAAACCTGGTGTGGATTATGCCATGAAGGCCTTCTACCGACATCAAAAGAGTGACAATATATCAGCAGGGCTGCTTTGTAAGTGAGACAGTGTTGAGTATTGACAAAAAACGCAACGAAAAAGGCTTGGATGCCAAATAAAACTCATACATGGACACATTTCGTGCATGTGTTAAAGAACTAGTGCGCTACAGTGGAATTAGTGATGTGATCGCTCTTGGAAATGTACCAATATGCCCGAGGAATGGTTTTGCAAATATACCAAATTATTGCAGAGGAATATTTAAAGGGAATAAAGGAATGCATCCAATTTGAAACATTGTGTGGCCAAATCTATAAAGTAGAAATATTTATCTTTGAACCTTAATGACAGGATTGGAAGCAATTTTGTGGTTTGATCTACTCTCAAAATGCATTTAGAAATAGAGTATGGTAAGTGCGTGTGTTACACAGTAATTTGTCACCGTCCCTACCATTCCCCGTCCCGCACAATGGAAGACCCATTTTGTGACCTGTGAACATTGTCATGCCTTGAAAACATCATCAATGCATTCCTCTAAGCATGAGCTTCAATTTCCGTAAAGACACCTCCTTGCAAAAAATCATGAAAACATCTCCTTTTGCATTGGCGCGGGCAGACATTTCATCACTCGCGCCAATGGGGAAAATCCTACAAAGAGGCCGCGCCAACTGGCGCTCTGTCCCAGAGCAGTAGTCGCGCCAGCCAATTTAAGGAGTGTTTTTTAAATAAAGATGGCAGAAGTTGTGTTTCAAAAAACTCAGAAACCATTGCCTATCTTGGGTTGGGAGGTTTGGCTGCGGGAGTTCTATGGAAGGGAAGTAGTTTTGCCACCTCCCATGGAACCTTCCTTGTTGATAGGGCCAATCCCACAATAATAGGGATCCCAACTCCCTCCTTCCCCATCTATAAAAGCCTGCTCAATTCCATGGCAAGCTAGTCTTGAAGTGCCTAAGCTTTTAATCTCCAAATTCCCAAGAGCCTTTGTGTTGTAAGAGCCCTCTTTCTTCCCTTAAGGCCAACTCAAGTAAGGAGACTATCGTCGAGAGACTCTGGAGAGGTTTGCCCTTTCCCTGGCGAGCTTTGCGAGACGTGAACGACTGGAGACCCATCCGAAGGAGACCACGACGTCAGAACATTGGTTGTAATCCCTTTCGATTGTTATTTAATGAATGATTACGATTATGGTTCCACTCTGTTTTCGATTATGTTAATATGAGTAGTATCCTTTCTGACTGATATTTAGTTGCGTATGCTGGATTTTATGCTTGTATCTGTTTGTTTCTTGCATGTGCAGGTGTCCATCCGTGGAGATCGTGGAGGATCGTGATCTGTCGAGGCTGAGGAACGGGAACGCTCTCTTCTTCAGATCGTAGCATTGGATTCCAGGTAGGCCTCCATCTTTGGTCTTTTCATTCGTAACTAGGAACTTGCGTCGTAACATTTCGTGATTGTTGCTAGACCCCTACTGGGCTAGTAGGGATCGCCTCTATCCGCAGAGGGGATTTACCTCCTCAACAATTTGGCGACTCCACTGGGGATCATCTAGATTTCACTGTCTCATTTGGATTGTCTCGTTTGATTGTTTTATGATTTTCCTTGCTTGGTTAGCCTTCTGGGTTGGGTTCTTTTGCTGTTTTTTGCTTCTTGGTTTGCTTAGTTTACATTGATCTTCTTCTGGAGTAGTTCTTTTTTAATTCTGGCTGAGAAACTCGACTGGCGCGCTTTTTAGCCCGACAGTCGCGCCAATTGGCGCATGTTGCTTATGTTTAGCCCGCGCCAATTGCTTTCTGGAGCCAGTTGCAGCCTTACAGTCGCGCCACTCCTGTAAGGTTTTTGAGTTTGCTCAGTTTTGAGCTCTCTGGATCTGGTCAGTGCTTTTCTTCTTGATTTTCGACTACCTGAGTGTGTTGGAGTCCTGTTTGACTGGGAATTTGCCTTCGTCCTTTGGTTGTTTGCTTTTATCTATCGATTTTACATTTTGAGCCCTAGGGCATCTAGTGGCTTTGTCTATCGAGCCCTCCTTGGGAGTTTTGGTGTTTCGTTTGTCCAGTCGACTTTCTGATTGCTCCTCCGCATCCTCTTAGTAGTTGTTCACTGTTTTGTTGCGATTTTTGGGTGATTTCTCATTCCTTCATTCAAATTTCGTTTGGTCTTGCTTTGGGCCTAGATCACACGGTCCATCGGAGCCTTTGAGTCTTTTTCTTGGTTTTGAGAGACTTTGGTCGATTTGGGATCTAATTTCTTATGTCATTGAGTGAAATTTTTTCGTTTTTCTCTCTCAATATCGTTTCTCAAGTTGTTCTGTTTCTTTTCAGTTTGTTTAGTGCATTTAGCTATCAAACGTTGAAAATTACAACAACAAAAAAAATCTCTTTTGCTTTTGGTTAATTAGTGCAAATTGTAATCTTTTCGATTTTGCTAGTGATTAGTGATTTGAATGAAAAGTTTTCAATTTCATTAGTTGCATTAGAGATCTCATTGTTTGTCTTCCGATCATTTCGTTTGTGTAAAAGCTCTCAACTCTTCTGTAGCTAGTTTTCATCGAACGAAATGTTGGACTGTGGCATGTAGCTTTGCATTTAAGAGTCTTTTAAGACATTACATACGATAGGGCCTGAAAACTAAAACTTAATTGAAGATAAACCATAAAATTTATTCAATTAACCTAAGGCAGCATTGAAATCTAACAAAACATATTTAGTGGTCTAGGCTAGAGACGTGTTCCGGCGTCTTTAAACCTAGCAACTGTCGCTCGCCTTTTGGCTTTAGACAGCGCTAGTACGGACTTGTGCTCCCCATACCGTCGCGTATATAAAGGGAGACCCCTCTAGGTTTTCAATCCTTTATCTGTAGGAAGCCGAGTCTGCCGCCCTATACCCGTGATACACCGAACACAGCATTCGGGGAGATTTCCTGCACGTACAGAAAGTCCTTGGTCGATTTCTGTTTCATTATTGAAACCAGGGTGTATATTGCAGTTCACGGATATTTGGTACACCCTTTGTGCCTAGTACTTCCTGAGCAGTCATTTGGTCTTTTCTGACTCCCTAAATTTGAAAAGACCGTCAAGCGCTTGTCCTTTCACGCTTGTGTCAAATCTGAAAGAGATAGAGTCACCTTTTATCGTTTCTCGACTCTTAAAATATGAAACGGTAAAGTTTCTTACTTTTCCATGTGGTAAAAATTAATCACCCACGATTACCCGCCCGCTTAGATATTGCTTGTTGACCGTTTGATCGTGTGTCTTGAATTTTTTTCAGCCCGTGTGTGTGTTGGTTTTTTCTTCTCTTGTCGTTTGCCACAGTGGCGGAACCTTCAGTTTCGTCTACTGGTAGTCCTTACACGGACGATTCTTCAGAGGCTTCCCAATCCTCTGCTGAACCGCAACAGTCTGTTGTTTCCGATTTTCCTGACGGGGGACCGGTTCTTGCTGAGCAACCCTTTGGAGGACTAGTTGAGTTCAATTGGCCCTTTTCAGACCCTGTGTCTGAATTGAGATTAGGAGCTGATTTCCTTTCTCTTACATCGGGTTCGCCTTTTGTTGCTGCTGTATTTCCTCCTAGTCCTCGCCGTCTCTTGCGAGATTTAACGGCAGGATCAACCATGAGTGATTCTGGTGAGGAAATCCCAACGTCTGGTGAAGACTATCAGCTCTTCCCGCGAAGATTATTTCAGGGAGACAACTCTGAGCTGGCTAGCATGTCAACAGCCAGTCCTTCTTTACCACAGGGATACAGATCTCTGGGTCAGATCATTTCCGCTGCAGCCTCTGTGGGAATATCATCTCTTGCTTCGAGGCCAGCTGCTACTACACCCGGGGTGTCTCCTCAGATGCCCGTCACTTCTGTTCCCGTCCGGCCCACTGTCTGTGTGGCCACCTCTTCTCCTGTTGTCTCAGCATCTGCTACTAGGGCTGGGCCAACTCCTGAAGATGTTTATCTAGCGACTGCTATACTAGAGAATATCTCTCTGGAGGAGTATCGGTTGTCTTTGCAACAGCCGAACGCCGAGGTTGGACCATCCTCCCAAGATCCCTACCGATCTTATTTTTCACACTATGCACAGGATGGTACTCCCGTGTATGCTTTTCCAGGTCAGTATGACGAGCACGGGGTGATTTTGCATCTACCCGCTCCTGAGGCTTTCCTCTATGCTCAAGGTTTACCCCATCACCAAGCTTATAACCCGCAGGGGCAACCTTTCCAAGGCCAACCTGCGGGCCAATCTGGTTATCCCTATGACCCACAGGGGCAGCCCATCCAGGGCTACCTTGCGGGCCAGCAAGGGCCATCGTACAGTCCGCAAGGACAGTATTACAGCCCTTCTGGTCAACCTATCTAGCCTCAGCCGGGGTACTAACCGGGACCGGTCTATGGTCCTGGGGGGCAAATCCAGCCTTCTTTACCGATGCAACCGTAGTATCCTGTTGTTTCTAATGTTTCATATCAGTCGGGACCATCCTATGGTTCTGCTTCAGGTCAAACCGGTTCCCAGTAAGCACCTGGTCCTGTTCCACCACCAGGCCAACCGGCTCATCCGGTACAACCCGGTGTTTCGCCTCCAGGCCAACCGGCCCATCCGGTGCAACCTGGGGCTCACTTACAGCCAGGTCAACCTACGCAACCAGCACCGCCTGTCTATCCAGGTCAACCTGGTCATTCAGGTCAGCCCTCTCAGTCGGGTCAACCTGTTCATTCAGGGCAGCCAGCTCATTCCATTCACCCTTCTCAACAGCTGAATGATTCAATGCTGCAGCCTAATCAACAGTTGCGCCCTACGTATTAGGCTCCGCAGGGTTCCACTTTTCAGCAGCCTACTCATCCTCAGGGTGGTTATTACCCTCATGGTCAGTCTCAACCAAAATATAACCACCCTAGAGGCTCTCAGTATTATTCTCCTCCACCCGGTTTTACCTACACTCAGCAGCCAAATCCAAACGCTGCTTATACGGGGCCGACACCTAATCAGGGTCTGTACCCTGGTTATCAAGCCCCACACTATGGTTACCAGCATCCAAATCAGTCTGGTATACGACCTACGCCCCCTACGGTCAGAATCCTGCGGGACAAAACCCGTGGGGGCAAGGATATTCACAACCATCGTGGAGTATGGGTACCGGACCTCATCCTGGGCCTGGCATGATGGTTAATCCACCATTGTCGTTCCTGGCTACCTTGGAGCTGTCGGATGTTTCAAAGTTGACCAATGATCCGATTTTACATAATCCATATAGGCCTCCGGTTCCCACCAAGATACCAGGTGATTGTCCCAAGTTCGAGGGAAAAGCTGGAGAGGACCCCCAGGCGCATGTGATGACGTATCACCTTTGGTGTTCGTCTAACTCTTGGGTCGACGATTCAATCTGTTTGTGCCTCTTCTAGCGTACTTTAACTGGAGCTTCTGCTAAGTGGTACATAGAATTACCCCGTGGAATTTTCCAAGATTTCAATTCTTAAGCCATGGCTTTCCTCATGCATTTCTAGTTACCGGTTCGTTATGAGGCCGGGACGCACCTCGCAGGATAAAGCCACTCACATCTCAGATCACATTCATGAGTGGCGGCGCCGTCGTAGACTGATCAAGTTTCACATACCTGATCAGATATTGACTCACTGGTTCACCACCTCCTTTGTGAATAAAATCGCTCAGGATATTGCGATGGGAGCGTGCGTGACAAAGGAACAAGCCATCGTGCATGCCCAATACCTGGATCTTGTCTATTCTCAGTCCGGCACGCTTTATGACATCTTGACTGATGCTCCACGACCCGGAACCTCTAAGGCTCTGCCTACCCCTGCGGTGGATGGTGTCATTGGTTCTGTCTCTCAGAATTCGAAGAAATATTCGAATGGGAAGCAGAAGGCTAATTCTTCCAACAATACTTCTGCTAATCCCGCCTCATCCGATTCTGGCAAAACCGCGGAGGTGAATGCCGTTCAGGCCAATCCTGTGGACAAATCCTCCAAGGGGAAGAAGAAGGGCAAAGGAAAATCTAAATCTGATGCCCCGAAACCAGAATCTAAATCTCGTACTGAGGATGGCTCTCAGCGTAAACCGAAGTACCCTTGCCTCATCTGTGAAGGGGACCATTATACTAAAGATTGTCCACGACGATCCGAGGTTAGTCAACTTCTTAAGGGCCCTAACGGGACTCCAGCTGTTTTAAAAGAGCCATTTCCATCTCAGTAGACCCAGATGATCGAAAAGCCGTCACCATCTGCACCGTTTGGGTCTCAGGTTTTCATAGTGAAGAGTGTTGCACCTATCTCTGTCGCTACACGGTCGAAGGATTACAACGAATCGCGGCAGGCACCCGAGAAGGCAGCTGCGGATGGGCCGCCTCCCCCACCTGTCTCTGGTCCGTTGGAAATCGAGAAGCCTACTCTTGAACCCGTTGTGAAGCCACCTCCTAAAGGTGTCCTTCGAAGATCTTCTTATAATCCAAATGCTCGTGCCGCTCAACATTACAACATTGTTGAGGATTTGGCACAGGCGCCGTCTGCCATGTCTGAGCTAGAATTTCTTCAAAGTTGTCCTTCACAACGGAAGGCTTTACTGACTGCAATCGGGGGCATTGATCCCGCCGACTCGAGTCTTCTCACCTTCGATTTGGAGAATTTCACTCCCCGGCTTCCACATCAAATCACTCTGGTTATTCAAGTCGGGATTAACGATCTGAACATTCATAGGGCCGTTGTGGATGAGGGTGCATCTACCTGCGTTATGTCCTCCGCTTGCTGGAAGGCCATCGGCTCTCCAGCCTTGTCATCATCTCCCAATGCCCTTGAGGCATTTGATGGTCGGGAATCTAAACCCCTGGGCGTTCTCGAGAGTCTAGCGATCACATTACAGGGAAAAAGTGTCAACGTAGAAGTGGAAGTGGTTGATGCTAAACTCAACTACAATATACTTCTTGGCCACAGCTGGACCCATGCCATGCTCTACGTGCTGTCCACCGTCTTTCGATTCATAAAGTTCCCTCACGAGGGCAAGATTGTCACGGTGGATCAGTTGTCATTTTTCACCTCTTCCTCCGAGAACAACGTGCCATACGTGGATCAAATTCCGAATCCCCCAGACAGTGTAGGACCTGGTCTCTTCAAAGACCCAGTCCTCATGGGTATCTTTCCCGCACCACCACCGCACACCACTCAAGTCAACATGTTGTCCAGGTCCGATGACCCCTGGATTATTCCTACGCCTGAGCAGGTGTATGAGTTTGGAGAATCCATGCCTTTAACGCCAGTAGAGATCAACTACTGTGAGATTGTTGCTGCATCTGATCCTCCACCTCCTCAGCATGCTCCTTTGAGCATGGCTCTCGACGTCTACTCTCAATCCCCCTGGCTTGGTCAGGCTGATTCACCTGATCCTCTCAGAAAGACTTTTCCTTCCGATGAGGCTATCATTGAAACTATGTCTCTTGAGGAGCTGCCTTGGGGCGATGGACATCATCGCTCCTCGTTTATGCCTAGCTTGGGGGCAATGACTGATTTTCTGGAGCGTTATGCTACTCAGGTTCCTACCCCTCCTCTTCAAACGCCCATCTTGACGCACGAGGTTTTTTCAGAGGGTAACCTGGGTAACATTACTCAAACTGTTCCAATCAACATATCCGTTAAACCGGCGATCGTTGAGAATATTCACATGGGTGTGACTTGTTCTCCTGATGAGATTCAAGTCTATACTGAGCTTTTCAAATAATTCAGAGATGTTTTCGCGTGGTCTTACGAGGAAATGCCGGGGATTGATCCTAGTATCGTAGTGCACGAGATTCCAACCTATCCAGGCGCGAAACCCGTGCGCCAATGCTTATGCCCCATGCATCCTCGGAAAGACGTCGCCATCAAGGCATAAGTTGAAAAAATTCTGAACGCGGGTTTTATTTATCCCATCCCCCTCACAGAATGGGTGTATAACATTGTCCCTGTCGATAAAAAGCAGGGTACGATTAGAGTCTGTGTGGATTATCGCGACATCAATCACGCCTGTCCAAAAGATAATTATCCCACTCCGTTTGTAGACCAGATCATCGACGAATGTGCCGGGAGTGAGATCTATTCCTTAATGGACGGTTTCTCAGGATATAACCAGATCAATATTGCACCTGAGGATCAACACAAGACCACATTCATCTGTCCGTGGGGTACTTTCGCGTATAAAAAACTCCCGTTCGGCTTAAAGAACGCTGGAGCCACTTTTCAGCGTGCAATGTCCTACGATTTTCATGACATTCGCCATATCGTTCAGCCTTATCTGGACGACTTGCCAGCCCATTCGGGTAAGCGAGAGGACCATCCTGAGCATCTCCGCCAGATCTTTCTTCGTTGCAGGCGCTACAATATCAGGCTCAACCCTCATAAATGCGTCTTCTGCGTTGATTCTGGCCGTCTTTTAGGATTCATAGTCTCGAAAGACGGAATTCACCTTGACCCTCTAAAGGTCAAGGCCATCGTAAATCTCCCATCACCCTCCTCCCTGTATCAGTTACAGAGTCTGCAAGGGAAAGCGAACTTTCTTCGGCGCTTTATCCCGAATTATGCCGAGGTGGCCAAAGGATTCACTCGTTTTTTAAAGCAGAACGTTCCCTTTCATTGGGACGAAATTTCTCAAGAATCCTTTGAGAAGCTGAAGACGTTGCTTGTCAATGCTCTGTTGCTTCGTCCTCCGGACTACCACCGCGACTTCACTTTATATCTAGCCACCGCATTTAGCACCATAGCCATGGTCTTGGTGCAAGATGACGATGACGGTGATGAAAATGTTGTTTATTACCTGTCACAGAACCTTCTCGATCCAGAAACGCGCTATGCTCATGTCGAGAAGTTGGCATTAGCAGCAGTACACGTTGTACAACGCTTTCGCCATTACATCCTTTTGCGTATGATAACAGTGGTTTCAGACTGCAACCCTATGACGTATATTCTTTCTAGACAATTACTGGGGGGCAAGTACTCCAAATGGATTGTGATCCTGCAGGAGTTTGACTTAGAGTTCACTACTGCTAAGTCAACTAAATCGCTGGTCTTCGCGGATTTGATATGTTCTCTCCCTACAGACTCTGCTCCCTCACACTCTGAAGACCATATACCGGACGGAACGCTTTTCCTCATCAGTACTCGTGACCCTTGGTACGGTGAAATAATAGTGTATCTTTAGACCTCAACATTCCGGTCTGAGTTGGATAAAGTTGCCCGCCGTCGGATTCGGCACCAGTCCCAGCCCTACCGTATAGTAGGAGATACCTTATACGGCATTGGAGTAGATTCGGTGCTTCGGCGATGCCTAACCTTGGAAGAGGCTGAAAAGGTCCTAAATGACTGCCACAGTGGCGCCTGTGGTGGACATATGACCGGGTATGCTACTGCCCAGAAGATTCTGCGAGCAGGTTATTTCTGGCCTTCCATATTCAAAGACTGTATCACTACAGTCCGTAAATGTCATGCATGCCAGATATTTCAGCGCAAGATGCGCGCGCCACCTTTACCATTGCATCCCGTTATTACCATCGATCCTTTTGCAAAATGGGGCGTGGATTTTATGACGTGTAACCCTCACTCGACCGGGGGGCATGCGTATATCATTGTCGCCGTCGACTACTTCACCAAGTGGGCCGAGGCGATGCCTACACTAGCTGCTGATGGGAAAACGACTGCTCAATTTATATTCAACCACGTTATTGCACGGTTCGGGGTTCCTCAAGCCATCGTCACTGATCACGGTACTCATTTCTGAGATTACATGATGGCAGAGCTGACTTCAACGTTGGGCTTGCGTCACGACAGCTCAACACCATACTACCCTCAAGCGAATGGTCAGGTTGAAGCAGTGAACAAGGTTCTGGTCACTATGCTTCAACGAACAGTTGGTATTCACAAATCCAATTGGAATCTCCAACTGTTCTCAGCTCTCTGGGCATACCGAACATTTGCTAAGAGTGCAACTGGATTCACACCATTTCAATTGGTGTACGGTCTGGAAGCCACTCTTCCGGTTGAATGCGAGATTCCTTCATTGAAATTAGCTGTGGAGCTTCTACCTAATACTTCTGCTGAGGAAGAACGTCTTCTGTATCTGGAACGATTAGATGAAACCCGTCGTCTGGCTGCTTTGATCATCGAAGCACAAAAGAAGAGGGTCAAAACTCATTTTGATCAATCTGTTTCTCCCCATTCCTTTATCGAAGGAGACCTCGTCCTCCTGTATGATCAAGCACATGACAAGCTTGGAGCCGGTAAGTTCCAGCCTATGTGGCACGAGCCCTATATAGTAAAACGCGTTTTGAAAAACGGGGCCTATGAGCTTATAGATTATGAAGGAGTTCCGCTGGCACAGCCCAGAAATGGGTTGTACCTCAAAAAGTACTATGCCTGAAATGATTTCTTGGTGTGGTGTGTGTACATAGGTGTGTGATTTTCATTTGTGTGTATGTATAGTGTGGTGTGCTTTGTAAACATCTTTCTGTTGATCGGGTCTTCCTGGTTGTGCAGATGTCTATTCATCCATTTGTTGGTTTCGCGGATGGTGCCTCCCGCAGTACCAAGAATCTGTCTTCAGCAGCCTGGGTAATCTATGATCCTGCTGGCGAGTTGATCAACCTGCAAGGTGTGTGTCTAGGACGTACTACGAACAACATCGCGGAATATAGTGTTGTGTTAGAATTATTAACCGAGGCAGTTAACCTTGGTATCCACGAATTGCTTGTATATCTAGATTCGCAGCTTGTAGTGTTACAACTGAACGGACACTATTCGGTAAGAAACCCGTCCATCTTACGTCTGTATTTGCGTATTCGATTACTGGAAAGGAATTTTGACTACATTACATATCATCATATACCCAGACATTTGAATACATTAACAGATGTAGTAGCAAATTTGGTATTAAACAGACATTTGCGCAATTTGTAAATCATCATCACATGTAAAGAAAGATCCATCCAGAAATAGATATGCATATATATATATATATAGATATCGAAATGTTTACATAGAGTGTGTCACATAAAGTCAAAATATACATAATCGTCTTAAGTACATCCAGAGACGATACGTCTCTCAAAAAATAGGTGTGGTATAAATCCTAAGAGCTAATCCGCATGGTGCTCATGATAGCATGTGACTGCACGCACTAAGCATCTCAAGATTCGGTGGATCCGACTTGGAACTCCCACCGTGTGACGCTGGTATGCCATCGGTACGTCCGCCAACCGAGCATAGTCCGGGATCCCTCGGGAAATGCCCTCGAGATTCTGGATCAACTCCTCTCCTCCGGTGCCCTCTCCCTGAGGATCAAGGGAGATTTGAGTCCTCCGTGATATTGGAGACATCCCAGCTGGTCTCTCAGGTCCCACATCTGCATACATATATAAAATGTGTTAGGACGAATGTGTATTAACAAAAAAAAAACATAAAACATAAAAAATCAAAAACATGAGGTCTTACCCAACTCCTCGTCCCAGTCATCTCCTTCTGGCAGTGGGAGATCTGCGTCTCCGGTGAAGTCAGTTCCTGCATATGGCCAGTCTTCCACTACAATCAGCTGGTGCCGTAACCACCTAAAGAACTACGACCTCCAGGACATCTGTTGGCCGCCTCCAGCTCTGGGCATTAATGCTGCCCAGCGAGCCATTCTTGGCTCTCGTGGTATCGGATCTACTACTGAGGCCCCTTGGCCCTGGAAGATTGGTAAGCGTTCCAGAATGAACGATACCAAGATGGAACCATAGCCAAACTGTTTCAGTTTAGCTTGTTTGCATTTCGTGAGCTGCCTTTTCATATTTATTGTTACTACTGTTGCCCAGTCAAACAGTAAGGGACTCATGCATTCTGAGGCCAGCAGGAGTTGGGCCTTTGTGGCCTCGTGCGGTGCCTGCGACCCTGCAGCCCGCGTGATGGTATGTAGGAAAACTCTCAATGCCAGATCGGGGATAGTGTGGATATCCACCTTCTTGCTTCCTAATCCCATTTGTGCTCCTCGGCACACTCGTGCCATCACTTCTTCCATCTTCTCGCCAGATGGTCTGCTTCCAGTCAACACAAGGATCGGACCTCTGCGGGACAATCCGGTGATAAAATACACATCAGAAACCTCCAGCTCCAATACCTGATCTCGCAACCTGAACACTTGTTCATGTTCATCCCAAATACTGATCAAATACTGGAGGAGCTCGAGCTGAGCTCGTAGACAGGGTGTAAGGAAGAACTTCTTCAGCCCACAGTTTCTGAGGGCATTCATGCAAGCCTCACTTTGGATGGCCTGTTCATCCTCTTCTCCATGCTCTCGTTCTTTCCATTCAATCACCATTTTTCTTGATTACCTGCATCCATATGGTCATAAACCCTTAGTTAGATCTCTGGTAGGCCTCAAATTCCATTCAATTTGGTTTAAATATCGAATTTTTAGGCGGAATTTTAGGTTCGGCCACTGGCGCGGCTGTTTTGTGAACAGTCGCGCCACGTGGCGCGAGCCCTTTGTATAAAAGAGCCCATTGGCGCGGGTCTGTGCCCGATACCTGCGCCAATGAGCGCGGCCCTAAAAATTCAAAAGTGGCCACAGAGGACTGATATACAAGGGAAAACTATTAAAAAATGGATGAAAATGTAGAGCAGGGAAGCGCCTCTTACCTGTAGCAGACGAGAATCTGAATAGTCAACCGGATCTGTCGCAATCGCCGTCAGAAGTTTCCACTCCAAATGGACCACTGTTGCTTTTTACCAAGGTAAATAGTAAATGTAATTTCATTTTTACCATTTTGGCATATTTATAACTTTTTGACATAAAATGAGTTTTAAAGAGTTATTTTTACCAAATATTTTGATATGTTATGTCGAAAATGGGTTTTACGCTTGCTTGGTATGTGCAGCAGCAGGTTTTGCGACTTTAACGATGGAAACGAGTTGTATTTTATACTTTTTCGGACTCGGTAAATACACGAAAAAGTCACTTTGGAGTCATCTTTCAGCTCTTTTCTGACTCTCTAAATATGAAAAGATTGCCAAGGCCCTTGTCATTTTGATCTCGTTAAAATGGACACGAATCGATATCCACCCAGTATAAGTTTAACCCTTTTTCGGGCTGGGATGGATTGATTACGAAAAAGGAATACCCTAGCCTATCGCGACTAGGAGGTTTTCCCGGATATTGTTTTCTACCTTTTCGGATCTGGGGAACTATTTACGAAAAGGGACCCGTGGAGTTTTCTTTTCCGCTGTCTTTTCAAACTCTCTAAACATGAAAAGACGCCGAGTTCTTCCTTTGTCAGACTCGTTAAACCCTGATGACATTGGATTTCGCCGAAATGACGTTCTCCGAGTTTCTCCTTCCTAGGACTCGTTAAATGCACTAGGATGGATTCGCCCGAAGGGTGGACTTATATCACAAGCATATGCTATCCCCTTCAAGCTTGTTATCAAAAATAATTGGGGTACTCGCCAGAAATGGTGGGGGGAAAATGGAACCATCGTCGTTGTCGTCAGCAGTATGTCGCTCTTGAACATGGCACTTGTCTGCATTCGTGTCGGGTTGGGGACATCTCATCTCGTTTCTTCACTTTGCCTCCATGGGTTTGGATAATCCCTTTTGACCTCTCCTCTGCTCATTGCCTTGTCACCATGACCTCTGATCTATTGATGTCAAATACTGCCAAGTCCACTGTCGTGCCGTTTATATGTTCAAGAGAAGTTGGCCTCTGCAAATATCAACCTTCCTCTGATTCTCATACGATCCTAATTCACAACAAAACATCATGTTCCTCTGTCTCGTGTCGATGATGTGGGAAACATTATGGCCCACCTTCGATCAAGGTCACTTCCTGTCGACTTCAGCTCATTATCCAGGAAGTTGATCTAGAGACTCCTTCATGGTACCTTGGAGCCTGCATGCCTCAATGGCAGGTTCGTCGCATTCGACGTGAGGTTTTCATCATTGGCCTCCGATCGAGTGATTCTGCAGGTGTTCGACGCCAACTCATTGATTCACACGCTGTAGATTGTACCTGTAGTACCTTGAGGGCCATTTTCATAATTGGTGGTTCCTCTCGCGTCTGTTAACAGCTTTCATCATTGGCTGGTAATCAGACGATGTTCCCGCATGTTCGACTTCAGCTCACATATTCACATGCTCGAACTTGTACTTTGTTTGGGTCGAGATGGAGTGCAAGACCCTGGATTGTGTCTGTTGTAATCCAGGCTGCGATTGTGGATTATTATCATTATGTATATGGCTCACTGATTGGATGGCTGCGACCATACCTGAGTCTATTTATTTGATCCTCGCTGGATGGCTGCGCCCATACCCTGGATCCGGATTATAGTGTACTCTCTTTCGGATGGCTGCGCCCATACCGCATATACATCATGTACTTGAGATATCAGTTGTATTTTTCTGCACAGGTTTTCCGACGGCGGGGCTTCAATTGAACATGTTCTCGTAAAGCATTTCACCCCTCTCTCTCTCGGGCCTCATACTTTAGGGGGCATCTGTTACACAGTAATTTGTCACCGTCCCTACCATTCCCCGTCCCGCACAATGGAGGACCCATTTTGTGACCTGTGAACATTGTCATGCCTTGAAAACATCATCAATGCATTCCTCTAAGCATGAGCTTCAATTTCCCTTAAGACATCTCCTTGCAAAAATCATGAAAAACATCTCTTTTTGCATTGGCGCGGGCAGACAGTTCATCACTCGCGCCAATGGGGAAAATCCTGCAAAGAGGCCGCGCCAACTGGCGCTCTGTCCCAGAGCAGTAGTCGCGCCAGCCAATTTAAGGAGTGTTTTTTAAATAAATATGGCGGAAGTTGTGTTTCAACAAACTCAGAAACCATTGCCTATCTTGAGTTGGGAGGTTTGGCTGTGGGAGTTCTATGGAAGGGAAGTGGTTTGCCACCTCCCATGGAACCTTCCTTGTTGATAGGGCCAATCCCACAATAATAGGGATCCCAACTCCCTCCTTTCCCATCTATAAAAGCCTGCTCAATTCCATGGCAAGCTAGTCTTGAAGTGCCTAAGCTTTGAATCTCCAAATTCCCAAGAGCCTTTGTGCTGTAAGAGCCCTCTTTCTTCCCTTAAGGCCAACTCAAGTAAGGAGACTATCGTCGAGAGACTCTGGAGAGGTTTTCCCTTTCCTTGGCGAGCTTTGCGAGACGTGAACGACTGGAGACCCATCCGAAGGAGACCACGACGTCATAACATTGGTTGTAATCCCTTTCGATTGTTATTTAATGAATGATTACGATTATGGTTCCACTCTGTTTTCGATTCTGTTAATATGAGTAGTATCCTTTCTGACTGATATTTAGTTGCGTATGCTGGATTTTATGCTTGTATCTGTTTGTTTCTTGCATGTGCAAGTGTCCATCCGCGGAGATCGTGGAGGATCGTGATCTGCCAAGGCTGAGGAATGGGAACGCTCTCTTCTTCAGATCGTAGCATTGGATTCCAGGTAGGCCTCCATCTTTGGTCTTTTCATTCGTAACTAGGAACTTGCGTCGTAACATTTCGTGATTGTTGCTGGACCCCTGTTGGGCTAGTAGGGATCGCCTTTGTCCGCAGAGGGGATTTACCTCCTCAACAGACTTACTGCATTAAGAATTTCATCCACTTCCTACCAAGCCACATCCATGGCATTTTTTGCGGCTGCAATACTTCTTCATGTGAATCTTCCATATTCACATCGATAATGGAATCCATAGTTCCACTTGGGCCCATATTTTTGTCCTCTGCTGCATGTGCTTTGGACGACTTGTTGGATGCAAGGTCCAACAATGAGAGTCATCATGTCCCTTATTTTGACAAAATGTGCAACTCTTAAGCACTTCCTGAGAAATTTTTCTTTGCCTCTTTTGCTTCTTGTGTGCTTTCTTCTTCAACTAGCATCTCGAAGCTATATGGTTAAATCCACCACAAAATGAACAACAAAAATTTCTTCCATTTGAACAAAAAAAAATTATCATTCTTTGCTAAAGCACAATCAAATTGATCATGAGAATAATTATACCTCTTTTCTTGCATAAAATGTCCATGATTTTTGTCTTCATGAGACGATGAACTAGTAGATGAGACAACTTTCAGTTGTAGACCAACAACACCATTTTTTTCTTGAAAAATGTTTAAATTTGCATGCTCGCCATAAGCGGCATGTTTACCATCTTCTTGCTGCAACAATGGCGTAAAAAAATGGCAATCATCCTTAAAACAATTTTGACATATATGCATTTTAGAACTTGGAATAAAGGTTCTCTTTAAATTTGCATCATATGCTTTCAAGGATTTGGAGTCTTCGCAATTAATCTGCACATAACCAAGACCAACATTCTTGGGTCGCTCCTCAACCGAAATAGGGTCAACAATGCCTTGTGCATGCATTCCCAATCCTTTGCCTTCATGATAGCCCATTTTAAACATTAATTTGGACCTTATACCCCTTGCATGTTTTTCAAAAGAACCAACACACTTTTCGAATGAGGAAACTGAAGACAAATTTGAATCGTTTACCTCTTCCTCACGCTTGTTCTTGGATAAAGCTTCTTGAGCTTGAAGGAGTTGTTTCTCCATGTCATGCAGTCTTTGGAGAATTGTTTCTTTCTCTTCCTTCATGGCTAACAATTGTGCATGAAGCTTAGCACTTTCTCTTTGATCCTCAATCAAAATCTGCACCATGTCCTTCACCTTAATGAACTCCTTCTTCATATCATCATTGAAGAATATCGTGAAGGAGGAAACTTCACTTGTGGAAGAAGTTGTCATTATGTAAATGGTCAAATTAACAAAAAGAACTTCCAAAGAAAATTTCTCAAAGCTTTCAAACAAATGATAAGCTTTTAACCAAATCGCTGTAAAGACTCCTTCTTATTCAAGCAGCCATAAAACACAAACTCCAATAGCTTTTGTAGCAAACACTAATCAAGTGGGTTTGTTTTCCAAAGATAATATTGAGGTAATTGGGGGTAAGGAAATAGTCTGCAACTCTTTTTTCCTTTAAAAGACTTAGCTATCAACAACTATCCCTTCAACCTCTTATCAAACTCATACAAGCAACCATTTTGCAAACAATAAAACAGTCAATATTTTACACAGCTTTAACACCTTTTGCACAAAAACAAATGCTCAACCTAAGCTTTGATACCATCTAAGCTGAAAATGGAAGTATTTGTAAATGTTGTAAATGTTGTGCAAAGTATCCATTTCCATTTAATTAAATGTGTGAAAAATTCTCCATGTCTTTCAAGTTAAACAAAGTGTTTTTGGTAACTGTTTCTGAGTTTATGTGTGAAGGAATGTTAATTAATTTTACCGTTTAACATATCGTATCAGCAATACACAGTAGATACTCAGATATTTGGTGAGCAGTTCACCCCTCCTGGGCTACGTCTACTGGACTAAGCCTCCCAAATTGGCTTGTCCTCTTGTATTAAAATGCTCCAAAATGATAATACAAGTTTAAAAGTGCCTCAATAGGAAAATTTGACTGTAAATACAAATTCATAAGACATGAAAATGCTAAAAATGCCTTTCCATTTACACTAAACAGTGAAAAATTACCAAATACAATGCCTTCTCCAACAAGACCCTGACGGCTCTTTGAACTCCCCTTCAGATTTTAGAGCTATAGAAGTCCTCAAACAGTTCCAAAACCTCTTCCATTAGGTTCAGAAGGTAGAAAATAGCTGAAAATGGTTTTTGGTTCACCGCAAACAGTGAGGTACAACTCAATACAGCTCCATTTCCCCAATGGCCCTAGTGACTCTCCAAGCTTCCCTGAAGAAAAAATGGCTATAGAACACCTCTAATACCTCTAGAGCCTATCCCAAACACTCCAGAATGCTGAAGAAAGCCAAAATTGACCAAACTTTCATCCAATTTGGTCCAGTATGGAGGAAGTTATGGCCAAAACCAATTTTCTGCCCAATCTTCCCTAAACAAGCTCCACCAAATGTGGAGGATTGAAGTTAATTGGAGCTAAAAAAGGCGGATTCTCCCAAATTTTGGCACGCCCCTCCAATTCCGGCGGAACTTTTTTTGATAACATTTATTGTCGAGCGGGGTGGTCACATGACCCCCCACCAAAACGTTGCCAACTTAACTGTTTTATATAAACCGTTGTTTACAAACCCGTGACATTTATTGTTAACCATTGTCACATGTAACAGTTAACTAACCATTGAATCTGTCGGTTGTAATAGCCCTTGTTCATGGAGGAAAGGGTCGTATGGTGAATGGTGTATGGGGGCTGGCCCACTTTGACGCCCAACCAAATTTCGTTTAAACCTTAAATATAAACGTTGAACATGATAGGTTAAGTCCTTCCACGTAGCCCGGGCAGTCGGGTCTGAGTGCTGCCATCCGATAGACCTGGGGTCGAAACCTGTAGCCTGACAAAAAAATTTCCATACCAAAACTTCTCCGGCTGGGGCCGTTGGCGGCCTTTGGGTTTGCCACGTGGCACCCTCGAATTGGCCAAAATCTCCAAAAGTCAAATCATCAACCAATAACAAAATGCCAAGTGTCGAATTAAGATCGGCCCAAATGGAATATTCCTTGGAAAATTCTTTTTTTAATTTTTCCAATTTAGAAAAGTCAAACTTGGTCAACTGTTTTTTGAAGGTTATTGGAGACTTCAAACCTGAATAACTTTCACATACGATGTCGGATTTGAGCGCCGTTCACGATGCCAGGATCGTAGCGACAAGGCCTATCCGGTCATTTAGGTTGTAATAAGTTTTGAACACTTCAAATTTTGAGCATTTTCCATAGCTCGGATTTGAGCTCCTGATCACCAAGTGGAGTATTTTCTAGGGGATCAATGTACCAGAATGGGATCCCTAGAGTCAAATTGGGTAAAATAAACATAGCCATAACAGCAAAAGAAAAGACTCCCTGAGGGGGAAACAAAATCGATATCTGACCTGAAGGGTGTGAAAATTTGTGAATATAAAATTATAGAAACCCTATTGCAGTATCTTGATTTACTTCTCCTACTTGTGATTTAATTATACAAGTTATTTTCAGAAAATATTCAGAAAATTTCGAAGTAAATAGAACTATCATCCTACACATATAAATATCATTTACTAAAACATAGCGCACATAAGATAAAGGACACACATGATTTTTTGGACAAATGTCCTCGAAAAAACCCAATGCGGGAAAACTAGTGCAGCATCTCTTTGAGGATTTTATTTATTATGCAGAATATATGAATACATCTAGGGAGCCAGTAGTGGTCTGCCCCACAGATAAATTCATGGCAGTAGTACCTTATCACTCAGAGGCATAAAATATGGTTGATTCAAACCCTTCAGGAATTACTAAATATAAGCCCTTTCTGGTCCACTAGAACCCCAACGATGTCCCTCACCAGCCTCTGTGTTAGCCATTCCTAGCTAGCGGAGCCTCTGTGCAGTACAGGCTACCCCTGCATCACCCTAAGGGCCTCTGTGCTACTTCTGCGTAACCCAGAAGGGTCTGCGTCCCTCTCTGCGTGGTCTCTGCATCAACGTGGCTAGGTTGCGTCCCATTTGCTGGCCTCTGCGCTGCCTGGTACGGATCTGCCTCTCTGATGTATGTATTCTCGGCCTCAGATTATAATATCCCTTTCTTATCTTCCCCTCACTAGCACTATAAGCTCACTTGAAAATTCTCAGCAAACGTCACCCCAAAAATTCGACTTAGCTCAAGTGCTGCTACTTTGTGTGTATTCTCCAACTGACCCCAAGCCTTCCTTTAATAATTTGCTCACTGAGAAATCAGCAGTTGTGATCTAATCACTAATCAACGACTAATATTAGAGAAATATTGATCCACGTCACTTAGAACATTCTCACCACATGTGTAAATTAATGCACTTTAATTTTTCAATTTCCCTAATTTAGACTTAGTGTCCCCATCAAAAAAATTAATTATTTGAATAACTTTTACACCGAGTGGAATTTCTCCAAACGATTTATGGGTCTTGGATATCTCATGTGTTCTAGCCCCTCCACAAAGTTTCAGAGCTAGATCACATATGATGCTACCTAAAATCTCAACACTCCCTCTTAACGAGGAATGTGCTCTAGCAACACTTCACTCCAGAAGCGTTACTCTGATCTCTGGGATCGGTCCCCTACTCTGTTGATGCTTGACATGCTACCCTCCATCCACTACTATGATGCTTCCTGTACTGCTGCCCATGTTATTGTCACTGACACTGCCACATCTGTACTGCAACTCCCTCTCAAATTGCTACATCATGCTGCCTATAGCACTTCCACTCCTAACTGTTGCACTGTAACTCAATTGCTGAGAAGTAAGCAACTGAAGGACAATCACCCAATAAACTGATAGACAAGTCATTCTGGATGCAACTCATCACTGAAGTATCCTCTACTGTTGCTCTGCATTGTCTCTCTAGATTCTCTGCGTTGCTGTTGTTATGCACTACGTAAGCACTTCCCCTCTTTGTTGCGGCTTCCACGCTGTTGCTGCCACTGCACTGCGCTGCTCTACTTTCCAGCATCCCAACACTGCCTCTACTTCTCCATGATCTTCTGTGTCCATTGACCCCAATCATCCTACTACTATTTTAAGGCTCTCGTAGCTCATATGTGATCCAAGAGTTTGGGAACCTCAAGGATCCCGCCAGCTGCCATCTGTACATTACTCTACAGATCTATGTTTCCCCACCTCTTCTCTCGAGGTACATGAGAACTCATGGCCACATAATCTTCACTACCATCATCCCCTCTTGCTACTGCTACCTTGGAATCTGAAACTTCCTTGTCCTTCCTCTTAGGACAAGTGGTGGCGAAGTGTCCCAATTCGCCACATCTGAAGCACCGGACCTTGGATAGGTCCCTTCTATTCTTCCCTTGCTGCCGCTATCCCTTAGATGTTAGGGTTGCATCTTCCTCCTCCTCCTTCTTTATCTTTCTTCCTCCTCTACTGAATTCCCTCTTGGTCACTCTCCGGATCTCCTCTTGTCGAAGGATTTCCCACATGTCTCCCCAATTTGGGAGTTATGCTCTACTCAAAATACTTTGGAAAAATGTCTCCCACTCATTGATGACTACATTCAGGGCAGTCCTCACCATGATTCGATCATCCAGAGTTGCTCCCATGGCAATTAGTTGGTCTCAGATAGTCTGCAATCTGAAGAGGAAGGGATCAATCTCCTCTCCCTAGTGCATCTGGAACATCTGCATCTGATTCTCCTGAGGCATATTTCGCTAGATGGAGCTACCTTGATACAACATGGTCAGAGCTTTCCATGCCTCGTTTGTCGTCTTCTTCTTGGAAATGTTCGGGACCACGTGATATTTCACTCCATCCATTATCCAACGCTTAACCCACGCCTGATTTTCATTAAAATTCTGAAGAAGAGTATCATCGATTGGCACAACCAAGACGTTCTCTATGTGATCTCTGATACCGTACTCCTCCAGTACTGTCAGGATTCTGTATTTCCATATAGCGAAGTTGGACACACCGTCTAACCTATCCCGATCTCTCAACTCGTATTGGGCCATCTATGCTCAATCAATCGAAACATGTGCTCTTCTCCCTTCTACTTCTATTGCACTCAACAGAAGACTGGACCTGGGTTTCTTGGCGATAGAAACCCTCTAGAGAATATTATCCCTCTCACAACTGATTTCCCTCCCGGAAATCCTACGCCAATTCTGACGAATCAACCCTCTACAATCACCCTCCTAATCGAAGCTAAGATTTATTGGCAATAAAATATACTGAGGGATTTTTTCCCCTTACTTTTTCAACTTTGATAGGCACTGTTCTGCACCGACAGAACTGATGCCCCACTAGCAACTTCGAAGATCAGAATTTTCACTTCTAGCCCTGGCAACTGGCACAACGTCTCTCCAACTCGGACTGCATCAGCCCAACGTGAGACTGACAGGCTCTGCGTCACCCACTAGGGCCTACGTTAGCCTCTGCATAAGCTATGCATGAGCAGACTGGCTCTACGTCGTTTCTGCTGGGTCTACATCCCTCCTGGTGATGCGTTGCCTTCTTCCTGGATTTGTGAGTTTCAGCTTCCTTCCTACAACAAAATTCTTCAGCCTCTTGCTGATGGCCTCAGCTTGATCTGCAATTTCTCTGATACCATGTGAAATTTTCTAAATACAAAATTACAGAAACCCTACTGCAGTATCTTGATTTACTTCTCCTAATTGTGATTTAATTACACAAGTTTTTTTCAGAAAATATTCATAAAATGTTGAAGAAAAAAAAACTAGCAGCCTATACATATACAGATCATTTACTGAAACATAGCGCACATATGACAAAGGACACACTTGATTTTTTGGACAAATGTCCTCAGAAAAACCCAGTGTGGGAAACCCGGTTCAATAAATCTTTGAGGGTTTTATTTACTATGAAAAATATCTGAATAAATATAGGGCACCAATAGTGGTTTGACCCATAGATAAAATCACGATAGTAGCACCTTATCACTCGGATACAAAAAATATGGTTGATTCAAACCCTTTAAGAATTACTGAATACAAGCACTTTCTAGCCCACTGGAACCCGAGTGTTGTCTGTCGCCAGCCTCTGCGTCAACATTTTCTGGCCTGCGTAACACAAGCTTCACCTGGATCACCCTGAGGGCCTCTGCACTGCCTCTGTGTCACCTAAAAGGGTCTGCGTCCCTCTCTGTGTGTTCTTTGCATCCCTCCTGTTGGCCTTTGCACTTTCTGGTATGAATATGCCTCTCTGATGTATGTATTCTTGGCCTCATATCATAACATCGTTTTCCAATCTGACCCTAACTAGCACTGCAATCTCACTAAAAAATTCTCAACAAACCTCGCCCCAGAATTTCGACTTATCTCAAGTGTTGCTACTCTGTGTGTATTCTCCAACTGACCCCCTGCGTTCCTTTAATACTTTTGTCATTGAGAAATCAACGACCATGATCTAATCACTAATCAACGAATAAGATTAGAGAAAGCTTAATCCACATCCCTTAGAACATTATCACCACATGTGTAAATTAATTCACTTAAACTTTTCAATTTCCCTAAACTAGACTTAGGGTCCCCATTAAAAAATTTAATTATTTGAATAACTTTTACACCAGGTGGAATTTCTCCAAACGACTTCTGGGTCTTGGAGATCTCATGTGTTCTATCCCCTCCACAAATTTTCAGAGCTAGAGCACATCCGATGCTACCTAAAATATCAACAAAGGGAAATGGCCTAGAGGAATGGCTCCCAGATGATTAAGGCTCAGGGGGACTGTTCCTGGTGGAAAAAGAGGAGGAGAGACACCATCATAAGGAGGATTTCCTTGAGATCCTGATGGCTATGTTGAGTGAATAACAACAAGTTGCGTAGGTGCAGTCTGTTGACTGGGCGTACCAGGCTTCTTTTGGTTAGCCCGTGACACTTGAAACGTGTAATCACTTGATGAGATGGCCTCATAGATAAGAGGGGGGGGGACCAGGGAATGCACCAAGTAAGGTGGAATCTTTATAGAATCCAGGTGAGACGCTGGTGAGAGGTGTGACTGATTTCTTATCGGCCACCGAAGAGATGATGGACTCAAGGGAGGTCTGAGACTTTGGTTCGTAATATGTCAACAGATTGATGGTGACGATCTTTCCATTATGGGGAAAGCACATCTTACGGTGAAATACAAATGTGACAGCTAAAAATCACATATGTATAGCTACGACCCAAGAGGATATTAAAATCCAAGGGGGCATCAATGAATTCTATGTCAATGCAAACAATCTTTCCCGCAAGAGTGACAAGAAAATTGCAGAACATGACGAGGGAATAAGAAGGGTGACCATCCCATGCGCACAAAGTGATGGTGGATGCAGATAGATCGGGGGACCCAATTTTCTTCCAAAGAGAGGCATACATCACACAGGTGGATGTGCCCTCATCAATGATACATCTCTGAACATGGGCATTACGAATCGTGACTGGTATTTGGAAAGCAAGAGAGGAGGGTAAAGGGGGATGTTTTGACTTATCGACATCAAAGACGATAAAAAAATCATCTAAAGGATCCACAATTCCCAAAGCAAGTAGTATAAATTTCCGTTGTGATGAGAACATCTAGAGGACTTCCAACGTTGACATGGCGACATGAGACTGGACCAAGTCATCTATTATGCTGTAGGTGTGAGCATATTTTGGCAGAAGCAACATTGCGGCATAATGGCCCTTTGGGGATCTTCTGAATGATCTCTGCCTTAGGGTGAGGATCTATAAGGGAACATTTGGCGTCAGAATGGACTCTGTGGATACTTTGGTTTGGGACTCAGTTGCAGACGAAGAGGGTTGCTTGTCATATTGGCGCAACCGGGTTTGAAGATTGACATCGGCGGTATTGACCTCATCAGAATTCATCATGAGAATCTGGTAATCAGGGGTACCGGACAACTGAGGTTGAGGAGTAGCCTGACCTTGAGGGGGTTTGGCAGCAACATATCCTTGTTGAGGGAAAGGATTGGTGAACACAACAGGTTGAGCTGGCATAATGTTTGGAGGAAGCGATGCTGTGGGTCATTTTCCTTGGGATGTTGCTTGATCTTCCCACATTTTTCACATCTGGGGTAAAAGGGGAAACTCATGGGTGTAATGACCATGTACACCACAACAAGAACAAGGTGTATTCGTACAAAGGGGATTTTTCTACTTGGGTTGATCGTTGTGTTGCTAGTTTGTGGGGTTAGGCTGGTTCCCTTGGGGTGCGTTCAGTTAATTACCTAGGCAACCCTGGTTACCCTGCGCTTGTTGGTTTTGGTTTCCTTTCTCCTTAGTATTTTTCTTGAAATTGGGGGGATTAGTCGCGCTCATCTAAGCATACACCTGACCTTGAGGGGGAGGTGGCTGTTGGGGCGGAGGTTGAGAAGGCACAGGAGGCGGGGGCACTGATGTCGTAGGGGATGGAGCACTGGGACGCGCATAAGGATAATATGGAGGAGGGGAAAGAATATGGTAAGCAAATGGAGAAACAGTTGGCCCTTGAATCTATTGATGCAGTTGGGCAAAGACATAAGGCATGCTTTGACCGGGATACATGTTTCCCGAAGGGGGATAAGCGTTAGAGGAACTAGTCTCCCCTAGAGGTAACCATAACTCATGTGAGGAGGAGCATATGGGTGTGAAAGAGATCCAATAATACCGTCGGCAGCATGAGATGCCCCCGGTGCGTTGGCACCACCAGGTCTAGGAAGATCTGGTAAAACGATATAAACATAACCAGACTAGGCGTAGATCAAGTCATATTTTAAGGTGACTTGGAGAGCTTCTTCTTCAGATTGAGGAAAATGAGATGCGACATATTTGACAATGGGGGCTAAAATCATTCTAAGAAACCAATCCATATAGACACAGTCGTCGAATGTAGGATCTATACACAAGCTCCTCCTTCTACGCCATTCTTGGACATGGTCATAAAGGTGGGTGGCAGAAGACTGATGGAATGCGATCAACAACTCAATATCGGTATCGTAACAAAGAAGTAACTGAAGGTATGAAAGAAACACTTTAGCAAGAGTCGCAAAAGTAGTATCAGATGCAACAAGCTGGTCGACGTACCACTTTGAAGCTTCTCCAGTGAGCGTATGCTGGAATAATCGAAGGCTAATAGAGTCATCGGTGATGGAATTAGACGAACACCACATATGAAAGGAGCAGACATGATTAGTGCGATCCTCTCGAGTGTTTCCTTCAAACTTAGGAATGTCGAAAGGAATCTTAGTTGGCATAGCAGGCCATCCTACATCATGGTGTATGGGATCATTGATTAGCTGGCTGAACTTGAGAAGGCTTAAACTTGCCATAAAAGGAAGCAAAGGAGTAGCCAAAATGGGTCCAGTAGTGGTTACGCTAGTAGTGGCTCTAGCATTAGGGCTAGGGCCACCACCATCTTGAGGACCTCTACCTGCATTGGCGCATGACATGGTGACGGTATGAGAGTGAGGAGAACCGAGGTCGGAATTAAAGGAAGAACCTGATGAACCAGAATCAGAGTCGGTATGGAGACTCGAAGGAGGACTTACTCTAACCCTACGGGGTGGAGTAAGACGCCCTAGCGTAAACTGAGGGTGAAGACCTTGGAGTCTCCATGACAAACAACTTGGGGGCGCAATGATGGCAAGTCACAGATGACACCAAAAGGTTGAAGAGTGATAAACAAAGGATTTGGAAGGTAGATAAATTAATCATGATCGTTATGTCTTGGCTTGGTGGTGTAAACCAAGTGATCTCCGCTTTAGGTGTGAGTTTGCAAGATGTGTGTTAATTTTAACTAATCCCATATGGTTATTTAATAAAAAAAATGGTTATAAACTGTAAATAAAACTGAAATTATAGTACAATAAACTGCTAATCATGCATAAATTCATCCCAAAAGAAGGCTCCCAAATAACCAAACTAAAAGGTGGGTGAAATTGACTCAAAACACACTAAAATGGCTGAGAGATCTAATGGAAAAAGGGACAGGGATCTAATGACTCTGTACTGCTGGAAATGACGTAGAAAAAAACAAGAAACCAGAGGGGAAACTGCTGCAAAAGATAAGGTTAAAGGTTAAAACCCTAGGGAAAACAAGGGGACCCTAAGGGAAAGACCAAACAAAACTCAAGAGGGAGTTTTGGATGTAAAAATAACCTATCAGAAAGGATCTGTGCAAATGATAGATCAGACTCTGAAATAATGGCTAAAAGCGTTGCAAATCTCAGAATACCTACTCAACTCAATCCCTCCAAAAAATGTGGAAGTGTATTTAAACCCTAGGGGATTTATTCTACTTCAAGGATAAAAGCTGAGCATATCCAAGCCTAAGACAGGCTGAAAAAAGGTCAAACAACCCAAAATAGTGCTCTCAACAAAACCTTGACAGTTTCAGAAAAAATTTAGAAAAAGATTCCAGATCGCAGTTACCGACCTGTGGACAGGTGAGCTCGCACTTTTTGGGCAGATAAGTGCGATTTCAGGGGTAAATCGCACTATTTGAGCTAAAAAAAGTGATTTTTTTCTCCTTGGTTCTCGAGCGGCAGGTTGCAAAAAAAATTTCGTCTCCAGCGCAGCTGATACCTTTTACCCTTGTTGCTAAAGATGATGGTCACGTAGGAATCTGAATTACAATAGTGGAATATCCATTTGTTAGCGTAAAATATTATCACAAGTGTACAAAAAGAGCCTACTTTAGGTATGTGTGATGAATATCCCTAACAACAAAAATGGTTTCTTAACCCTTTAGATCTGAAATAGAGAGTTAGAACAAATCCTGCAAAAACCCAGATCTATGCAGTAAAAGCAGCTAAAGAGTGAAAAGAAATAGTAATTACTCCAAATATCCAACAAACAAGACAAGATTAAATGAATAATTTCATATATTATAACACCTGGTGAAGGAAACAAGTAGATGTTACCAGAGCCCCTTAATGGGATGGGTTCTTGGTTGTCCTCAACGCTTCAACTTCAAAAGTTTCTCTCTCAATGGTGCAGAAAACTCAAAAATGTGTGTTGAACTCTATGGGAGCTCAAGAAGGAAAAGAAAGATAGTGGTGACAATGAGAATGATAAAAGTGAAGAATGGATGGAAAAACCCTCCTATTTATAATAGATTATTGAGTTATCCTCAATAATGGAGAATAATAAAATATTATTAACCCAAATCTAGATCTAACCGCTTGGAATATTTTATTATATTTTATTGGAGGAAAAGGTTTTTGAATTGGTTAAATACCTTTATTTAGAAATAATAAACAAACAAATGATTTGTTTATCATTTCAAGAATGTGGTTAAGGAATAATAAACAATAATGATTTGTTTAATTATTCCTAGGTGATTTAGTCAAAATTAACGAGGAATAATAACTAAATAATGATTTAATTAATTATTCCTAGAGAAAAATAAGATAAATAATGAATTATCTAATTATTTCTCATAATTGGGTTAAATATGACCAGAAATATTATTTAAACATTGGTTTAATTAATTACAGAATAATGATCATACACAGTAGCATAAAACAATGGTCGACGTTTTGAATCCCAACGGGGATCTATCTTCCTGAGGAAAATTAAATAAATAATGATTTATTTAATTATTCCTTATGGGGTTTCTTGTTTTAAGGAGAAATAACTTAATAAAATATGGTTTATTAAGTTTTTTCGTATAGTGAAAGTAATTTTACTTTGGAAAAATTGGTCTTACATGGTGTACTTCAGTCCATCTAATAAGAAATGGTTATATGACCAATTTTTGGTGATAACACATGGGGTTGCAATAAAAATCCAATAGTCATTTTGAAATGTAGTATATAGTGGTGAAACATTTGGACAACTTGTATGGCTGCCAAAGCTAACTTTTCAACATGAGAATACTTGATATCAGTATTGGTCAAATTATGACTCAAGTAGTAAATAGGATGTTCATCACCCGAGACATCTTTATTTACCAATACCATGGTGATAGTGGTAACAACCGCAACAAGATATATATAGTCCCAATGAGATTTAGGGGGATACAACAATGATGCACGAATCAATACATTTTTTAGGGCATAAAATTATTTTTGGGCAGTATATCCCAAAGAAAGGGAACCTATTTTTCAATAATCGGGTAACACCATTAGTAAGTTATGCATAATTAGGGACAGATCGACATATAAATTTAGCCTTCCCTTGTAAACGTTGTAACTGAATGAGATTGGAAGGAGCAGGAAAAACAAGAATTGCTTGAACATTTAAATGATCAATACAAATCCCTTTATTGGACACAACGAATCCCAAGAGTTGAATATATCCAACAAAAAAGACACATGTGTGGATTCAACCATATCTTGTAGTGTCCAAAACATAGGAAAATTGCTTTGAGATGCACAATGTGATCTCGATGATGCATGGAATGAGAAGGAAAGTCATCAAGGTATGGTTGCACGATATGCTTAATGTCATGAAAAGAATAATTCATAACCCGTTGGAAAGATGCATCCACATTCGTAAGAACAAAAGGGATTTTGCGATAAGAAAACATGCCCCATGGAAATATGAACACATTTTTGTTTTGGTCGAAGGGTAGTGTTTTTATTTGATTATAATGAGACAATCCATCCATGAATGATAAAATATCACTTTCGGCACAATTGTCAACAATCTAGTCGATAAAAGGGGTTGGATAGTTGTCCTTTGGACAAGTGCGATTAATGTCTCGACAATCGACACACACTCGAATTGTACCATGTTTCTTCATTACGAGAGAACTATTTAAAACCTAATCAGTTAATGGAACAAGATATATGAAACTAGCTTGCATAAGCTTCTCAACTTTTACTTTAATTGTGGCAACTTTCTTTGGGTGTACCAGATGTAAACATTTTCTAATAGGTTTTGAATCTAGGTACGTTTTGATTTCATGCTCGACTATATTTGGATCAATTCCCGACATCTCTTCATAGGTCCAAGAAAATACTTCACGAAATTCTTGAAATAAGGCCTTGTAAATTTTAATTTCATCTGGAGAACAAGAGGCACCGATATGGAAGTTTTCAACAATTTCAGGTTTGACTGAGATATCAAGGGGAATCATTTCCTCAATTTTGCCAAATTTTTCTCAGAAATAACCTCACAAATGGAGACAGGATTATGAGGATTCTTAGTAATCTTGGGTGAAAATAAGTCTTGAAATTTTTTATCAAGGATTTAGGGTTGGGTTAGAAAAGAGGAATAATGATGGTGGTCATCCTAGGGTTTCTCATCTGATGACATGATCTCCATGATGCTTTCATTCATGGGAAAGATACCATTAAAAGGGTTAGAATGTGAAACTAATCCTGAATCTTGAGAATGACAGTTAACCAAGCTCACTAATTTATTTATTTCACTAACTGTCGGAGAGGCGAGGTGAATAGCCTCATAAGCTAATTCAATAGGACTAAGTCGTATGTGGTCTCAAAAATACTCGATATTGGAACTATCAGGTATTATCCAAGGATCATATGGAATAGTACTAGACGAAATCATATTAACCGATGGGACTATAGTAGAAATGTCAGGAGGATGAAGTACATAATTTCCCATTAAAGACGAGTCTTTTAACAATCCTACCCCAACATTCTTATAAGGAAGTGGGGCTTTACCCACAAGTGGTATATTACTAGTAGTCTAGGAATCAACCACAAAAATATGAGATGATTAATAGCCATAATGCCCCCTTGATGAGGGAAATCTATCATTCGGAAATACGAAGAGACCAAATATTCCATAGCATAAATATAAGTACGAACCAATGAGAGGTTATAATATAACTACCCATCAACATATTCTACCTGTACTGAGACTGTTTTATTGACTAATTCCACTGAAAAGGGGTTTAGAATTCAATAAGGTTTAAACCCTCTTCCGTCAAATGCTTTAAACCCTCTTCCATCAAATGCTTTAAGGGTCATTGGTGACTGGTTAAGTGGTGGAGAACTTGGGGATTTACAACATGATAGAGACTTGATACAAGTATAGGTACCTTCATCGACAATCATGCGAAACACATTTTTTCCCCTAATAACAACGTGGATCATGAATGTGAGCTGAGGTCGAAGTTTAGGCATATGGTTTTCATGATTAAACACAAAGAGACTTGAATATGAAGGTTCCAATCCTCATTAGAGGAAATTTTAGCCTAAAAGTGCCCATGAAATTTTCATTTAATTTCCACGTCATAATATGTAAACCAATCAAAATCCTTTAAATTTAAAAATAGGTATATGTAAATATTTTGGAGGGAAAATAAAAGAAACTACTTTTTTTTAATTTTATTTTTGGCTTATCTCCTTATAGGTTTACTCAAATTTCAAGTGTATACACTCGTTGGATGTGTACCCATTATGCATACTTTTGAGAAGACACACATTGATAAAAATTTAGGATACAATAAAAAACGCGTTCAACACATTTTTTTAATGTATCTTCAATTTTTATCAATGTGGGCCTTTTCAAAGGTATGCATAAAGGGTATTCGTTCGATGTGGAATTAAATTCCACATTCAACAAGTGTATACACTTGAAATTTGAGTAAACCTATAAGGTAATAAGCCAAAAATACA
Organism: Pinus albicaulis; assembly: GCA_034641835.2. NCBI lineage: Eukaryota > Viridiplantae > Streptophyta > Pinopsida > Pinales > Pinaceae > Pinus > Pinus albicaulis. The sequence continues at coordinate 692,129 of JAXQQM020084568.1, forward strand.
ATTAACAAAGAAGTAGTTTTCTTCTTTTCCCTCCAAAATTCATAACTCTTATTTTATTATTTTAACTATTATTTTATTAATTTTCCTTAGGAGGCTACTTTTAGGTTGACATTTCCTCTAATGCCAATTGCTGCTAATAATGAATTCCTTTGTGCTAAAGGAGCCTGAGCCAAATCTTAAACTATGTTATAATTTTGTGTAGCTCTTGCATGAGCGTTAAATGATGATTTATGAATAATTTCCTTGGGAGGAGGTTTAATTGGTAGTTCAACAACTAGTTTTTCGATTTGTAGAGGACCATAGGTATGTGGAGTAGAATTGCAAGGTTGATCAATAGCCTTTCCATTTGAGGGATTCAAGTTACCATAATCTTTATTTCGAGTAGCCACCAAGATCCACCAAGATATCTTCCTGACGCATTAATATGTTGGAATTATTTTGGGAATATGAACGATTAGAAGTATTTTGTGCAACTATTTTCATCTCCTAATTCAAGAAATATTCTGTCAACATGGCAATTTTAATGGATGCAAATTTCATCGATTGATTTCCACTTGATGCAAAGAATCCTTGGTGAAATTCTCTTCATTGCATATGAGACAAGGATAACACGACTTACTTTTCTCGTTAAGATACTTATTTTTATATTTGTCGTGTGGAGGGTTTTCTTGTTTATCCTTGCATTTAGCCTCCATTTTACTTCCTCCTTGATGATATTTTCCTTTGGTAGCTTGAACAACATTAATATCAAAAGTATTCGTAGGCACAAGGAAAGGGGCTTTGATTGGTCACAGTAGGCACCAACTTTCTACTCAAATGAGATTATCTGGCGGTGTTATAAAGTATTCATGCTTTGATTAAGACTTATCATTCCCATCTGTTATTGTGTTCACTTGTTTTCACATAGCGCTAATATTTATGAGTCACAATCTAACCTCCTAACTTGATCTTGCAACAGTTTTGGGCTTGTTGTTAGGGCCCTATATTACTAGTGTAGTCCCTTATTGTTGTTAGTGTAGTCCCCTTATTGTTATTGTTGTACCCCTGTAGTCTCCATATTTTTATTATTGTGCCCCATAATAGCCCATTGTTGTTATTGTTGTTCCCTTACATTATTATTGTTAGGTTGGTTAGGATTATATTGTGACCCCATGGACTCCTAAATATAGAAATAAGGTTTCGTCATTTGAATCATCCAAGATTTTTTCATTTATTTAATGTAAAGGAGGTTTCCCCCTCAAAGTGGCTGATTTCTAAGGTGTTGATCTCTATTTTCTTCTATTTTGGGAGACGGTTTCATAACATTTGGTATCAGAGCTTTGGATTCTAGGGTTTCATTACTTCAAACAGGTCATCATGGAATTTTCGCTATAATGTTTTTTCTACAACGGTTCAGAAGCTAAAACAAAAAACCCTTTGCGAAGAAATCCTGAGGAACTTTGTGTAAAAATTTCAGATCTTGATTCACCATATTTCCGGAGATATGATCTGTGGAAGTTAGGGTTTTTGCAAGCTCCCAAATTTCATCTCAAAGAGGTGACCTTGGGAAAATCGTCATAACTATCTCTCTAAGCATCGGATTGGAATTATGTAAAAACTGGCCGAAATTACACAGAATGTGGTTTCCTATATATCAATTTCAGATATGGAGGAAACAATGACAAATGGAATGCCATACAACTTCGCTCTACTAAACTAGTCCATAATTAGGTCATTGTGGGATATTGGGCATAACTTTGTCTTGAAGAATCCAAATACGGTCAGACCTATGGCATTGTAAAGAAGATTCAGGGGGCTAATAAAGAAATGAAGATAAAATCTCGGGGATCCGAAATCTCGAAGATACATCAGATTAAATATCGAGCTCCTCAAAAGAAAGAAAAAGGTGTGTATTTTTTTTAAATTGCATAAGTCTTGTTTGAAAAATCCATTTGAAGGGAATATTGAAGCACAGATATCAATATTGGGTTCTAAATTGGACCCTAAAAATAATTCAACACCCATTAAGCCCTAAGAAGGCTCTGCTATGACTCATGAAGAGGAATAAGTGAAATATGATATATCAAAATTACAAGAACAAGTGCAACAAATTTCGCTCTCGCAAAGAGTAACAAAAAATGAAATGGAAGCTGAGATGGAGGGTTTGAAGAATGGCATTGAAGCTAATATGGATAGTTTGAATAAATTCGTGGAAGATAAGATGGATAGTTTGAAGAATGGCATGGAAGCTTAGATGGATGGCGTGGAAGCTAAGATGGATGGTATAGAAGGAAACATGAAAGCTAAGATGGATGGTTTAAAGAAAGGTGTGGAAGCTAAGATGGATGGTTTGAAGAAAGGCATGGAAGATAAGATGGATGGTTTGAATAATGGGATATAAGGCAACATGGAATATTTGAAGAAGGACATGGAAGGTTTTAAGGAAGGTTTTTCAAATTTGCTACAAGAAAAGCTTCCTAATGGCGAAAAAGTAGTAGAGGAAACTCATGATGAGAACAAAAGAAATGCCATAATCATGATTTCATTGAATCTAATGTTGGATTCAAGACCCACCATATTCCAAAGATAGATATGAGGAATTTTGATGGCAAGGATACGATAACTTGGATACTACAAATGGAGCAATAATTTGAGCTCCATAATACACAAAACACACAAAAGGTACGCATTGCAGCTTTATATTTAGAAAAAAATCAGTTTGTATGGTATCGATGGCTTTGTTCTCATAAAAAAATGGTCACTTGGTCAATTTTTATGGAGGAAATGATAGCACATTATGAGGATACAAAGAGAAACACCTTCTTTAGCCAATTGATAAATCTCAAACAAAAGGGTTAAATGATGGAGCACATTGAGGACTTACAAAAATTGAATATAAGGGTAAATAATATTCCAAAGGAAGATAGGATTGATGTCTTCATAGCGACTCTAAAGGACAACATCCAACTTGAGGTTCACCTTTCGAAACCTAATACATTGGAGAAGGCATTCAGGTTGGCAAGAAAAATTGAAAGCAAAATTATGGCAACAAGGAAGCCTACCACTCACAACTAAAAAGATGGAAGTGTTGCTACTCCTAGAATTCCACAACCTAGAAGATATACACCACAACAATAGGAAGAAAAAAGAGAAAAAGGGCTTTGCTATATTTGTGATAGAAAATACACTAAAGGTCATAAGTGTGTTGAGAAGAAATTATTTTACATAGATTGTGAAGAAGAGGAAGAAAAGGAACGAGAAACTTCAAAAGAAGAGGGTATACACTAGGAACCAACCCTAGAGGAAGAAGAAATGAATCTAACCATACGATGTAATGCATTGGCAAGAATTACCACTCCTAAAACTCTCAAGATAGAAGGACATATCAGGAAGAAAAATGTAATAGTGCTCATTGATTCGGGTAGTACCCATAATTTTATTCATTTTAAGGTAGCCAAGGAATTGAATTGCTTCCTATACCAAGCACCAGAGTGTCAAGTGATGGTGGAAAATGGAGGAACTATAAATTTCTTTGGAAAGTGCCATAATATCAAGATAAACATGGGGGATTACGTATTGAATAGTCCAATGCTTTCCATTCAAATGGTTGGTGTTGATGTTGTATTAGGACTACAATTGTTACAATCTTTGGGGTCGGTAGCTTTTAATTTTCAAGAAATTTTCTTGAATTCTTTTTCAGAAGGAAGGGAATTTTAACTACGGGGTATCGTAGGGAATATAGAAAAGATAATAAACTATAATGTCATTACCAAGCTTCTGAAGAAAGAACAACAAGGCGTCATGAGGCGTCATGGCACAATTATGCTCAGTAGAAGTTCCAACATCAAAATCATATATTTCTCCATATCTCCAAAAAGTCTTGGAAAATCATTCCAAGGTGTTTGAAAATCCAAAAGGACTCCCGCCTATTCGTTATCATGATCATGCTATTCATTTGATTCCAAGAAGTGTTCCTCCAAACATCAGGACTTACAGATATCCTTATGTCCAAAAGAGCGAATTTGAACATATGCTTGTAGAAATGCTAGAGTCTAGTATAATTCAACCTAGTCAAAGTTCTTTTTCTGCTCCAGTAGTATTGGTGCACAAGAAGGATGGATCATGGTGCATGTGTCTGAATTATAGGGAGCTCAATAAGCTCACTATTAAAGATAAATTTCCCATTCCTATGATTGATGAATTATTGGATGAATTTCATGGAGAAATTTATTTCACCAAGTTGGATCTTCGTTAAGGATATCATCAAATTAAATGAAAACTGAAGACATTCTCAAAACAATATTTTGAACGCATGAGGGTCATTATGAATTTTTGGTCATGCCTTTTGGCCTTACCAATGCACCTTCTACATTTCAAAGGTTGATGAATTCCATTTTAAAACCCTTAGAAAATTTTTGTTAGTATTTTTTGATGATATACTAATCTACAACAGGTCTTGGAAGGATCATGTTCAACATGTTGACAGGGTGCTCAAACAATTGGAGAAACAATTATATGCAAAACCTCCAAATTTTTCTTTGGAGTACAAGAGGTGGAATATCTGGTCATATTGTATCTCAGGAGGGTGTTAAGGTATACCCTAAAAAAAAAAAATCCATTGAGGAATGGAAAGTCCCCACAACCATAAAGCAGTTGCGAGGATTTCTTGGGTTAACAGGGTATTATCGCAAGTTTGTTAAGAATTATGGGAGAATAGCATCACCGCTAACAACATTATTGAAGAAATATGCTTTTTCATGGACTCCTGAAGCAACTATAAGGCCTTTGAACATCTTAAAGAGGCAATGTGCCAAGCATCGGTCTTAGCTACGCTAGACTTCACAAAAACCTTTATTGTGGAATGTCATGCCTCAAGAAATGGAATTGGTGTTGTTTTAATGCAAGAAAGAAGACCCATTGCTTTTGAAATTCATCCAATAAAAGGAAAGTATTTACAAAAACCTATTTATGAGAAGGAAATTTTGGCAATACTACATGCACTAAAGAAATGGCGACCTTACCTAATGGGAAGACACTTCAAGGTAAAAATTGATCATGATAGTCTTAAATAATTTTTGGAACAAAGACTGTCTTCAGAAGAGAAGCAAAAATGGGACACAAATATGTTGGGTTATGACTTTGAAATATTCTACAAAAAAGGGAGGCTAAATGTTGTTGCAGATGCACTCTCAAGAAAGGATGAGGATGTGGAAGCATTGCTTTGTGCCATTTCTATTATCCAACTCTACTGGATAACTGAAGCAAGGGAGGAATGGAAGAATACAGAAGAATTATGGACACTCATTCAAAAGTTGCAGCAAGATCCCAGTACATCTGATACATTTAGTTGGAAAAAGGATGCCTTATGGTACAAAGATCGCTTATATATTTGTAAGAATTCCCAACTAAAACAAAATATTCTTTTGGAATTGCACACCTCTCCATTAGGAGGACACTCGAGATTTTAAAAAACTTACCACAAGGTGAAGAAAGAATCTTTTTGGGATGGCCTTAAATATAACATTCCAAAGTTTAGAATGTTTGGTTTTCCAGCAAAATAAATTTGACATAATTAAGACCTCGGGTCTGTTACAACCTTTATCCATTCCAAATCAACGTTGGGAGGAGGTTTCAATGGATTTTATCACATGTTTACCTAATTCCGAAGGAAAGAGTGTCATCATGGTGGTATTTTATAGAATTACCAAGTATGCACACTTTTGTGCATTATCTCATCCATTTAAAGCGAGTACAATTGCTACTGCATTTGTGGAAACAATTCAAAAGATACATGGAAACCCAAAGATTGTTGTAAGCGATAGAGATCCCATTTTCACTGGAAATTTTTGGATGGAATTATTTTCTTGTTTGGGTACTCAACTAGCTCATAGCTCATCTTATCATCCTCAATCCGATGGGAAAAACGAGACAGTGAACAAATGTTTGTAAGGATATATCCATTGCTTTGTATCTTATAAACAAACAAAATGGGTCAATTGGTTACCTCTGGCTGAACGCTGGTATAACACTTCCTTCCACATTGCAGCAAAAATGACCCCATTTATGGCACTTTATGGATATCATCCACCGTCCATCACATAATCTTTAAGAGAAAATTCTAAGGTTCAAGCTGTGGAAGATCACATCGATCATCAACAACAAGTTCTCCAACTCTTAAAGGATAACCTAAATTCAACACAAAATCGAATGAAACAACAAACAGATCAACATCGCAGCTAGAGAAGTTTTGATGTAGGCGATTAGGTATTTTTATGACTACAACCATAGAAACAAATGTCCCTCAAGCAAGCCAATAAGGATAGTAAATTATCGCCAAATTACTATGGTCCTTACAAGGTGTTGCAAAATATTGGTACTATGGAATACAAATTGGAGCTTCTTGCATCTTCCTGAGTGCACCCAGTTTTCCATGTTTCATGCTTAAATAAGGTTATAGGTGACAAACTTCTAGTTCAAACAATATTGCCAGGACTTGATGAGGAAGGAAAAAGCATATTGGAACCTGAAGCAGTCATTGAAACAATAAATCGACAATTACGAAATCGATCAATTTCAAAGTATCTCATCAAGTGGAAGAACTTACCCACTAAAGATTCCACATGGGAGGATGATAATTTTATACAGTAGCATCCAGAACTACTCAAGCGTTGAGGACAACACTTTTTTGAAAGAGACGGGCATGTTAGGTCCATATATTACTAGTGTAGTCCCTTATTGTTGTTAGTGTAGCCCCCTTATTGCTATTTTTGTACCCCTGTAGTCCCCATATTGTTATTATTGTGCCCCATAATAGCCCACTATTTTTATTTTTATGCCCTTACATTAATATTGTTGGGTCAGCTAGGATAATATTGTGACCCCATGGACTCCTATATATAGAATGGAGGTTTTTTCATTTGAATCATCCAATGATTTTTCATTTATGTAATGTAAAGGAGGTTTCCCCCTCGAAGTGGCTGATTTATAAGGCGTTGATCTCTCTTTTATTCTATTTTTGGAGTTGGTTTCATAAAAATTTCCTCCAGAAATTATGCAATCCTTGAGGGAAAGCAACCTTGATGATTGGAATTGCGTAGTTTAGAATGGCAGTCAACCTTGAGCTCAGAAACAACATAGTCATGGAAGGTAGCCCAGTAGTAAGCTTAGAAACTAATCGATCCCTCACTGAGCTCAAAAACTATGAAGTGCACTGAGCCAGAAAGTTTCTCAGTTCCCCATAATTGCGCAATCTTTCTAGGTGATGTGCATGGCAATTTTTTCCAGGAAAAAAAAAAAAAAAAAGTATCCCTGAAAAATAGGGATCTCTATTTAGTACCCCGAAGGAGGCACATTCACTATTTTTGGAAACTTCTTCCATTTGTCACTTTTCCCTTATTTTATTCATGCACATCATAAACCCTATGTTTTTCAAATATATTTAATCGTCGCCTCTAGAGCTCATTTTCACATTCGATATTGGAGCTCTAGCATTCTTGAGGAGATCAAGGAACCTTCGTCGCGGATGTCATTGCTTTTCTGGGTGAGTTTTTTTTTTATTGCCTTTTGTCTCTTTTTCTGTCTTTTTTTGTCATTTTGCTTGTATGAGTGTTGTTTTGCTTATTTCTATTTGCATGTTGGTGTTTTAACATGTTTTAGCTTGAAGTGTTGTTTCAAGTTGTTGATTGCCTTTCACAAGTGTCACATTGATTTCTTTGTTTTTGCACTGATGGTCATCATTGCGGCGACTCTTCTCACCGATTTGGTTTTCTTACTGTTTATTTAGTTTTTACACTTGATTCACATTGATTCATTCACACTTAGTTAGATATTCACTCAAGCTCTCACCATCACTTATATCTTCTCGTTTTTCACACTTCCATTAGGTAGATCTAATCTTTCCTTAGCCAGTTTTCACTTTGCCCAAATGGGCACTACACAATCCTAACGCTCAAACTGATATCTTGGCATTTGGAAATGCATAGTGCACAGTATATATTGCTAGCCCAACTACACATTGCATAGTTCCAAGGATCAACCTACTTCCCTCGCCATTGAGACTGCGCAATACGCAATCTCTCCCAGTCCACTACCTAGGTTGAACTTCGCATTGCGCAATCTCAAGTCAAAAACTTCATCCTTGGCTGCTAGGACTGTGGAGTTCCCATAGGCATCCAATCCCTCTTATTGAGGAAAATTGTGCAATATTTCTTTTTATTTTGTTATTTTGCTGCTTGAACATGACTTGAAAGTAGTTTTGAAAAAAAATTATGGTTGTTTTCCATGAGTTCCTTTTCTGTCCCACAGGTACCACAGTTGTTGGGCACCTCTCTCCAACAGTCACTGTGACCATGGCACCAAAGATAGTTGCTTCAAAAGAGATCATTGAAAGTAGTACTGGGGAAGCATTTGAAAAAGCGTGAGTTAACTTACCAGTATAAATAGACACTCAACTATTTATAGAAAAGGAGTCAACACTAACACGACATATGGTTAAAGATCCCTTTTGAAAGGACTTTGACGCATACCTAGAAGATCGATAGGTATATCTCAATATCCAGTGGTCGGTATTATACAGGGTTGCATGCAAATATCTAGCCTTCCCATGTGCATATATATTTAGTTGGATTGTCTTGCAAATTGTTGAGAATACTATGACATTAAGAAGTTAAAACATACAAAATCTTGCTACCTTTTTGGTAGCAGATTATCAACACATATATCATCTTCCCAAGCTAGTGAAGCTCATCGACCCATTCTTCTATGCCACCCAAAACTATGTGAGCACAACGGATATTTTCAGAGGCTGTGTGAAGGAGACATAGAAGTTTTGACAGAAAACCAACCATTCATACAAGACAAAGCCACTCGGGAAGGCCTACCAGCTCTTGGTCATCTTGGATTGCAGAATATACCGTCAACAGAGCACAAATACCATTCCTGAAGGGTGGGAAATCTTATTGAACTAGGTGGTGAACGAGGGGAAGTCGTTCAACTACTTAAATTTGTTGTCTCATAAGTTGAAAGCCCATGTAGCACAATCTCGGGATAACCCTAAGGGAAATCAAGAAATGTTTTATATTTCTTCATATTTACTGGATGGAATTTGTGCACAAAATCAGTTTCCTAGCATGAACTGGACATGGACTCCATGAGAAACTGTCGTGCATATTTATTGTAAGCTGCTTTTGGAATGCATCCATAGAGGAGTTACAGAACAACTAACTGATCACTTCATCGTCCCTCTATACAAGCTTATGTTTGAGGACCCTCCTTGAATTTCACGAGGAGAAATGTACGAAATATAAGAGATCACAGATTGATTTGCCTTACCGGATGGCACACTTATTAGAGTTTTCGGTGGACAAATGTTGTGTTATGAAACCAGCTCCAAAAATAGAAGAAAAGAGAGATCAACGCCTTAGAAATCAGCCAATTTTCAATGTTTCATGCTTAGAGTTTTCGTAGAAATAAACTAAATAATTAATTTATCAGTTAGAAGAATTAATACCAATTGTTGCAATAGCATTCCAAATTTAAGGAATTTTCAAACCAGCACCGTCAACATTTCTAGTGCTAGAAGGAGGGATATATGACAAGCTGAACCCTTGAATTTTGTTTTGAATTTCCGCACTTATCTAATGACTTCTTCCACAATCATAACCCTGACATGTTTTACTAGAAATGAAAGACTACAAGTGAAGGCAAGTATCATTCATGACTTTTCAACTCTTAAATTCGATGGCGAGGGTGAAACAACCTTATTTGAGCATACTTCTTGTTTCCTTGAATTCTGCACAGAACAAAACATCCATTGTGAGGATGTTGGATGTAGGTTGTTCTTTCTCACATTCAAAGGGCGTGTAAAGCAATGGTGTTGAAAACTTTATGATGCCTCCAAACACTCTTTTGAACATGTTGTCATAGAACTGTTTCATGTTTTTGATATGTCTGATCGTAAATGTCTATGCAAGAAAATTATGCAATAGAAAAATTCACCTAATGAATCATTGCATCATTTTTGTTGAAAATGCAGCAATATGATGGAGCTTAGTGAAATGAAGTCGCCTTCACTAAGTGGGCCCGCAGGCAAATTCTGGAACAAAGTCTATTTTTAGGCTATGTCTATTTTTAGACATATGGAGCATGGTCCAGGGATTGCAGTATGTTATTATTGGAGTATTGGTCATGTTGGTAAAAATAGATGGACCTCTATTTTTTGGACCTATAGGTCGAAGTCTATTTTTAGACTGCCTATCCTAAAAATAGGGAAGTCAAATATTATTTACCCTTAATAATATTTGGAATCTAAACTTCAGTTTACTCTCTTGGAGCACTTCAGTTCGAGCCTTGGAAGTGGCTCATGCATCTGACAGAGGAATTACGCTATTCCTAGGGGTTTGGTGAGCTCATGCATGGTTGACTTCAGTTAGGACTTCAGTGGCAGAAGTTTGGTGGAGTTAATGAGACAGCTAGTGGAGTTGTGTTCGGTTTAACTAGTTGAGATTAGTTTAACTAGCTAATCAACTAGTAATGAGTGGAGTGAATTAAATATTATTTAATTCATTAATTAGTAACTCATTATTCAACTCAAGAACACATCAGTTCACTACAGTGCATGGACAGTTCAGTGGAGACCGGTGAAAGAGGTAGATGAAAGGGTGGAGTTAGCTATCAGTGGCGACATCAGTTGTGCATGAGATTTGCACCACACTTGGAGGAATTTCCCATGATGATTACGCTGTCAAGCCAAGGAGATTCGAACCTTGGATCTCTATATAGACAGGCCTGGATTGCGCAATAGAGGCAAGGCAATTGGCGATGAGTTTTGAACCAGTAACCTGTTCAAAACTGAGCTAGTTTGTGTGTAGCTTTATGAGAAAGTAATGAGTACTTGTGAGGAGTATTGTACTGAGTTTGTTACATGTATTCTCCATTATAATATACACAATAGCTGCGGGGTTTTCAGCTATAAGCTTTCCCCATACATACTGTGTTAATGTGTATGATGATTTGATGTGTTATCGCTTGATTTTATTTTCGCATGTGTGATGATCTGAGTGGAAGAGATTATGTGTTGCATATAAATTCGAATTGTATGTGATCAGGATAGTCTCGGTGGATAATTAATCATTATTCAGAAAATTTCTACATGGTATCGGAGCTATTGAAGCAGAGATTGATCATCACGGTGATTACAAACTTATTTCGGTAGACAGAGTCTGCATGCGGGCCAGGTAGCCTCCGGATTCATCTTTCTTCGGAAAGTGAAAGGTCTGGTAAACGCCCCTTGCAGTCAATCTATGTGCTAGAAATAATTTGTTCTCACAGATCTAGAGCGGTTGAGCTTTGAAGTGGAATTCGAATTTTGCAGCAGTTTTGTTTTCTTGGTGCCGGAGTTGAAAATGTCTTTCAACGGTTTGCGACTCGAATATGCTCTTGAAGGCAGTTCAAATTATGTTGCATGGAAGGATCGCATGGAGGCAGTATTAGAAGATAATGGACTGAAGGAGTTCATGGATACGGATGTCCAAAATCCCACTGATCCTGCTGAAGTCGAAGCATGGAAAAAGAAGATGGCGAAATGTCGAAGGATCCTATTGGAGGGCGTCAAGGATCATATTGTATCCAGCCTGCATGGAAAGGCTTCTCCATATTTAATGTGGAAAGCTTTGACGGATCTATTCCAGAGTAAGAGTGACCAAAGAAAGCTGGCGCTCAAAGATAAGCTCAGGAACATCAAGATGGAGAAGGGCGACAGTATCGCCAAATACCTCACGAAGTTCACTCAATGCAGAGATGAGCTGGGAAGTGTGGGGGTTACTGTCGATGAAGAGGACATGGTCGACCTAGCTCTCCTTGGTCTTCCGAAGGCTTGGCACTCATATCAAGATAGTGTCAATGGTCGGGAGAAGCTGCCGGGATGGGAGCGCCTTTGGGCAGATCTCATGCAGGAGGAGATAAGGAGGACTACTCGAGATGGATCTTCATCAAAGGGAGCTGATGAAGAAAATTACGCTTTGGTTGCCAAAGAAAAGAAGGGGAAGGGTAAGAAAACCTCTCATTCTGGTGCAAAGGGCAAGAAGCAGGATATGGCGAAAGTGAAGTGTTTTCACTGCCATGATCACGGACATTATGCTACCAAGTGTCCAAAGAAGAAGAAGAACAAGCAAGCGGGAAGATCTGCAGATGGAGAAGCTTTGGCTTCACAGTTCGAGCTTGAATTTTCACTGATTGCATGCTTGGTTTCAAGTGTGATGGGATCGGTGTGGTTCTTGGACAGCGGTGCGTCATTCCATATGACGGGAGATCGGGAGTTGTTCTCAGATCTGGAGGACAAAGATTTGGGTGTGCACATCGAGATGGGCGATGATGGTAGATACAGTGCGACTGGTATCGGTACCATATCCTTTCAGAGGGAGTCTGGTAAACCCTTTGTCTTGAAGGATGTCATGCATGTACTTGGATTGAAGAAGAACCTGATTTCTGTGGCGATGTTGGAGGATAAGGGGTATGATGTGGTCTTCAGCGAAGGAAAAGCCTTCCTGTGCAGTAAGACTACTGGAGAGACCCGGAAGATAGGGGTTCGAACCAAGAACCTTTATCAGTTGCAAGTAGATGGCTGCGCAAAAATGGCATGCAAGGCGGGAGAAGTGGTGAGCCGGGATGATGAGGGCGAACTGTGGCACAGGAGATTGGGCCACCTTCACTATGGAGCTTTGAAGATCCTGCAGCAGATTTCTACTGGGCTTCCTAAGGGCACTCTTGCGCAGTCAGATCAGTGCAAGGGGTGTACTTTAGGGAAGTATGTGAAAGCCACCTTTCACGAGAAGGATAGTCGCGCCACGACGATCCTTGAGAGAGTTCACACATACGTGTGTGGTCCTTTCTCAGTTGCTTCGACAGCAAAGCACAGGTATTATGTGATCTTTGTTGATGATTTCTCTCGAAAGTGCTAGATCTTCTTCATGTCGAAGAAGAGCGATACATTCGCGAAGTTCTGTGAGTTTAAAGCACTGGTCGAGAAGGAGTCGGGGAAGAAGGTGATTTCTCTAAGGAGTGATAACGGTGGTGAATTCATCTCGGCTGAATTCAAGGAGTTCTGCAGCGCTGAAGGGATTCGGAGAGAGCTCATCGCACCCCATAACCCACAGCAGAACGGGGTGGCTGAGCGGAAGAACAGAACGATCGTGGGTGCTGCACGGGCGATGTTGCATGATCGGGGCCTACCCCTTCACTTGTGGGCTGAGGCATGCAATACAGCAGTGTATGTGCAGAACCGTTGTCCTCACAAGGTTCTTGGCATGAGTACACCAGAGGAGGCTTATTCTGGCAAGAGGCCTGATATTTCCCATTTGGGGATTTTTGGTTCTCCTGTCTACATGCATGTGACGAAGGATGCGAGAAGGAAGCTGGATCCAACTGCTGAGGTTGGAATATTTGTGGGGTACACTGATACACCTCACAACTACCGGGTGTATTTGTTAGACAGTCGCAAGACTGTTGTGCGACGGGATATAAAATTTCAGGAGGAGAAAGCCATGCAGTGTTCGCTTGAGAGGGAGCTACACTTGCATGCAGATGAGGAGCTATTAGTTCCTAAGGAGGAGATTTCGGATGTGGATCAGCCACAAGAGGAAGTTTAGGAGGTGGAAGAAACCACCCATGCAGCGCCAACCATCAAAGGGCGCATGCGCACTACAGAAGCTGAGCGACTGGCTCAGGATGCAGAGAAGGTTGTAGGACCACCTACAGCACAGCGCAGACAGAGACAGTCACCGGATCGGTACATTGGATACATGGCTCTTGTGAGTCAATGTGTTGTGACGGAGCCATCCTCTTTTGAGGAAGCTGTGGAGGAACCCGCATGGGTTGATGCCATGATCGAAGAATATGATTCGATCGTCAGGAACAGTGCATGGGAGATTGTCCCAAGACCGGAGGGGAAATCAGTGGTGGGTTCGCGATGGATCTACAAAGTGAAGCAGGCGGATGACGGGAGTGTGGAGAAGTACAAGGTGAGATTTGTCGCCCGTGGCTTCTCACAGATCGAGGGGATCGATTATGAGGAGACTTTTGCACCTATCGCAAGGTACTCTTCCATACAGACGATCCTTGCTCTCTCAGCGCAGATGGGATGGCACATTCATCAGATGGATGTGAAGACTGCGTTCCTCAATGGAGTTATTGAGGAGGAGGTGCACATAGAGCAGCCTGAAGGTTTTGAGATCTTCAGCAGTGAGTCGCATGTGTGCCGACTCAAGAGAGCACTGTACGGGCTGAAGCAAGCACCTCGTGCTTGGTACACTCGCATAGACAACTACTTCATTGGGCTTGGATTCTCCAAGAGTGAGGCGGATCCTAACCTGTACCAGATTGTGGTGGAGGGGAAGCTGTTGATCATCGTACTGTATGTAGATGATTTGATTTTGACTGGCGATGAGCAGTTGATACTTTCATGCAAGGAGGATCTTGCATGAGAGTTTGAGATGAAGGACTTGGGCATCCTTCATTATTTCCTGGGATTGGAGATTTGGCAGCGCAGCAAAGGACTGTTTGTTTCTCAGGGGAAGTATGCTTGGGAGATTCTAGAGAGGTTCAACATGCAAGGCTGCAAGCCTGTTGACACTCCTCTTCCTGGTGGTTGGAGGAAGGAGGATGCTACTTCAGCGGAGGTAGTGGATGCCACTGTCTATCGACAGTTGGTGGGGTCGCTTATGTATCTGGTCAATACACGACCCGATATATGCTATGCAGTTAACCGGCTTTCGCAAGCTATGGTTAAGCCTACCAAGCTCTTTTGGAAGGCAGGCAAGCATGTATTGCGCTATATTAGAGGCACATCGGGATATGGTCTATGGTACAGACAGGAGGATGGAGCGAAGCTTTCTGGCTTCACTGATGCAGATTGGGCAGGGAGTCCAACGGACCGGAAGAGCACATCTGGAGGAGTTTTTAGCATTGGGTCGACAGCAGTTTCCTGGTACAGCAGGAAGCAGAGATCTGTGGCACTCAGTTCAGCAGAGGCCGAGTACATGGCAGCTAGCTTGGCTGCATGCGAGGCTATTTGGATGAGGAAGATCCTCGTTGGATTGTTCGGGTTTCATTTGGAGCCTACAGTGATTTACTGTGATAACCATAGTTGCATTAAAATCTCGGCTAATCTAGTATTTCATGATAGATCCAAACACATCGACATCAGATACCATCATATCAGAGATTGTGTTCAGCGGAGAATCATGATGCTTTCATATGTTCCCACGGAGGATCAGGATGCCGACATCCTGACGAAGGCGCTCACCAGGAGCAAGTTCGAATTCCATAGAGGCAGGATAGGGGTTGCAGATAATCCATATCTTGCTGAGAGGGAGTGTTGAGAATGCAACAAGATGATGGAGCTTAGTGAAATGAAGTCGCCTTCACTAAGTGGGCCCGCAGGCAAATTCTGGCGCAAAGTCTATTTTTAGACTATGTATATTTTTAGACATATGGAGCATGGTCCAGGGGTTGCAGTATGTTATTCTTGGGGCATTGGTCATGTTGGTAAAAATAGACGGACCTCTATTTTTTGGACCTATAGGTCGAAGTCTATTTTTAGACTGCCTATCCTAAAAATAGGGAAGTCAAATATTATTTACCCTTAATAATATTTGGACTCTAAACTTCAGTTTACTCTCTTGGAGAACTTCAGTTCGAGCCTTGGAAGTGGCTCATGCATCTGACAGAGGAATTACGCTATTCCTAAGGGTTTAGTGAGCTCATGCATGGTTGACTTCAGTTAGGACTTCAGTGGCAGAAGTTTGGTGGAGTTGATGAGACAGTTGGTGGAGTTGTGTTCGGTTTAACTTAGTTGAACTAGTTGAGATTAGTTTAACTAGCTAATCAACTAGTAATGAGTGGAGTGAATTAAATATTATTTAATTCACTAATTATTAACTCATTATTCAACTCAAAAACACATCAGTTCACTACAGTGCATGGACAGTTCAGTGGAGACTAGTGAAAGAGGTAGATGAAAGGGTTGAGATAGCTATCAGTTGCGACATCAGTTGTGCATGAGATTTGCACCACACTTGGAGGAATTTCCCATGATGATTGCGCTATCAAGCCAAGGAGATTCGAACCTTGGATCTCTTATTAGACCAACCTTGATTGCGCAATAGAGGCAGGCAATTAGTGGATGTGTTTTGAACCTGTGACTTGTTCAAAACCAAGCTAGTTTGTGTGTAACTTCATGAGATAGTACTGAGTACTTGTGAGGAGTATTGTAATGAGTTTGTTACATGTTTTCTCCATTATAATATACACAATAGCTGCGGGGTTTTCAGCTATAAGCTTTCCCCATACATACTGTGTTAATGTGTATGATGATTTGATGTGCTATCGCTTGTTTTATTTCCGCATGTGTGATGATCTGAGTGGAAGAGATTATGTGTTGCATATGAATTCAAATTGATATGTGATTAGTATAGTCTTGGTGGATAATTAATCATTATTCAGCAAATTTCTACACCAAGGAAAGTGGTTCACCAGGGACCAAGTTCAGCAGAAATTTCCTCATCTCATGGAGGAACTTAACGCAATGGGGACCATTGCTTCCTAAGGGGGGAGGAATGATCCAGGTGGATATTGGTGGCCACCCACCTATTCCACTTAGGCCCCCACCATTTTCTCTTTCATTTTTTCAGTTTCGGCATAACTTACTATTTTTAGCAGTTTTTCGGGTCCTGAACTTCTGGAGCCATTTTGATTCCCTAAACGACGTTTTTTGGGCATCTCGCCTCCAAAAAATATCATTCCATTCTGGAATTATATTTGTGGTGAAAGTTTTAGTCCTCGGATAGAGCTTTCTAATGATGTATCATGTGCATCAAACGGAGATAGTATGCCAAAGTTACATCCCTGGGAAGTTGAAACACCAATTTACCCAAACAGGGCCCATAGTTTTGGCGCTTCATCTCCTAGGGTTATGTTTTTGGATGTTTAGGGTTCTCCATTGTTTCTCAATAATAAATAGGCCCTCGAGCCTCATTTTAACTCAGTTTAGAGGCCTGTAGCTGCCACATCTCTTCTCAGAGATAGCTACCATCGCCCTAGCTAGTTTTATTTCCTTTCTATCTGTAAGCAAATTTCAGTGCTTTGATATTAATGAAATGAAGTGTTATTCCCGCCGCATCTCTGTATTTATGGTTATATGTTTATTTTGTTGCGTTCCTGCATAAATCCGGATCAGGCCTTTCCATAAATTCTCAAATTTTCCATGCTTACCCTTGTCTTCATTTTGTGCATCCCAGCGGAGTACCACATCTCAGACCTTGAAATTATCTTCCTTAGTTTTCCATTCATATATCTTCTTTATCCTATCATGAAGTTTTGAAGTATTGTGAAATAATTCATCTCTTGTCTACTGAATGTGTATTATTTGATTAATACGATGCTGTATGCCATTTTCCTAGGTCCCTTCTTCTTGCAGCAATTTCATTACCGGGACTGCTAATGATGAAGGAAACACAATATCAACACCATACACAACTTGAAAAGGAGACATACCAATAGAATTCTTATTGCTTACCTGATCTGCCCACAATGCATTGATCAACTTCTTATTCCAATTCTTTTTATTCGCCTATAACATCTCCTTAATGATACTGATCAAGGATTTATTAGAGGACTCCACCAATCCTTTACCTTGCGGGTAGTAGGCTATAGTGTGTCCCAAATTAATGTTATATCTGTCACAAATCTTAGCCATATTATTAGACTTGAATATTGCCTCGTTACCTATAATAATCTTAGTAGGGAAACCAAAACGAGACAAAATATTACTTTCTAAAAACTGAATGATGACATAATCTGTTGCTTGCTTGGTTGGGATCGCTTCGACCCATTTTGTAAAGTAATATGTGGCTATCAATATCCACTTGTGGTATGCAGATGATGCTGGGTGAATCTTGCCTATGAAATCTAGGCCCCACTGCTAAAATGGTGCATGTACTGAAATAGGTTGAAGAGGTGATAGGAGAATCTTTCTCTTACCTTGAAAAACTTGACATTCGTGGAAACTCATTACTGCTTTGTAAACATTTGCAAAAAGTGTCAGCCAACAATATCCCGCTCTCAATATTTTATTGGTTGTGGCCTTCCAATATAGGTGGCCCCCACAATCTCCTTTGTGGAAGTCATTCATCACTTAGATTCTTCTTCGACCAAACAGTTTAGCAACATACCTCCGGGATCCTTCCAGTAAAGTGCATTGTCCAGTATGCAATACTTTGAAGCTTTGAGTTTCAAAAATATTCCTTGACTCTTAGTCATGCCTACAAGAGGGTTTAGGTGTTTGATCTAGGTGGATATTGGTGGCCACCCACCTATTCCACTTGGGCCCCCACCATTGTCTCTTTCAGTTTTTCAGTTTCGGCATAAATTACTATTTTTAGCAGTTTTTCGGGTCCTGAACTTCCGGAGCCGTTTTGAGGCCCTAAACAACGTTTTTTGGGTATCGTTTGTTCAGCGAATTTCATGGAATGAAATTCGTCCTGAAAGTTGTAGTCCTCGGATAGAGATTTCTAATGATGTATCATGTGCGTCAAACGGAGATAGTATGCCAAAGTTACGTCCCTGGGAAGTTGAAACACCAATTTACCCAAACGGGGCCCATAGTTTTGGCGCTTCATCTCCTAGGGTTAGGTTTTTGGGATGTTTAGGGTTCTCCATTGTTTCCCAATAATAAATAGGCCCTCGAGCCTCATTGTAACGCAGTTCAGAGGCCTGTAGCTACCACATGTCTTCTCAGAGATAGCTACCAGCGCCCTAGCTAGTTTTATTTCCATTCTGTCTGTAAGCAAATTTCAGTTCTTTGATATCAATGAAATGAAGTGTTATTTCCGCTGCATCTCTGTATTTATGTTTATATGTTTATTCTGTTGCGTTGCTGCATAAATCCAGATCAGTGTTGCAAAACATAAACAATATCAGAATATCATGGAGATGACAAAAAGATACCAGATACCTGAATGAGATTCACTTCTTCATTTTCGGACAAGGATGAAACAATTTGATGTCAAGAGCATGAAGGTTTTACTTAGCCATGAGCTTGGCTAAGCTCTGACCTTTGATCAGCTTGGTAGGCTTGATATCAAGGTCATATTATAGTAAAGTTGCTATCCATCTTCCTCTCCTACCTTCTGGGTTTGTCTGCATGAGAACTTATTTTACAGCTGCATTAGGTACATAGACAAGAGTGTGTGAATGTAAAATGTAAAATATGAAATCTTTCAGCACTTTTACCAAATCCAAAGCCTATTTCTCTATGATTTTGTAGCGAAGGGATGCATCTCTGATATTGCAACTGAAAAATGCAATTGGTAGTTCTGTTTTATCCCTTTTCTGCATCAAGACTGCTACCATAGTGTGCTTAGAAGAAAATGAGAATATTATGAAATCATTAGTATAATTAGGACTTATCAAAACTAGGGTAGTAGTCAAGGAAAAATTAACTGAATGGAAGGATTTCCAAGCATCTTCAGACCACTTCACATCACTATATTTCTTCAACATGTTTGCAAATTCTCTAAAATGCTCCACCAAATGAGGAAAGAATCTACGCAAGAAATTCATCTTACCATTGAATGCTTGAACTTCCTTTTTGTTGAGAGGCAAATCAATCTGCTGAATTGCTTCAACATGGGAAGGGTCAATCCGGATCCCATCCTTGGAGATGATGTGACTAAGAAGTTTTCCCTCCTCCATGGCAAAAAGGATTTTCTTTGGGTTGAGAGATATTCTAAACTTCCTGCATCTTTCGAAAAAAATTCTTAAATAGTGTAAATGTTCATCATCAGAATGTGAAAACACGGTCAAGTCATCTAAATAAACAACCAAGAAAACATATTTTTCCTTGGAGAATGCTATGTCCATGGCTCGCTGAAATGTGGCCCTGCATTTTTCAAACCAAATGGCATTTTTGCATATTTTAATGTGCCACAAGGTGTAGTAAATGTTGTCTTGTATTGATCATCCTCATGCACCAAAATTTGGTTGTACCCCTAGTAACCATCCAACAATGACATCCAGGAAGAACCGACAACCCTTTGAAGTATATGGTCCATCTTCGGAAGTGGATAGTTGTCCTTGAGGGAAACTTTGTTCAAGTTTCTAAAATCTATACAGAGCCAGATTTATCTAATCTTCTTTCTTATTGGAACCAAGTTTGAAATCCAATCAGAGAATCTGATCGGGAAAATAATACTAGACTTGAAAATTTTGTTTACCTCTTTTTCAATAGATGGCAGCAATCTGGGATTTATCCTTCTCAAATTTTGCCGAAAGGGCTTTTGATCAGACTTGATTGGAATAGTGTGTTGAATGATGTTCTTTTCATAGACCTTTAAATCTTCATATTCCCATGCAAAAACATCAGAAAATTCAAAAATTAATTTAACATATCCAGCCTTTACCTCGAGAGATAATGACTTGGATAGTTTAGCCATCTTTGGTTTTTTGACTATCCTAGTGTTTACATCTTCAAAACCCTTTTCCATAGGCATCAATGTAGGATTCCTTGCTACGTCATCTTGGCCAAACAATTCTTCCAAAGGTATGAGACCTTTTTGAATATTGTTGTCTTTCAGCTATAGTATATCCATCTGACTTGCTTCTATATCTTGGTCATATTTATCACAAATTTGATCTATAGAACAATTCTCAAATTCTTCTTCACCTTGGAGAAAGTTATTTATCTGCTTATAATCCCAGAAAACCTACCAATATCACAAGTTATCGGGAACAATGGGCCAGTGTTTCACATGAATCTCAAACTTCCTGTTTGAAAAGATGGGGATCTTAAAATTTCTTGAAGCTTTAGCCAATGAATCTACCATGATATTTTGATTCCTTGGCACCACTGTAAGTATACAATCCTAAAGAATTTTCAAAATCTCTAGTACAACATTCCTATATTGTCTCATTCGAGGATGGTTAGCTTGATATTCACCTTTAACTTGCTTGATCACAAGTTTTGAATCACCATACACAACAATCCTTCTTGCACCTAGTTTCTTCAAAATATTTAGGCCAGTAATCAGTGCTTCATACTTGGCTTCAATGTTAGTGCAATCAAAATATATCTTATAAGAGAAAAATATAACATTTGTAGGAACTTTATTCTGTTGATGAAAAGGGCTGCGTAACCTAATTCCAATGCTTGCCCCATATTTCCCCAGGGCACCATCAAAGTCCATGGACCATAGGCCATTCTCATCCTCCAAGTGCTAAAATTCTGATTTCTGTTTTGGCTCAATTTTTTGAACTGCTTCTTCATTCTTTTATGGACTTTCTTCCACTTTATCCAATGGATGTTTTGAATTTTTCACTGCTTCTTCTGATTGCTGTTCTGATGAGCTTGACAGATTCAATTTTTCTTTTTCTATAAATTCTCTACTATAATTATGGATCTCTGGAACATATTCTACATCTACTAGCTGGCTATCTCCATCATTTAAGTCGCTACCATTAAACAAAATGAATGAATCTAAATCTGTATGTACAACATTTATCAGATGATAGTTAGGCTTTTCTTTGCTTATTATCATATATTTCATCTTGGTTTAACGATACAGTTTTCTCAATTGCTTGAAAACAAGGATAGTTGCATAAGAAAAGTCTAACTGCAATGTGCCTTGTAATCCCCCCCCCCCCCCAAGGATCTTGACAAAAACATGCCAAAGCATGGTGGTATGTCAGCTACGACCACATCCATTAGAACATTCTTTGCTGAAATCTGCTCTAGGCAGACTACCAAATATTTAATAAGGCCAATACAACAGACTCTACTTGAATCGAAGGAGTACAAGTCATGGTAGGGATGAGTGATGTCAAGGCTCAACTTCTCCATTATGGCTTTTGGAATTAAATTGTGAAAGGCTCCAGAGTTTAACATGTGTTAGGGTCCTATAATAATAGGATTCATAATGTTTGAATTGACTTTGATTAGTCTTGTAATATGTACATACTTTTCTTTCTGCAAAAACATATAAAGAGGGTAAAAGTCCTAAAAGAAAAATCAAAGGAATTGAATAGAAAAATATCAAAAAGAATAGAAAAAATGAACCCCAAACAAAGAAGAATTGAGAATAAGATATGAAAGTGATGCAAGTCTAAATGCCACTACTGTTACTTTTTACTGCAAAAAAAATGATTTTGTGCAGCTTGTTCAAAATGATATAATCCATGATTAGTCAAATAACTTAATCTTGACTTCTTCATGCTTTAAATTTCATGCTGATAGATAGAGAATAAATATCTTGCCAAACAATTTAATCTTGGTAGATCAATAGTTAGGTAGAAAATAAATGAGGAGCTCAACAGCTTAATTTGAGCCCTTGGAAGAAATAGGGATAGAATTAGTTAGTTTTCTGTTTTAAAAGAAAAATGAACAAGGGTTTGCAAGCTCAAATGCACCCAAGGTAAATGAAGAAAAAATGTTAGGGTAGCGTAAGGGTAGGCAGAAGCAGTTTTTAAAATCATGGATAAGTAGAACTTGGTCAATTCATTCACTAACTTCCTTCAAATAGTCATTTCCCTTGTAAAAATACTTCATCCCCCCATTTTGATTATTTACCCTTAATTTTCCCTTTTCCCATCATCATTCAGTTTCACTCACAAAAACCCCTTTTCCTAGTGTAAAACTCATTTTACTTAGGTAAAGTAAAAACCCATGACTAATTCCCCTTATACCCCAAATATACCCAAAAACCCATAAAAATATTTTATCCTAATTTTAAAGGTGAAAACATTATATCGGGTATTTTTAACTATGAAACTTGTCCCTTTATTTGTATTTTACATTAGACTTAGTTTAATGTTTATTTCTCATTGCACTTTATTATTAACATATTAACTTATATATTAGCTCCTTATTAACCTTTATATCCCATATTATATTTAATTCCTTTTATTATTATATCCCAAAACCATATTTTAATTTAACCTATGGTTTATTATTACCGCTCCCTTAGGTTAAACTATCCATATGTATATTAACCACGCCCAATGCTAAACATTACACTTATACATATTTCATTTGATATGTATAACCTTAACTCGCCTATCGTATTTCATATATAAACTATATATTAAAACTATGTTTTAATATATAATCCACTCCCGTCGCATAAAGAAATCTCGGGCCCCACGCTAATTACCCTGCAGATTCATCGTTAAATCTCGACCATTCGCTCCATTTCGTCATATCTGACGGTGCAAATATCCCATCGCATAATTTTCAACGCGATTGTTAAACAAATCCAAATTTGCGATAAAAGCTATTTTACCATTTTCTCTCCCCTCCACGCGTCAGAAAAAGAGACCTATCCATCAAATATGGGAGAAATATATTGTTAATTGAATCCTTAGAAGCCTATATGCCTAAAGATTGCCCATTTACTTCATTAAATCTTCAGATAGACAAACCCTGAGTAATTTCCACAATTTATGAAGCTTTAACCTGTTATAAAAGAAAAATCTGTTTGAGTTTAGCCATATGCAGACTTAAAAAGCCCTCTAAGACATCCAAAGCCTTTTCCACAGTACTCAGAAGCCCAATTTTACAAAATTTGATATTTTAGGATTGTTCTCCCACAGAAAGTATACTTTAAACCCTTGATATCTTCTGTTCAGGCTATAAGGTCAAGAAATTTATCTTTTTGATACTAAATTGATAGTTTTAGTCAGAGTGATCAGAAGTAACCTTTTGCAGTCCAAGATAGAACCTCCGTTATATTTAAAGTCCTTTTGTAAATATTTTAATCTTACATAAGTGTGTCATAGACCTAAAATCAGAATTTTAAAGGTTAAAGAGTGTTTAAATTGATAAACCAAACTAATGAAATGGCATCCAAAAGCACTATTGTGATCAACCCTCTACAACGTCCTCTTGTAGATGTAGAACATGCTCCATTGGCAGATGTAGACTTCAAAATCACAGATCTTGTAACAGAGTTTAACCTCCTTGAGCTCCACTGCTGGAGCCAAGAGAAATCCTTGGATTAAATATATGATGTGTGTAGTTGGGAATAAAATTTTCCTAACTATGTTGTCCCTTACACTCATCAATGCCCAGAAGCTATCAGATTATGCCAATCTCATTATTCTCCAGATCAAAGAGCCATTATCAATTCTGAAAAAGAAGTATTGTTTACCATAACAGCTGAATCTATCAACCAAATGCTTCAGTTGCAGCCTAAGCTTAATGCAGTCCCTTTATCTATTGAAGCCCTCACTAAATTCTATTGGGAGTTGGATTTTCCCAAGAGATTCCAATTTTTTCAAACATTCATGCCCTCTTATGTGGAAATTCCAAAGCTCAATCCTCCATATTCCTCTTCTAAATTCCCAGAAAGAACTAGACACATTATTTCTATGATATATTTTATCCTTGGACATTTCACAGATGAGCATACTGATGCATAAGTACTTGGTTTCTTATCCATTTTGTACCTAGCTAGCCCCCTACAGTTATCTTTGATTTTGCTCAGTATATTGCTGTAGCATCCATGAATAACTTGTCAAATTACCTATTGAAAGTGTCTTTAGGTATACTTAATTTCTTTTCCACATGTTCCTTTATTTTCAGTCAGACAAGTTTCCTATAACTCTTCAAAAGATGGATGTAGAAGGAAATCCACAGTCTATTATATTCTAGACCTCCTTGATCAGAAAGGAGTCAAATGAGTTTACTTATGCAGACTTTACAGATTGTTTCATCCATCCATTGGTCAATCTACTAAACAACAATGTGCAACCTAGGATCAACGATGAAATCAAGAATGTTTTATAGTTTTTTGAACAGAGCAGGACATGTGATTGGTATTTATACCAAAATCACACTGAAATCAGAGTTTGTGGGTCAATTCTCATTCCCTACAAGTTTCCAAAATACCTCCCCATGAGGTTGTTTTCTTTAGAGTATATAAGACAGATTTTAAACTCAGATTCTATAATTTCTTGGCTGCAAATATGAAAACCCAATTTAAATTGAAAAATAAAGTGGGTCCATTCATATGTAATAACAAAGAAGCAGGTGCAGAGGCAGAAAAGTAGTTGTTAAAGTACAAATTCAACAATAGTTTTCTTTGGTACTATGATCCCTATGGTATAATCAGCAAAATGTGAGTTAAATGTAGATTAAATCCATACATTCATGAAAAGAAGCTTGATATTGAGAAATTTTTAAACCAAATAGAATGGTTAGAAAATACACTGATAGAAGCTGATAAGCAGAGTGATACTAGTCACATTTTGCAGAATCCAGCTCAGGAAGATATAAGCATGAAAAGAAACAAGGAAGAAGGGTCATACACTGCTAAGACCACTACAAAAACAAAGTTCAAACTCATGTACAACAAGAATCCAAAGATTAATCCTGCAGATAAAGAAAAAGAGACAATTGAAGTCATGGATACAGAGATTCCAGAAAAAGACATTGTTCCTCCCACAGTGGTTGAAAATAAACAGCAACCAACCACTTCTAATACAAATTTGGTCCAAAAACAACATATTATAGAAGTGTCATAATCAAAGTAGACAAAGGACAAAGATATGGACATCAAGGAAAGGTATAAAGAGATTAAAGCTAAAAACGAGAAAATAAAAAATGAAATTTATTCTCAGTACTTAAAGTAGACCCCCAGGATACAAAACAATATTCTTTCAACCTTTGATTACAAAAACATGAAATTTTTTATGACAATGCTTCAACCCAGAGTGCCAACTCCTAAAACAACATCTGATTATAAAAAGGTTGATTTTGAAGTTCCAGTTCAGGACATTCATCCCCTGGACCAAATTGAATTCCATAAACAAAGTTCAGAGATGATTTATTCCACAATGACTACAAAAGCAATGAGTGCTCAAAAAATTCAGAATACTTTGATAAATGTAAGATATCAACTCAAAGTTGAGAAAGCTTCTTCATATGCAAAGGATATCAAAATAAAATCCTTGGAGGAGTTAGTGATAGAGGTAGGTTATGATCCTAACAATGTAAAAGTTGTTGAGGAACTAATAAAAAAGAAGAATGCTGATATTGTTGCACTTAGGAAACAATTGAAATTTCTTCCTACAGAGCATCCACAGGCCAAGGAAATTTTATAGGAATCTAATCAAAAGGATGAGATGATGAGTCTCATATTGCATCTCACAGCCCAGATTAAAGAGATGGAGATTGAGATCGACAAATTTGTCCAAGAAAAAGAAGCCACCAAAGCACAGAAAGTCCGTGCTACTGTAATTCCTATGGTGACAACAACAACCATCTACTCTAGCAGAAGAACTAGCTCCAATTGTTCCATTGGCTACAACAGTGCCAGTAAATTCATCCACAACTTCTACCACTGAATCTTCCACTAGAGTAGTCCAACAATCAAATGAGGCTAGTAAATTAGTAAAGGCAATGCAGGACATTTCCATACAAACCAATGAAATAAACAGGTTAAAGGAATTGATTAAAAATTTGGATTATGCTAAAAATCTTGCACAGATTAATGCCAAAAATGAAGAGAAAAATGCCAAAAGGTTAAATGAACTGTTAGTATGAATTCTTCGTCGAAGTGTACGAAAAAGAACCACTTTAGCTACGCATAACTAATAGCCCTAACAACAATAATGGCTGAAAAACATCTTCAGATCTGCAATTAGTAGTTAAAGTGCTGCAACAAACATATCTATAAATGGAAAGACATTAAGCAGTAAAGTAAAGAATTTGCTCCATGCATCCAACAGACAAGACAAGAACACGATTTTTGAATGAATTTTTATATTACAGGGCACCTGGGAGGAAACAAGAAGGTGTATCCGGATCTCCTCAATGGGATGGGTTCTTTGTAGTCCTCAGCACTTCAGATCTAAGCTTTCTCTCTCTTGTAGATGTAGAAAACCCAATGTAGAAGGTAGAGCTCAATGGGAGCAACAATGGCAGAAAATGAGACCGAGTGTATAGATCCAGAGTGATCTAGTATGCAACAAAAGGTGAAGAATGATTGGGAAAACCCTCCTATTTATAACAAAATATTGGGTCCTTCTAGATCTTGGTGCATGATTAAAATAATGTTAATCACATCTAGATCCACCTCTATGGAATATTTTATTATTATTTGTTGGAGGAAAAGGGTGTTTGACTTGGGTCAAATCCCTTGATTAGTGAAAAATAAATAAATAAATGATTTATTTATCTTTTTAAGGAAGTGGTTGGGATATAATCAAATAAATAATGATTTATTTGATTAATGGTGGTGGATTTGGTCATATTTAACAAGGAATATTATTTAAATAATTATTCCTAGAAAATAATAAGATAACTATGGGTTTATCTCATTAATTTCTTTGTTTTTGGGTTAAACATGACTGGGAATAATAATTAAATTATGGTTTAATTAATTATTCCTTTTGGGGTGTCCTAATTAACATAGTGAAAGCAGTTTTACTTGGGGTAAAACTGGTCTTACATGGTGTACTTGGGTCCATCTAATGATGAAAGGTTAGATGACCAAAAAATGGTGTAACAGATTGCCCCCCAGCGTGCGAGTGTCGGGAGCAAATCGTATGACCGAAGTACGTTGTAAGAACACAATCACTAGACAACAAAAGGGATGTCAGAGAGAGAAATGTGAGGTAGATAGTGTGCTGAAGGACTAGACCCTGAGGAGACGAGACTCGCGGGTGCAACAAGTCTCTTTTTATGAGAGGGTACCTGTGCTGAAGGCGGCGGGGGAGGCATACCTATGCCCGCCGTGACAAAGTACAAAAGAATAGTGTGTCCAGTAAACAAGGGACCGAACCATAGAGTACAGCTGGCATAATCAAGGGCCAGATAAAAATACAATGAAGAGTCTCACATACATGTTGTGCCTGGGATAACAGCCAGGACTAGTACAATAATATCTGAGTATATGAGATAAATACAACCCAAATGCCCCCTGTAAATGGGGAAGGGCTCACAAAATCTGACTGATACATGCAAATCATAGAGGTGCTGCAAGTGGCTAAGGCCAACATCATCCAAATCTGGAGCGGCATCAAAGGCTGCAATGAAGAGGTCATCCGGGCATGTGGGGGGCTACCTGCAGGGCCACCCCCTCATGAGGGCTGAGACATCTCACACGCGCCCGGGAATCATCAAGAGCTGCTGCTGGGTCACTGGACTGTCCAGTATACGAATCTCGATCATGCTGAAAGGAGCTGGAGAAGCAATCAAGTCAAAGGGAGGTGAGAAATCCCCCTGCCTGATCCGAGGCACCGAACAAAAAGTGGAAGCTGGAACCAAGGTACACCGCCCTCTAGACCTTGCTTCTGGAATAAATGTGCTGATGTCGACAGAAGGAGGTCCGCCGTAGGTGAGGCAATGAGAGATCCTCAACTAAGGCACGAGAGAAGAACAATAGAGCGACGGACAGACTGACACTAATGATGATGATGGAAATGGGAAGGATGGAGTGGCGAATGGACGACTTCCCTTGTTAGAGCATAAAGGGCATGAATGACATGGCAGCGACTGGCACAATATCGAAAGGATAGGGGACAGTGGGGCTGGAGGTCATGATATGCGACACAAGAGAGGAACCAAGCAAAAAGAATGGAGGGCTATAGTAGGGTGTAAAAGGTCGCGGGATAGACTCCATGAATGCAATGATGACTCAACTCGGATGCTCTAAACAAGGGCGACATGATAGTGCTGCCACACAGTAAAGGCCCCAATGGGGGACCCAGGAAGCATGAGTACGAGGTGGGCACTCATGACGAAAATCAACACGAACATGGACAAGTAAGGGGGCGATATGGTGCCCAAAGTACAAGTGTCGTAAGTGAAGAAATTCGATTTTAAGGAGCGGTGAAGTGACCCTTCGTGGAAAAAATGTGTCCGGGTGAAGTATCAAATCACCAAAAACTAACTAAAACCCATTTGAGAGCTCGGTGAGATCTGTCCATCGGTGCTGACGGTTCGTCGAACGGGGCTACGGTGTGGTTGCAGCAGTCGAAAGGAGAAACATGGGTTCTCTTGAATGAGGCAGTTTTCCCTCCAAAATCATTCATTTGCTATTGTTGCTGTGGTGAATGTGGAGAGAAGGCCCTAAATATTGCGGCGAACGTAGCGGACAAACCGACCGTTGGAAGCGAGATCTGTCAGTTGGAGGTACGAGGCCTAACCTTGCTCTTGGATGTTGTTGGATGACATTTGCAGTTTAGGGCCCAAAACCCCCAGAAACAGCCCCTCCTTCATCTCTGTGGCCGGGTCGCACTTTTTGGGGCAAAAGTGCGACCCGGGACCAGGGCCCCTGGGGGCAAAAATGCGACCTGGTCCGAAAATGGCGAGAAAAGCTGCGACTGGGGAAGCGAGGAGAGCTTGAGTCTTTGTTTGATGGGTGGGAGTTGGGTTGTGTGTGGTTATGGTTTTCCCGATCGTACTGACAAAAAGAATGTGAGTTTGTGCGGGTATGGCGAGTTGTAGTCCAAGCTGAGGGGATCTGCAGAGGCACGGACGAATCGAGCGACCAGGCGTTCGTCGTGTATTGGCCAGATATAGGGGCATATGGTGCCCTCTCGGATGTGTGTAGGGGCAAGTGGTGCTCCCTAGAATGTATGGGGGGGCATATGGTGCCCCCAGTTGTTGAATTTTGTTTGTAACATGCTATGGGCGTGTCGGATGTATATGTATGGGGGGGCGTATGGTGCCCCCAGTTTTTGGAACATGCTATGGGCATGTCGTAAGTATATGTATGGGGGGGCGTATGGTGCCCCCAGTGATGTATGTAGGGGCAGGTGGTGCCCCCATTTTTTTGAGTTTGTGTGACATGCTGTGGGCATGCCAAAATGTATTTATAAAAGGGGGAATCTAACCACATTTTAATGATGTGGTGTGCCATTTGTTCTGGTTATGGTTATGCAGTTTGAGAAAGGAAATGGAGTGTTACCAATCTCTTTTGGTACTGCATATAGGGATCAAATGGACTTTAAGTTTCCGAATTGGCATACCTAGTGTCACTATCCCAAAAGGAGGATTTGGAGATAATGAACTGATGCTCTCGTAGAAAAGCTATAGGTTGGTCAATAATAATGTCTTAAGAGATCATGGTTGTCGATAGAAGATGAGGGAACGCATAAGGGGTATCGGGTCTCCCGAGAGTGATCTGTCAAGTGATATGGGACTCTAGAGGTGCTTCTAAATGTGGAAGAATACGGGGTCTAGAGTCAACACGACCGGATACACTAGGAGAGTGGTGAGAATGGCTTCTCTTGGTCTCTCAAATGTGTGGGTGCCCCCTACCCGAACATTGGTGTCTTCGATGTAATGCATCCACAAGGTGGATGTGGTGTGAACGCATGGGTTCGATGTAAGGGGGAATAGATGAAGTCGAGTAGGGAATTTCTTCCCATAATGTTGTCATCGTGATAGAAGATGGGGTGACTAGTGGAAGAAGAACTACATCCGACGTGGTGAAGTGGCTCGAATCATCATCATGAGAAGAGAGGTTCACATGCGCATCGTCACAATGGGTGACCGAAGAGTAAGTAGATAACGCATCTACCGATGTTAGAGCCCAAGATGACCGCCGAAGGAAGGTCAAGTCGAAACAACAAAGGGAGGATTCGGATGGCTTTCTCACATTCCCCAATGGTCTCATGGAGGATGACAGTACAAAATGGTGACTCGAGGGCTCCGTTGGCTTAACAAGCCGGAGTGAATGTGAATGTCCTTCGTCCGATCGAAGCGGCCTTGAACTCGCGTACATGTCCAAGGAGGGACGAGCTCGTCAAGGCGGGGAGCCGCAGGTGGGTGTAATGGCCGTGAAAATCGCACAAGGCACAAGGGTGGTTTTGTGCGCTAAAGTGTTTGAGTTTTGGGAGGGAGTCGGGGATAGTGGGCATGTACTGGGAGATCGTAGTCGGGGAATAGTTCCCGTTGAGCGAAGCTTGAGGTGGGGCAATCTCGTGACAATTCCCTCCCGAGTGGCATGACCGATGACATCACACAAAGCGCATCGAATGGTGGGCTTTGGGTGGTCGTGCACTTGATGTTGGGGGCCGGATCGTGATGCTGCTCCCCCTTCGGCTTTGCCTGCCTTCGCCCTCCCGGAGGCCGCCACAGCAGAGAAGGGTCTGTGGAGGTGCCGGGGGCAGCGAGGCGTGGAGGAAGCGAGGGGGACCGTGCTGAACCTGTCAAAGCCATGTAAGGTTTGGGGTGACCAGTGGTGGCGGCCGGGGGGTCAAGGTACCAAACCGGGAATACCCAAGGTCAAGTTAGGGGAGAGAGGGGGTGGCCATGACGGGGGACAAATGCAATATACTCCTCGGGAGGGGGAGCCGAAGAAGGGGATCCGTCCCGACAGGCAAAGGTAGCGCAGTGAGGTGCGCTCTAAGCATGGTTAAGGGCGGCCGGGGACCGCAGCCTCGGAGGATAAAGAGGTTCGGGGTACCGCTTGTAGGGGGAGGGCCTGAGGAGGAGTGTCCCGCTGGCGGAGATGAATGGCTGGAGCGCAGGTTGCGGAGGGCGGGGGGGGAGGGTGCGGACTAGCGCAGGCAAAAAGCCGGCCAGGGCGCCCCGAGACGATTGCATCATGCAAATATGCTCGACAGTCGGGATCCGTAATAGGAGAAGGTGAGGAAAAGTACCAAGCAGTGGTAGGAATCTTTATAAACGCCGGGGGAGACACGGGGTCAAGAATCGACGGTTTGCTTGTTGGCTACGAAGAGATGGTCGTCTCGGAGGAGTGGACCGAGACGACGGCTCATGATACGATAGCTGCGTCAATGGTGACTATCTTCCCGTTATGTGGAAAAGACATCTTGCGGAAGACCGCGGAGTGGGACAACAAGCGACATGCAGCATAGGTGTAGCTTCGCGCCCAATAGAATGTTGTAGTCTCAGAGGGGCGTCAATGACTTCGACATCAACGCAAAATGGGCCTTACCGGCGAGGGTGATGGGACGAAGCTATGAAACAAAGCCAATAGGCCGGGAGGCATGACCGTCCCCACGCTCGAAGGGTGATCGTGGAAGGCCGGCTCGTGGGATCCGAGTTGCTTCCCAAACCGAAGCGGACATCACGCAGTAGGATGCCCCCTCATCAATTATACACCGGGCATACGGGCAGGCTCGGAGTTTTGACCCGGGATTTGGAAAGCAACGCAAAGGAGGAAGAGGAGGGTGGTCCGATTGAGTGGCGTCGAAAACAATCATTTGGTCATCGCCAGATCAACAGCGCCGCTTTGCGTATAGTAGAGCCTTCCGTTGGGAAGGGCACGACCGGAGGAGTTCCAGTGAAATGGCGCTAGGATTGTGCCAAATCATCTACTATACCGCACGATTGGGCGGTCTCGACCGGAAGTAGCATTTCGACGTAATGGACCCTTTGGAATCTCTTTGGGTGAACCTCAACTTTGGGTTGAGGGATGTGTAAGGGGCCACCGGTGTCGAAAGAGGCTCGTAGAACCCTCGAAGATAGGAGGCTCGGGCAGCAGATTGCCAGAGGCTTGGGGTACTCGGGTGAGACCCGAGTTTGAAGGTGAAGGTCTGACGGAAGGGGACGGATCCGAGCGCATCATAAGGATCCGGTAGTCGAGGGATTCGGTAGCGAAATGGATGAGGGTGTGGTCGCATGGTCACGTCGGGGGTTGGGTAGCCACAAATCCTCGTCGAGGGGAAAGGATCGAGTGAACACAACCGGATGGGTGAAGTGGGCCACATTAGGAGTGAGCGTGAGGGGAGGCGTGTTGTCCGCGCAATGGGCTCTGAGACTCCCACACCGTCGCATCCGGGGTAAGAGAGGACAATCGTGAGTGTAGTGACCGTAAACACCGCAACACGAACAGGCTTGTTTGTGCGAAGCGCGCCCTCGTCCGGCCCGGGCGGGATGCCCCGAGGGCCGGGTCGCTAGTGTTAGGGTCCACGCCCGTAATTGGGTCCCCTGCTACGCGGCAGTATGGGTTCGCGTTGCTTCGCCGCCTTCTCTTTGAAAAGAAGGGGGGTTAATCGCACCGCTGGCTATGCAAATACTTGCCCCGGGAGGGGGGTTGTCAGGTGTCGTCAGTGTAGCGAGACGGAGGAGGCAAGGGAGGCGGAAGCGCATATGTTGGAGGAGTCGGCGCACCAGGCCGTGGGATAAAAGTAAGGGTTGGGTTGGGCGACATTGAGGTAAGCAGAGGTTGGGCAAAAGGAGGGAGGCATGCCGTATCCCCGGGATACATGTTGCCGGGAGGGGGAAGATTGCTTCGAGGTGCCGGCCCCCTCCCCGAGGAAGGCCATGGCTCATAGGAGGGTGAGCAGCAGGGGTGGGAAAGAGATCCAACAATACCGTTTGCGGAATGAGATGCCCCCGGGCGTTAGCGCCACCGGGCCCGGGGGATGTCGGGGAAGAATCCGTATAAACATAACCAGCATTGAGCGTAGATCGAGTGTCTACTATTTTAAAGCATATTTGGAGGGCGCGCTTCTTCGTATTGGAGGAAAAGTGAGAGGCGACATCTTTCGCCGATGGGAGACTCGGAGAGTGCGGAGGAAGCCAGCCCATGTAAACCCGATCGTCAAAGGGAGGGGCTCGACATAGCTCCGTGCTCGTCGCCATTCCCGAGCGTGGGCAGGAAGGCGTGTGGAAGAGGATTGCTGTAAATGAAGTCGAAGAGCTCCGTACCGCTGTCAGGGACGGGAGAGTGGAGTCGGAAGTACGACAAGAAGGTACTTGGGCAAGAGTTCTCGAACGTGGTATGGGAGGAAGTGGCTCGTTCGACATACCATTTAGAAGCTTCGCCAGTAAGCGTGCGTTGGAACAAACGAAGACGGATGGAGTCACTTCGTAATGGAGTTGGAGGAACACCACATGTGAAAAGACCGGACGTGATTGGTTGGGTCTTCGCCATTGAGCGCCTCGAACTTAGGGATATCGCAGGGTAGCTTGATGGTGGCAGCAGCGCCGGTAGTATTATGGTGAATGGGTCGTTAATCAACCGATGGAAATCGGGGAGGCCGAGGCCGCGTATATACGGCAGCGACGTGGGTGGCCGCACGAGCAGGGTTGTGACGGTTCCCGCTAGAGGTAGGGCCGGCATCGCGGCCGGGAGAACCGCTAGCATTAGGCTCGATCCAGTACATGGTGAAGGTGACGGGGGAGAACCGGAAGGAGAAGAGGGACCCGATGAATCGTGAGAGGAGTCGAGGTGCGGACTCGAAGGTGATCGGCTCGACGACGACTTCAAAGTGCGTAGCGAAAGTCGATCAACCCGGAAACCGCAGGGTGAAGCGCCAAGAAGTGCTCCCGAGAACGGCGCGCCTTGGGGGCGCAATGATGACAGGAAGAAGGAAACCGGCAAGGGCGTAAAGGGAGCCGTAATCGAAGAAGGTCAAGGGTAGATAAGGTGTGCAAGTGACAATTGATTTTAGAGTCTTTGCCAGCAGGGTAAAACCAGGCACTTCTTCACTTAGGGTCGGTAGTGTGGTGTGCGTTAATTTTAATTTTTTAAACCCTTTCCGTTGTTTGAGAGCAAGAAAAAAAGTGTGCTACGTAGCCGAAAAATAAACCTACAACAGAGAACGTAAATAAAATGCCGAAATAACCGTAAAAAAATAAATTCGGCTACGTATGCATCTACTCAAAACCCAAGAAGGTGGTTCTCACAACTATGTCAAAAAGAAAGGAGAAAAATCTATGGAAACACACACAAAGGACGTTTGAGCAGTATCCGGGGTCAAAGGGGACAGAGATCTGGAGGATAAAGTCATAGTACAGCAAGGTGTCACGCCCAAGAGACAAGAGGTCGAAGGTGGCTGAAAAAGGGACCAAGAAAACCGGGGGCAAGGCGAGGCCTTCAAAGGAGGTCCAAACAAAACGACAGGAGGTGATTTGAAAGGAAAAGAGGCCGTATTTCAATGGATCTCGAAAGGGAGGTACGTATCCGGAAAATAAGGGGGTCAAGCTCGAAAACCGACGGTCGAAACAAATTTCGAAACTCTTCTACAAAAAGTGGAGGGTACTAAAGCCCCTAAGGGGTCGGGTCGCCTAGGTGAGTAAAACATAGATCAGATTCTTGGTCAAGGCGGGGGCGAGACGGAGGTACGGAAGACCATGTTGCGGCGAGAACCAGAAGGGTGCGGAAAAAATCTTTGGAAAAGCGGGTCGCGGGTTCGACGATCGGGTTGGTGTGAGAAACGGTAGCGTCGTCGGGTCGCGAGGTTTGGGCAAAAGGTGCGACCCCCCCGTTCCGGCTGTTTCGGCGGCAGATTTTCTGAAAAGTTGCCGTCTCAGTTGCGGCTGGTGTCGCTTACCTGCGCAATAGGGCCAGAAACACACGGAAGTTAGAAATTTTAGGTTTTTGGGGTTTTATGTGAGAAAAATGACATGAAAAGAGAAAAACTAAGCAGCTAAAAAAGAAGCCCTAGGGCCTGAAGTAGCTGGATATGCAGGAATATGAAAAACGACGGCGGTCGTAATTTAAAACCCGTGTGGAGTCGCCATTTGTTAGTATGAATTCTTTGTCGAAGCGTACGAAAAAGAACCACTTTAGCTACGCATAACTAATAGCCCTAACAACAATAATGGCTGCAAAACATCTTCAGATCTGCAATTAGTAGTTAAAGTGCTGCAACAAACGGATCTATAAATGGAAAGACATTAAGCAGTAAAGTAAAGAGTTTGCTCCATGCATCCAACAGACAAGACAAGAACACGATTTTTGAATGAATTTTTATATTACAGGGCACCTGGGAGGAAACAAGAAGGTGTATCCAGATCTCCTCAATGGGATGGGTTCTTTGTAGTCCTCAGCACTTCAGATCTAAACTTTCTCTCTCTTGTAGATGTAGAAAACCCAATGTAGAAGGTAGAGCTCAATGGGAGCAAAATGGCAGAAATGAGACCAAGTGTATAGATCCAGAGTGATCTAATATGCAACAAAGGGTGAAGAATGAAGGGGAAAACCCTCCTATTTATAACAAAATATTGGGTCATTCTAGATCTTGGTGCATGATTAAAATAATGTTAACCAAATCTAGATCCACCTCTATGGAATATTTTATTATTATTTGTTGGAGGGGAAGGGTGTTTGACTTGGGTCAAATCCCTTGATTAGTGAAAAATAAATAAATAAATGATTTATTTATCTTTTTAAGGAAGTGGTTGGGATATAATCAAATAAATAATGATTTATTTGATTAATGGTGGTTGATTTGGTCATATTTAACAAGGAATATTGTTTAAATAATTATTCCTAGAAAATAATAAGATAACTATGGGTTTATCTCATTAATTTCTTTGTTTTTGGGTTAAACATGACTGGGAATAATAATTAAATTATGGTTTAATTAATTATTCCTTTTGGGGTGTCCTAGTTAACATAGTGAAAGCAGTTTTACTTGGGGTAAAACTGGTCTTACATGGTGTACTTGGGTCCATCTAATGATGAAGAGTTAGATGACCAAAAAATGGTGTAACATGAACAAGTCAAGAAATTGGAAACAAAATTGACTTTGAAGAACCCATGGCACATGTTAAAAAACAATTGTCCAATATCATTGAGGAAGTAAATGATACTTGGCCATCTATACAGGTAATTTATGAACATAAATATTTACTAAAAGCAACAAAATAAGAAATATAGAATACCAAAGAGGAGCTAGGTACAAAACATGAAGAGGCATTAAAAATTATCAAATTCCTCAATTCCAAAAATAAATAAGAATTGGATGAAATTGGAATTACAGACAGAACATAAACCGTACTTAAGGTAAGAAAGGTAATTTCCAAGAAGAAATTGATGAAACAGTTAGAGGAAAAGTGCCAAAATATGGATATGGAAATCACAAGATTTATGGTAAAATTTGATATTTTGAGGCAAAAGGGCCTTCCAAATCTTCTGGTAATTAATGACAAATTGATGAAACTGGAAGATTATAACAAAAAGATTAGAGAATTTACTAAAGAATAGGTAAATAAATCATATTGATAGGGAGTCCCAACAGGGAAAGTTTTGCACAAGAGTATTGAAAATTTGTTTTACTTACAACATGAAGTAAAACACCTTTTTGTGATCAAACCAACATTTGAAAAATACACTGAAGATGATGAAAACTTCAGAAGACTTATGAAGATCAAATTGCCAGAAGTTGAGTTTTGGGAGAAGTTAACAGGTTTACTGTAAAATCAAATTACAGTGAGGACATATCAATAAAAGATAAAAAACAGAGTTATTGTTTTTACTTCAGTAGTAAAAAGTTTTTCAGCAGTCAAAGAGTACCCGTTAAACATGTATTAGATGAAAGATGAAGATAAAAACAGATTGAAGATAAAACTTCCAGTGTGAGGGACACCTCAGTTGTCCAACTGCAGTCAAAATCCAAACAACAAGCTATTTTATTTCAATAAATAGGACAACTAACAATTAGTTAGGCAGTTGTCACTATCTTCTTGCAAGAAGATATTTTATTTTCCAAGAAAAATTCCTAAGATTATTCTAGGATATTTTGCACTA
This sequence comes from Pinus albicaulis, assembly GCA_034641835.2. Taxonomy (NCBI): domain Eukaryota; kingdom Viridiplantae; phylum Streptophyta; class Pinopsida; order Pinales; family Pinaceae; genus Pinus; species Pinus albicaulis. The sequence continues at coordinate 729,613 of JAXQQM020084568.1, forward strand.
GTTTTTGTATAAACACTTCATCATTTGAAGTATTGAGTCTGGATTAATTGCTAAACATTTTTGTAGCTGTAATATTCTGAACCCAAAGGTTTTTTGTATCAAGTTCATGTCAGTAGACTGGATCACACGAAATAAAGCATCATAGTACAGGATTCATGTGTTGGGCATCTACAGTGAAGTATTTCACTTGTCATTTTTTCAATTATCTTATGTTTTCCATCCATTCATGAATGTGTTCTAAATTTTAATGTGAAATCAGGAATTGTTATTTCAGAATTTGCTAAAAGCACTCTGTTATTGACTGATTTTCATTTAATTTTTTTCTACTGATATCCAGATCAGGGAACCATTAATTGCTCCCTAATTTCGATTGACCTCTTCCTTTTCACTCCTTATCTAGATTTAAGAATCCTTAATTTCTCTTTATCCCGATTAAAACCATTTCACAATCACCATCAGCCTTTGAAGATCTGGAGTAAATCTGCTATCTTGCCCTGTGAACATTTATCTTTAGACCTTGATCCTGATCTAACTGCTTGACACATTAACTCCATTTTCCCAATGGAAAACATATATATAGATATCCATCCGAGTAAGTGATTTTCCCACCAAACCAAATCAAAACTCCGAAACAAATTTTCCCCATATAAGTAGAGAGAGCCATCTCTGAGAATTATAAAGGCTAGATCCTAAGGCTTAAAAGTAGGTTTGTAGTTACCTCTGATATTCTTTAAACTATAATAAAAAATCTCAAAAATTTGAGAATTATTAGAGTGATAACATACTCGCGACTCCGCTGGGTAACTAACCAATCCTCAGTTTAAAAATAGATCTTAAAGGAAATGTTTTCATTTATATTTTCACCTTAAGATTGTTTTAATAAGTTGTGAGTATATTTTCATAAAAATTGTAATTCTGGCTTCCAGAAGAATCTACTATACCAGGTCCAATCCCAATCCACAACCTACTGTCATAGTAGATAATCCTGACAGTATTGGAAATAAAAACAAAAGAGTAGAAGATCTAGGTAATAAATTTTTATTAGTCAAAGCAATTTCCATTCCAAAACAACTATCAAGTTTACAAGACATAGAATTTGATTTAAATTTTGAACGATATTTATTCAGAACCAAATAAAAAAGCGATTTACATAGCACTGTAATAGATCTTGATTTTATTTCATTCATTGAAACTAAGAAGGAAACTATTTCAGTAGATTCTAAGGAAAATATTTTTGAATTTTATGATAAGCTTGATGCCATAACTGCTACTTTGATTAAAGAAATAGATGAAGCTTATTTACAAAATTTAGTTGAATTGAGTGCTTTATCAGCTTATACTCCTAAGCCTTTTACCAGTCATTTATATACCAACCTTTTAGAATCTGTAGGTTCATCCCTATTCACTACCACTTCATCTATTATTTCCACCACACTTCATTCCACAGATTCATTTTTTCCTAAGCAACCATTCCAACCTAGAATATTATTTCCATCTCATATCACCTCAAGTTCATCCCCTAGTATTTCTGTTGCATTTTCCAATACATCATTCTCATTCCCAAGTACCTCTTCTAACATCCCAACTTCATCTTTTAGTTTTTCAACCACATTTTCTAGTACATCCTCTTATATCCCAATCTCATCTACAAGTTCTTTAACTACATCAGCAAGTACTTCTAGTTCTTCACCAAGTACTTCCAACTTACCTCCTAGCCAAGCTAGAATTCAAGCCATGGCTGCTAGATATGCTCCCTTGGTCCTACCAGGACAGTTACATGACATGCCTCAAGAATATCAAAGCAAAATCCCTCAATTTGATTGAACCACTCACTATACTGCACAACAACATATCAATAAAATGACAGATTATTTTGAGTTTCATGAAATCAATGAGGCTGATGTCCAAGTAAGACTTTTTGCTCAAACTTTAACTGGTGAGGTAAAAAAATGGTTTAAAAGTTTAAATGCTGGTAGTATTGCTGATTTAGCAGTTTTTCATAGATTATTTCTTAATAGATGGGAAAAGAAGAAAAATCCACTAAAAATCTTATCTGAATTTGAAAGCATAAAAAGAGCACCAAATAAAACAGTCCAAGATTATTGTACTAGATATAACAATATTTATAATGCAATTCCTACTAATCTTAACCCTCCTCCAGAGTCTGTCCTTATCAATTCCCTGATGGATTTGATATAGATATAGCCTATCAATTGAGAGAGAGAAATCCTGAAACCCTAGAGCAAACGAAAAGTAATGTTGTTAGTGTAGAGGCAAACTTATTGGCTAGAAAAGCTAGATTAAGAAATGAAAGAAGAGTGACGATAAAAGAAGAAACATCTACTTCAGATTTGAAAATAGATCAAGTAGAAAAAACATTAGAGAAAATGATGGATAGGTTAGATAATATGGAAAGGAAGCCATAGTGGATAACCAACAACAAGGACCTCAGATTAGAAATCCCAATTTCAGGAAAAACACCAACATTGGAAAATCTAGAGAATCAGCACCTGACCAAACAATAAGACCACCTTTCCAAGAGAACTATGCTGAAATTTCTCATCAAAATGAAGATGATGAAGACACTATTAATCTAATGGGTATTACTGATGATAACACCATTTTTATTACACAAGAAGAATAAGAGTTATATGAATTACAACAGCTACAATTAGATTCTGGTGAATCTTTTGATTACAAGCAAGGTTATGAGTTTGCAATCAATGAAGTTCATAAGCAATATAATCTGAGGAGAAAGAAAAATGTAGAGCCTTCTATTAAGAAATCTGCTCAAACACAAACAAAAAAAACAATAGAGGCTCCTACATCTAAATTTCTACAAATTCTCCCTAGGGAAACAAAGCAAAACTCTAGTTCAACTCAGAAAGTTTCAAGTCCCAAAATTTCACCTAGTCCCAAAATTGTTGACATCACAGATGATGCTGTCCAAACAACAACAGATCCTAAAACATATGCTGCTACTAAGACACCAAATTCTGCTAAAACAACAATTTCAGACTCCAAAACACCTACTGCTAATCTAAAATCAGCTGATCCTAAAGCTGCCACTGCTAAAGCAACTATTGAAACCAAAAAATCTGCAAAGACTTCTACTGCTTCTCAAACTGTCCCTCAAAAGAAAATCAAAAGCAATAAGACAGTAGAAACAAAAACAGAGAATGATAAACCAACTGTAGAAAAATAAGACAAACCTACTCAAACTACAATTACAAAAGAAGAGATAATTCAACTATGAAAATCACAAGGACCATTTAATATCCAAGCTGAAATTTCCATATTAAAAATACCAATTCCTTCAACAAAATTGGTAAAACATGACCTATACAAAATGAATATCACTGAGAAATTAAACATGAATGATGAAGAAGATTCAGTAAATTTAAGTGATGATCAACCATAATTAATCTTTGGTCCTGATGTTAATGGGAAACACCAAGATGGAGCAGTTCCACCTTTCTACATTAGCTTAACTATTCATGATCAGATTTTACATAATGCAATGCTAGACTCAAGGGACTCACACAATTTGATGCCAAAATCAATAATGGAAACCCTGAATTTAGACATCACTAGGCCTTACAAAGATCTCTTCTCATTTGATTCCAGCAAAGTGAAATTTTTATGTTTGATAAAAGATTTATGTGTTACTTTAGTTCAATATCCTGGAAAAAGCATAGTAATGGACATTGTAGTAGTTGACATCCATCCCAAATATGGAATGCTCTTATCTCGATCATGGGGAGCTAAATTGCAAGGATCTCTACAACTTGATATGTCTTATGCAACAATATCATTTTTTGGCCAACCAAAGAAACTTTACAGAGAAACATTAATGAAGTACATGGTTAGTAGTGTAGAAAGACCTAGAAACTATCCTATTTACTCTACACCATATGACATGGACTCATTCATTTTATGTAATTATGAAATTGGTATTGAGAATAATACTGAACTAAAACAAGAAAAGAAAGCACCAGATAGTGAAAACATTTTTCATGAATCATTATGGCACCTATATTTTGATGGATCAGTCAATAAATTAGGAGCAGGAGTAGGAGTTTGGATACACAATATGGAAAACAATCATGCAGAAGGTTATGCTTTTAGACTAAATTTTAAATGTACAAACAACATGGTTGAATATGAAGCTCTTATTTTAGGACTACAGATTGTTAGAAATTTAGGAGCTCAAAGAGTGTCAATTATGGGAGACTTAGAGTTAATTGTGAAACAGATAACTGGAGAATATTCTATCTATAATCCACAATTAAGCTGATATAGATATAATATTTTAGATCTGATTAAGGAACTGTTGGAATGTGACTCTTCTGCAATCCCAAGAAAATAGAATATACAGGCCCATAGCTTAGCAACTTTTGCTAGTACCTGTAATTTTCCATTTCAACCAAATCATAGATATACTGCAAAAGTTAAACACAGACCTACAATTCTAGAAAATCTTAAATATTGGCAAATATTTTCACAGGATGAACAAATTTATCATTTCATGAACGATGAAGGATAATTTCAGGGTTGTAATATAGACACAGATTGTATAGTATATCAAAATATAGATATTGAGATTGATATAAATAAGGTAGATGTAAATAACTTAAATTTTGCTAAACCCACTAAATTTAGTCAAGTAGACATATATAATTTAGAGAAAGTAGAGATTGATGAGTTAGCAGATGATGAATCTGATATTTTAAAACTCAAGGAAATTTTTTTACCTAAGGGATTAGCCCCTTTAGAAGATCTATTTGACTCTAATGATGTTGCAAGAAAACCTAAAATGGAGCCACTAAGATCTGATATTGAGGAGTGTAATATAGGTATAGAGTTAAAACCTACGATGATTAAACTTTCAAAAGCTTTACCTCATGAAGAAAAATAAAAATACATAGCTCTATTTAAGGAATTTCATGATGTATTTGCATGGAGTTATGAGGAATTAAAATCCTATGACACTAGCATAATACAACATAAAATACCCATAAAAGAAGATAAAAAACCTTTTAAATAGAAGCTTAGAAGGATCAATCCTGTTTTTATGCCTTCAATTGAGAAGGAGATCAAGAGAATGTATGAAGCCCAAATATTTTCACTAACCAAATATTCTATTTGGGTTTCTAATTTAGTTACCACTAGGAAAAAGATAGGAGTAATTAGACTGTGTGTTGATTTCAGAAATTTAAATAAGGTGTCCTTAAAAGACAACTACCCTCTACCAAAGATGGATCACATTATACTGAGCGTGGTTGGTTCTTCTAGAATTTCATTTTTAGATGGATTCTCTGGATATAACCAGATTCTAGTCCAACCAGAAGACCAAACTAAAAATTCTTTTACTACTCCTTGGGGCACTTTCATGTATTTGAAAATGCCTTTTGGACTAATGAATGTAGGAGCCAATTTTCAAATAGCTATGGATATAGCCTTTGCTAAAGAGATTCATGAATTCCTTGTGATTTATTTAGATGACATCATTGTATTTTCAAAGACTGATAATGAACATTTGGATCATCTCAGACAAGTCTTTCTTAAATGCAGGAAATTTGGCATCTCTCTAAATCCTAAAAAGACTTTATTTGGATTGGAAGAAGGTAAATTATTAGAACATATTATATCTAAAGAGGGAATTAGGATAGACCCAACAAGAATAGAGGCCATTTTGAAGATTAATCCTCCTAGGAACATTAAAGAATTACAAGCTTTCCTAGGTAAAATTAACTTCCTTAGAAGATTCATCTCAAATCTAGCTGAAATAATTAGAGAAATAAAAAATATGTTGAAAAAAGTCTCAGTGCTTAAATGGACCATTGAGGCCAAGCAATAATTTGAATCAATTAAACAAGCCTTGACAAAAACATTAGTCCTTATAAGTCCTGACTTTAAAAAAGATTTTATTATTTTTTCCTTTGCTTCAGAACACACTATTGCTGCAGTTTTACTGCAGAAAAATGACAAGGGATATGAGCAGCCCATTGCTTTCTTTAGCAAATCACTCAGAGATGCGACTTTAAAGTATAATATAATGGAAAACTAGGTACTAGCTTTAGTGAAGGCCATCAAAGACTTTAGAGTGTATATTATTTATTCACATATCATTGCTTATGTTCCAAATGCAGTTGTAAAGGACATTCTGACACAGAATGGGCCTGATGATAAAAGATGCAAGTGGATTGCCACCATTTTGGAATATGACATAGAAATCAAACCCATCAAACTCATAAAAGGTCAAGGTTTAGCCAAAATTATGGGTGAATCAAATTTTCATGCTTTAGATATTAATTTTGTTGCCCAAATAGATGATCAGGAAGAGATGGCGACTCCAAAGATCAGTGAAGCCTTTTCAAACTCACCATGGTATGCAGATATTATAATTGTATTACTAAATTTACAAGCTCCTCCTGGATTATCAAGAACAAAAGCTGTATTTTTAAAGTTAAAGGTAATAATATTTTGTATCATAGACAAAGCACTATTTTGGAAAGATCATGGTGGAGTTTTATTGAATTGTTTGCTTAAAGAAGAAGCTGATAAAGTTTTGAAAGAATTTCATGCAAGTGACTGTGGAGGACATATCTACTAGAATACTATTGCAGAAAAAATCTTGAGAGGTGGTTTTTACTGGCCTACCTTGTTTGCATATCTAAAAAAGTATGTGACCTCCTGTAACAAGTGCCAAATATTTGAAGGAAAAAAAAAGATGTTACCTTTGCCCTTAAAACCCATCTCAACAGAAATGCGTTTTCAACGATGGGGTCTTGACTTCATTGGTGAAATTCACCCTCCATCCTCAACCCAACACAAGTGGATTCTGATAGCCACAGACTATTTCACTAAGTGGATAGAAGCCATACCTTCTAGGCAAACCACTGACACTGTCATGATCTCATTTTTAGAAAACAACATACTCTCAAGATTTGGATGCCCCCAAAATATTATCATTGAAAATGCAACTGCACTCAAATCCAAAAGGATGATTGACTTCTGTCATAAATACTGCATTACCCTTGGCCATTCTATCGCATATTACCCTCAAGGTAATGGCCTTGCCGAAACCTCCAATAAAAGCCTTGTGAACATCATCAAGAAACTACTAGAAGACAACAAGAGTGACTTGGAACAAGAGGTTAGTTAATGCCTTATGGGAAGATAGAATTACCACTAAGAAATCTATTGGTACATCCCCTTACCAGCTTTTTTATGGGATGGATGTTGTTTTTCCACATACTTTAGGAGTACCTATAATGAAGATGATCCAAGAACTACAAGTTGAAACCAATGATATTCAAAGAAGGATTAACCAAACCATACACTTGCAACAAACCAGAGAAGAGGCCTATCTTAAGTCTCAAGTTATCCAAGACAAGATTAAAAATATATTTGACAAGAAGAATAAGGAAGATGATTTATATATAGGTGACAAAGTTCTAAAGTGGGATTCAAGGAGAGAAGAGAAAGGTAAACATGGGAAATTTGATTTCTTATGGAAGGGACCTTATGTTATTTATGGTTATAGAGGTAACAATGATTTCTTTTTGAAGGATATGGATGGATCAGATCTACTAGGTGGACCTATCAATGGCAGAATACTGAAGCATTAATATTCTTAAAAAATAACAAATAGTTAAATTTGTTTACTTTACTCATTGTACATATCATTGCAGATTTTAGATTGGATTGAATGTTTTTCCTAGCAAAGTTGAAGCTCGGAGAGAAGGCCCTAAGCTTTGAAGGATAAAATATCATAAGTATGAATAATTGCAGAGCTTAGAAAACAAATTCCAAGGAAAACACCGTCAAAATTCAAAGGCTACTAGTCTCAAAGTTCTTGACATTTCACCAGGAAATTCCATCCCCATGTGGAGCCACTATTAGGGTCCTATAATAATAGGATTCATAATTTTTGAATTGACTTTGATTAGTCTTGTAATATGTACATACTTTTCTTTCTGCAAATTGTTTTCCCATATTATAAAAAATAAAATAAAAAATGTGAAGAGGGTAAAAGTCCTAAAATCAAAATCAAAGGACTTGAAAATAAAAATATCAAAAAGAGCAGAAAAAATGAACCCCAAACAAAAAAAAATTGAGAATAAGACACGAACATGATGCAAGTCTAAATGCCACGACTGTTACTTTTTACTGCAAAATAAATGATTATGTGGAGCTTGTTCAAAATGCCATAATCCATGATTAGTCAAATAGCTTAATCTTGACTTTTTCATGCTGATAGATAGATGATAAAGATCTTGCCAAACAGTTTAATCTTGGCAGATCAGTAGTTAGGTAGAAAATAAACGAGGAGCTCAACAGCTTAATCTGAGCCCTTGGAAGAAATAAGGATAGAATTAGTTAGTTTTCTGTTTTAAAAGAAAAATGAACAAGGGTTTGCAAGCTCAAATGCAGCCAAGGTAAATGAAGAAAAAATGTTAGGGTAGCATAAGGGTAGGCAGAAGCATTTTTTACAATCATGGATAAGCAGAACTTGGTCAATTCATTCACTAAATTCCTTCAAATAGTCATTTCCCTCGTAAAAATACTTCATCCCCCCCATTTTGATTATTTCCCCTTCATTTTTCCTTTTCCCATCATCATTTAGTTTCACTCACAAAAACCCCTTTTCCTAAGTGTAAAACTCAGTTTACTTAGGTAAAGTAAAAACCCATGACTAATTCCCCTTTTACCCCAAATATACCCAAAAACCCATAAAAACATTTTATCCTAATTTTAAAGGTGAAAATATTATATCGGGACTTTTTAACTATGAAACTTATCCATTTATTTATATTTTACATTAGACTTAGTTTAATGTTTATTTCTCATCACACTTTATTATTAACATATTAACTTATATATTAGCTCCTTATTAACCTTTATATCCTGTATTATATTTAATTCCTTTTATTATTATATCCCAAACCCATATTTTAATTTAACCTATGGTTTATTATTCCCCACGTGATTACTATTCCTGCTCCCATAGGTTAAATTATCCCTATGTATATTAACCCCGCCCAATGCTAAACATTACACTTATACATATTTCATTTGTTATGTATCACCTTAACCCGCCTATCATATTTCATATATAAAATATATATTAAAACTATGTTTTAATATATAATCCACTCCCGCCACATAAATAAATCTTGGGCCCCACACCCATTACCCCATAGCTTCATCGTTAAATCTTGACCATTCGCTCCATTTTGTCAGATATGACGGTAAAAATCTCCCATCGCATAATTCTCAGCATGATTGTTAAACAAATCCAAATTTGCGATAAAAGTTGTATTATCATTTTCTCTCCTCTCCACGCATCACTTTATTGTTGGATCGCATCGATTCAATCAATACCATTTACCGCCTTTCGGTGTTGCGAAAACTGTTGGCAGTAATTCCCTCCCCTGTGCCCAAACCGCCCATAATTTTAATTGACCGGTAGTAAATGCATTCATTATTCAATCAAATTCTTTATAAAAACAACTGAATGCACCCATTTCAGGCCTTCTGTTACCGTTTTTGCACAAAAAACCTTCCCATACTAAGAAAAGAACTTTGCCGCCTCTGTTTTACCTCAAAAACAAACATAATTCATCAAAAACAACTCCTACAACCCTGCGAAAGCCTCCAGACTACATATAAATCCAGAAGAAGCTTTTGAAACTTTTCAAAACCCAAGAAACCCTTCTTCGTAGCAATTTCCAAATTTTCACAGGTATTCTTTAGAAAAAGAGACCTATCAATCAAATCTAATAGAAATATACCGTTAATTGAATCCTTAGAATCCTGTATGCCTAAAGACTGCCCCTTTACTTCATTAAATCTTTAGATAGACAAACCCTGAGCAATTTCCATAGTTTCTGAAGCTTTAACCTATTATAAAAGAAAAATCTGATTGAGTTTAGCCATATGCAAACTTAAAAAGCCCTTTGAGACATCCAAAGCCTTTACCACAGTACTCAAAAGCCCTTTTTTACAAAATTTGATATTTTAGGATTGTTCTCCCACAGAAAGTCTACTTTAAACCCTTGATATCTTCTGTTAAGGCTATAAGGTCAAGAAATTTCTCTTTTTGATACAGAATTGCCAGTTTTAGTTGGAGTGATCAGAAGTAACCTTTTACAGTCCAAGATAGAACCTCTGTTATATTTAAAGTCCTTCTTTATACAGTTTAATCTTACAGAAGTGTGTCACAAACCTAAATTCAAAATTTTAAAGGTTAAAGAGTGTTTAAATTAATAAACCAAACTAATCAAATGGCATCCAAAAGCACTATTGTGATCAACCCTCTACAACCTCCTGTTGTAGATGTAGAACATACTCCATTGTCAGATGTAGACTTCAAAATCATAGATCTTGTAACAGAGTTTAACCTCCTTAAGCTCCACTTTTGGAGCCAAGAGAAATCCTTGGATCAAACAGATGATGTGTGTAGTTGGGAATCAAATTTTCCTAAGTATGTTGTCCATCACACTCATCAATGCCCAAAAGCTATCAGATTATGCCAATCTCATTATTCTCTAGATCAAAGAGCCATTGTCAATTCTGAAAAAGAAGTATCATTTACCATAACAACTGAATCTATCAACCAGATGCTTCAGTTGCAGCCTGAGCCTAATGCAGTCCCTTTATCTATTGAAGCCCTCACTAAATTCTATTTGGAGTTGGATTTTCCCAAGAGATTCCAAAATTTTCAAACATTCATGCCCTCCTATGTGGAAATTCCAAAGCTCAATCCTCCATATTCCTCTTCTAAATTCCTAGAAAGAACCAGACACATTATTTCTATGCTATCTTTTATCCTTGGATATTTCACAGACGAGCATACTGATGCATCAGTACTTGGTTTCTTATCCATTTTTGTACCTGGACAACCCCCTATAGTTATCTTTAATTTTTCTTAGTATATTGCTAATAGCATCCATGAACAACTTGTCAAATTACCTACTAAAGGTGTCTTTAGGTATACTTCATTTATTTTCCACATGTTCCTTTATTTTCAGTCAGACAAGTTTCCTATAACTCTTCAAAAGATGGATGTAGAAGGAAATCCATAGTTTGTTATATTCTGGACCTCCTTGATCAGAAAGGAGTCAAATGAGTTTACTTATGTAGACTTTACAGATTGTTTCATCCATCCATTGGTCAATCTACTAAACAATAGTGTGCAACCTAGGATCAGAAATGAAATCAAGAAAGTTTTACAGTTTCCTGAATAGAGCAGGAAAGCTGATTGGTATTTATACCAAAATCACACTGAAATCAGAGTCTATGGGTCAACTCTCATTCCCTACAAGTTGCCAAAATACCTCCCCATGATTTTTTCTGCTTTAGAGTATATAAGATAGATTTTAAACTCAGATTATGTAAATTTCTTGGTTGCAAAGAAGAAAACCCACTTTAAATTGAAAAATCAAATGGGTCCATTCATATGTAATAACAAAGAAGCAGGTGCAGAGGTAGAAAAGCAGTTGTTAGAGTACAAATTCAGCAATAGTTTTCTTTGGTACTATTATCCCTATGGTATAATCAGCAAAATGAGAGTTAAATGTAAATTAACTCCATACATTCCTGAAAAGAAGCCTGATATTGAGAAATTTTTAAACCAAACAAAATGGTTAGAAAATACACTGGTAGAAGCTGATAAGCAGAGTGATACTAGTCACATTTTGTAGACTCCAGCTCAGGAAGACAGAAGCATGAAAAGAAATAGGGAAGAAGGGTCATACACTGCTAAGACCACTACAAAAGAAAAGTTTAAATTCAGGTACAACAAGAAGCCAAAGATTAATCCTGCAGACAAAGAAAAAGAGACAATTGAAGTTATGGATACAGAGATTCCAGAAAAAGACACTGTTCCTCCCACATTGGTTGAAAATAAACAACAGCTAACCACTTCTAATACAAAGTTGATCCAAAAACAACATAGTATAGAAGTGTCATCATCAAAGTAGACATAGTACAAAGATATGGACATCAAGGAAAGTTATAAAGAGATTAAATTTAAAAATGAGGAAATAAAAAATGAAATTTATCTCAGTACTTAAAGCAGACCCCCAACATATAAAACAGGCTGCTTTCAACCTTTGATTACAAAAAAAATAAATTGTTGATGATAGTGCATCAACCCACAATGCCAACTCTTGAAACAACATTTGATTATAAAAAGGTTGATTTTGAAGTTCCAGTTCAGGACATTCATCCCCTGGACCAAATTGAATTCCATAAACAAAGTTCAAAGATGCTTTATTCCATAATGACTACAAAAGGAATGAGTGCTCAAAACATTTAGAATACTTTGATAAATGTAAGAGATCAGCTCAAAGTTGAGAAAGCTTCTTCATATGCAAAGGATATCAGAATCAAATCCTTGGAGGAGTTAGTGATAGAGGTAGGTTATGATCCTAGCAATGTAAAATTTGTTGAGGAACTAATAAAAAAGAAGAATGTTGATAATGCTGCACTTAGGAAACAGTTTAAATTTCCTCCTACAGAGCATCCACAGGCCAAGGATATTTTATAGGAATCTAATCAAAAGGATGAGATGAAGAGTCTCATATTGTAGCTCACAACCCAGATTAAAGATATGTAGATTGAGATGGACAAATTGGTCCAAGAAAAAGAAGCCACCAAAGCATAGGAATTCCCTGCTACTGTAATTCCTATGGTGACAATAATAGTGCCATCTAATCTAGCTAAAGAACTAGCTCCAAATGTTGCATTGGCTACAGCAGTGCCAGGAACTTCATCCATAACTTCTGCCACTGAATCTTCGACTACAGAAGTATAGCAATTAGATGAGGCTAGTAAGTTGGTAAAGGCAATGCAGGACATGTCCATAAAAACCAATGAAATAAACAGGTTAAAGGAACAAATTAAAAATATGGAAGATGCCAAAAATCTTGCACAGATTACTGCCAAAAATGAAGAGAAAAAGGCCAAAAGGTTAAATGAACAACTCAAGAAATTGGAAACAGAATTGACTTTGAAAGAACCTATGGCACATGTTAAAAATCAATTATGGTCCAATATCATTGAGGCAGTCAATGATACTTGGCCATATATACAGGTAATTCATGAATAGAAAGATTTACTAAAAGCAAAAAAAGAAGAAATACAGAAGACCAAAGAGGAGCTAGGTACAAAACCTGAAGAGGCATTGGAAATTATGAAATTTCTCAATTCCAAAAATAAACAAGAATTGGATGAAATTCGAATAACAGATAAAATAGAAACCATACTTCAGGTAAGAAAGGTAATTTCCAAGAAGAAAAGTGTCAAAACATGGATATGGAAATCACAAGATTCATGGTAAAATTTGATATTTTGTGGCAAAAGGGCCTTCCAAATCTTCTAATAATTAATGACAAATTGATGAAACTGGAAGATTATAAGAAAAATATAAGACAATTTTCTAAAGAATAGATAAATAAATCATATTGGTAGGGAGTCCCAATAGGGAAATTTTTGCACAAGAGTATTGAAAATCTGTTTTACTTGCAGCATGAAGTAAAACACCTTTTTGTGATCAAAATATCATTTGAAAAATACACCGAAGTTGATGAAAAATTCATAAGACATATGAAGATCAAATTTCTAGAAGCTGAGTTCTGGGAGAAGTTAACATATTTACTGTAAAATCAAATTAAAGTGAGGACAAATCAATAAAACATAAAAAATAGAGTTGTTGTTTTTACTTCAGCAGTCAAAGGGTATCAGTTAAACATGTATCAGATGAAATATGAAGATCAAAGTAGATTGAAGATAAAACTGCCAGCGTGAGGGACACCTTAGTTGTCGAGCTACAGTTAAAATCCAAACAACAAGCTATTTTATTTCAATAAATAGGACAGCTGAAAATTAGTTAGGCAGTTGTCACTATCTTCTTGCAAGAAGATATTTTATTTTCCAAAAAAAATTCCTAAGATTATTCTAGGATATTTTGTACTACTTTTTGTATAAATACTTCAACATTTGAAGTATTGAGTGTGGATTAATTGCTGAACATTTCTGTAGTTGTAATATTTTGAACCCAAGGGTTTTTTGTATCAATTTCAATTCAACAGACTGGATCACACGAAATAAAGCATCATATTATAGGATTCATGTGTTGGGCCACTGCAGTGAAGTATTTCACTTGTCATTTTGTCAATTATCTTATGTTTTCCATCCATTCATGAATGTGTTCTAAATTTTAATGTGAAATCATGAATTTTTATTTCAGAATTTGTTAAAAGCACTTTGTTATTGACTGATTTTCATTTAATTTTTCTCTACTGATATCCAGACCGGGGAACCCTTAATTGCTCCCTGATTTTGATTGACCTCTTCATTTTCACTCATCCGGATTTAAGAATCCTTAATTGCTCTTTATCTTGATTAAAACCATTTCACCATCAACCTTTGAATAACTGGAGTAACTCTGCTATCTTTCCCTGTGAACATTTACCTTTAGACCTTGATCCTGATCTGATTGCTTGACACATTGAATCCATTTTCCCAATGGAAAAAAGATATATAGCTATCCATCTGAGTAATTTATTTTCCCACCAAAACAAATCAAAACCCCAAAACCAATTTGCCCCATATAACTAGCCTAAAATCAAATATAATCAACAAAGTTAAATCTTATAGAGAGAGCCCTCTCTGAGCATTAGGAAGGCTAGATCTTAAGGCTTAAAAGTAGGTTTGTGGTTACCTCTGATATTCTTTAAACTATAATAAAAAATCTCACATCTTTGAGAATTATTAGAGTGATAACAACATGGAATTATGTAAAATGTTCTGGTGGATTCTTAGACTCAAGTAAAATGGAGGAACCTTTTTGTACCTGGACAACCCCCTATAGTTATCTTTGATTTTTCTCAGTATATTTCTAATAGAATCCATGAAAAACTTGTCAAATTACCTACTAAAGGTGTCTTTAGGTATACTTCATTTCTTTTCCACATGTTCCTTTATTTTCAGTCAGACAAGTTTCCTATAACTCTTCAAAAGATGGATGTTGAAGGAAATCCATAGTTTGTTATATTCTGGACCTCCTTGATCAGAAAGGAGTCAAATGAGTTTACTTATGTAGACTTTACAGATTGTTTCATCCATCCATTGGTCAATCTACTAAACAATAGTGTGCAACCTAGGATCAGGAATGAAATCAAGAAAGTTTTACAATTTCTTGAACAGAGCGGGAAAGCTGATTGGTATTTATACCAAAATCACACTAAAATCGGATTCTATGGGTCAACTCTCATTCCCTACAAGTTGCCAAAATACCTCCCCATGATTTTGTCTTCTTTAGAGTATATAAGATAGATTTTAAACTCAGATTATGTAAATTTCTTGGCTGCAAAGAAGAAAACCCACTTTAAATTGAAAAATCAAGTGGGTCCATTAATATGTAATAACAAATAAGCAGGTGCAGAGGTAGAAAAGTAGTTGTTAGAGTACAAATTCAGCAATAGTTTTCTTTGGTACTATTATCCCTATGGTATAATCAGCAAAATGAGAGTTAAATGTAAATTAACTCCATACATTCCTGAAAAGAAGCCTGATATTGAGAAATTTTTAAACCAAATAGAATGGTTAGAAAATACACTGGTAGAAGCTGATAAACAGAGTGATACTAGTCACATTTTGCAGACTCCAGCTCAGGAAGACAGAAGCATGAAAAGAAATAGGGAAGAAGGGTCATACACTGCTGAGACCACTATAGAAGCAAAGTTTAAATTCAGGTACAACAAGAAGCCAAAGATTAATCCTGCAGACAAAGAAAAAGAGAAAATTGAAGTCATGTATACAGAGATTCCAGAAAAAGACACTGTTCCTCCCACAGTGGTTGAAAATAAATAGCAGCCAACCACTTCTAATACAAATTTGATCCAAAAAAAACATAGTATAGAAGTGTCATCATCAAAGTAGACATAGTACAAAGATATGGACATCAAGGAAAGTTATAAAGAGATTAAATTTAAAAATGAGGAAATAAAAAATGAAATTTATCTCAATACTTAAAGCAGACCCCCAACATATAAAACAGGCTTCTTTCAGCCTTTGATTACAAAAACAAGAAATTGTTGATGATAGTGCATCAACCCACAATGCCAACTCCTGAAACAACATTTGATTATAAAAAGGTTGATTTTGAAGTTCCAGTTCAGGGCATTCATCCCCTGGACCAAATTGAATTCCATAAACAAAGTTCAAAGATGCTTTATTCCACAATGACTACAAAAGGAATGAGTGCTCAAAAAATTCAGAATACTTTGATAAATGTAAGAGATCAGCTCAAAGTTGAGAAAGCTTCTTCATATGCAAAGGATATTAGAATCAAATCCTTGGAGGAGTTAGTGATAGAGGTAGGTTATGATCCTAGCAATGTAAAATTTGTTGAGGAACTGATAAAAAAGAAGAATGTTGATAATGCTACACTTAGGAAACATTTTAAATTTCCTCCTATAGAGCATCCACAGGCCAAGGATATTTTATAGGAATCTAATCAAAAGGATGAGATGAAGAGTCTCATATTGTAGCTCACAACCCAGATTAAAGATATGTAGATTGAGATGGAAAAATTGGTCCAAGAAAAAGAAGCCACCAAAGCATAGGAATTCCCTGCTACTGTAATTCCTATGGTGACAATAATAGTGCCATCTACTCTAGCTGAAGAACTAGCTCCAAATGTTGCATTGGCTACAGCAGTGCCAGGAACTTCATCCATAACTTCTGCCACTGAATCTTCGACTACAGAAGTATAGCAATTAGATGAGGCTAGTAAGTTGGTAAAGGCAATGCAGGACATGTCCATAAAAACCAATGAAATAAACAGGTTAAATGAACAAATTAAAAATATGGAAGATGCCAAAAATCTTGCACAGATTAATGCCAAAAATGAAGAGAAAAAGACCAAAAGGTTAAATGAACTTGGAAACAGAATTGACTTTGAAAGAACCTATGGCACATGTTAAAAATCAATTATGGTCCAATATAATTGAGGCAGTCAATGATACTTGGCCATATATACAGGTAATTTATGAACATAAAGATTTACTAAAAGCAACAAAAGAAGAAATACAGAAGACCAAAGAGGAGCTAGGTACAAAACCTGAAGAGGCATTGGAAATTATGAAATTTCTCAATTCCAAAAATAAACAAGAATCGGATGAAATTCGAATAACAGATAAAATAGAAACCATACTTCAGGTAAGAAAGGTAATTTCCAAGAAGAAAAGTGTCAAAACATGGATATGGCAATCACAAGATTCATGGTAAAATTTGATATTTTGAGGCAAAAGGGCCTTCCAAATCTTCTGGTAATTAATGACAAATTGATGAAACTGGAAGATTATAAGAAAAATATAAGACAATTTTTTAAAGAACAGATAAATAAATCATATTGGTAGGGAGTCCCAATAGGGAAATTTTTGCACAAGAGTATTGAAAATCTGTTTTACTTGCAGCATGAAGTAAAACACCTTTTTGTGATCAAACTAACATTTTAAAAATACACTGAAGTTGATGAAAAATTCATAAGACATATGAAGATCAAATTTCTAGAAGCTGAGTTCTGGGAGAAGTTAACATATTTACTGTAAAATCAAATTAAGTGAGGACAGATCAATAAAACATAAAAACAGAGTTGTTGTTTTTACTTCAGCAGTAAACAATTTTTCAGCAGTCAAAGAGTATCAGTTAAACATGTATCAGATGAAATATGAATATCAAATTAGATTGAAGATAAAACTGCCAGTGTGAGGGACACCTCAGTTGTCGAGCTACAGTTAAAATCCAAACAGCAAGCTATTTTATTTCAATAAATAGGACAGCTGACAATTAGTTAGGCAGTTGTCACTATCTTCTTGCAAGAAGATATTTTATTTTCCAAAAAAAATTCCTAAGATTATTCTAGGATATTTTGTACTATTTTTTGTATAAGTACTTCAACATTTGAAGTATTGAGTGTGGATTAATTGCTGAACATTTCTGTAGTTGTAATATTCTGAACCCAAGGGTTTTTTGTATCAATTTCAATTCAACAGACTGGATCACACGAAATAAAGCATCATATTATAGGATTCATGTGTTGGGCCACTGCAGTGAAGTATTTCACTTGCCATTTTGTCAATTATCTTATGTTTTCCATCCATTCATGAATGTGTTCTAAATTTTAATGTGAAATCAGGAATTTTTATTTCAGAATTTGTTAAAAGCACTTTGTTATTGATTGATTTTCATTTAATTTTTCTCTACTGATATCCAGACCAGGGAACCCTTAAATGCTCTTGATTTTGATTGACCTTTTCATTTTCAGTCATCCGGATTTAAGAATCCTTAATTGCTCTTTATCTCAGTTAAAACCATTTCACCATCAACCTTTGAATAACTGGAGTAACTCTGCTATCTTGCCCTGTGAACATTTACCTTTAGACCTTGATCCTGACCTGATTGCTTGACACATTGACTCCATTTTCCCAATGGAAAAAATATATATAGCTATCCATCTGAGTAAGTGATTTTCCCACCAAAACAAATCAAAACCCCAAAACCAATTTGCCCCATATAAATAGCCTAAAATCAAATATAATCAACAAAGTTAAATCTTATAGAGAGAGCCCTCTATGAGCATTAGGAAGGCTAGATCTTAAGGCTTAAAAGTAGGTTTGTGGTTACCTCTGATATTCTTTGAACTATAATAAAAAATCTCACATCTTTGAGAATTATTAGAGTGATAACAACATGGAATTATGTAAAATGTTCTGGTGGATTCTTAGACTCAAGTAAAATGGAGGAACCTTAATATCTTCTAATTGACCGTCAATAGTAGGAACAAAAATGAGTTCGGGCTGATCATCTTCGACATTGACCATGTTGGTCAAAGGATATACTTTAAGCATCTTGGCAACATGGGACTTATACTAGTTATTCTTAACAAGCTCGGTTAGAGGAATAAACAATTTTAACTTTGAAATTTCTATTTCTATACCAAAGGGAGTGTTTTTTTCTACCTCTTTAATGACGATGTCTCATTGTCCAACATGGTCCTTTGATGGAAATTCTTTCTTTTGATTATCCTTTTTCTTATTTGCTGAACTTGTGGATGGTTGAATTACCTTTCTTTTATTTGTGACCACAGGATCTTTTCCCTTACTCTGATTTCTTGGAGGATTCTGCCTTGTTTGACTATCTTTTTGCCGAGATATTCTCTTCTGAGTGGGATTAACTAGCACATATACGCTCCTCAATTACATCTGCCTATTTTGTGAACTAAGTGAATTCAAATACCCCTGTTGATAATCATCTAATTTGGTCCCCAATTCATTATAATTGGAAAGGATAAAATATTCATCTTTAGGCTGATCTTTCTTTTCAAAATATTCCTCATCTTTGGTCCAAAACATAGGCAGATCATCAGATTTGAATAGGAGAATTTCCTCAACAATTGTGTCTTCATCTTCTTCCTCTCCTCTAGCATAATTCTGCTGTAAGGGTGTCCTGATTTGTTGTGGTTGCTATGGTGGTTGGTCAGGAGCCAGCTATTCTCTCCGCTTCATCCTTAACTGAGGCTGTTGTTGACCTCTGTAGTTAGGATTTATGACCTCAGGCTATCTCTCAGTGATGGACATCCTGTCAACCATCCTTTCAATAGTTCTTATCAATGTATCCATCTTAGCATTAGAAGATGAGCTAGATGGTTCATATTTAATAGTAACTCTTCTCTCATTCCTAGCTCTAGCTCTCTTCATCAGTAGATTTTCTTCAACGCTGACTTCGTTCTGTTGCATATCCAACAATGTAGTTGTATTTCTTTCTCTTAGTTGGTAAGCCATGTTAGAATCAAATGAATCTAGATAAAGTATGAGAGATAAGCCTAGAGGAGGCTTGATATCAACGATAATTGCATTATAAATTCTATTGAAGCGAGTATTGAAATCTTGGACTGATTCATTGAGATTTCTTTTAATGTTCTCATATTCTACAAGCAACTGTAAATGATTTTTCTTTACTTCCAATCGGGCTATAAATTCATCAATGAGTAGGTCTGGATTGGCAATGGAATTAGCAGTCAAGGACCCAAACCAAACTTTGATATCTCTAGAGAAACTCTGGGATATAATCCTCATTTTTGCATTGCCAACATCAACTTCCTCCAAGTCTATGAATTCAGTGACCTTAACAATATGTTGTCTTGTAGACATGGTAGAGTTTTCATCAAACAAGGGAGTCTTTTGCCATAACCCTGAGGTAAGTCATTCAATTAGGCAGGTAAGATATGTGGGGCAAATATTGCCATGATTCCTGCTTAGTGAAGTGATGGATTGACAATAGGAGGGATTGGCTGAATAGGTAATGGAACTGCAGTTGTAGGTACTGAACTAGTAGGTCTGAATATGAGGTCGAAGGTGTAGATGAAAAAACTACAATTGATTGAGTTTGAGTTTGAATTGAGATATAAATTTCCTCTTAATGGTAGAATTGGATCCAATCTTTGATGTCAAGGTCAGATTCAGGTTTAATCTCTTCGAAAAACCAATATTTCAAAGGACTAAGGTATAATTCAGACAATGACTTGACCACAGATAGTCTTAAATGATCGAAGACTATGTCAGATAAAGAGGTTTCAGACTTTGATTTAAACAATGACAATTCAAATTTCAGATCATACGGTATATCTTCAAGAGAAAGTATTTTAGCAGGTAGAGAAACATATCTTATCAATGGAACTAGTCCTGACTGAATGTTTGTAGTTTGATATCTATGCCTTCGAAAAATATTCTCCAGACCATCTATTGGATCAGCTGGATCGAGATCAAGATTTTCTCTATTATATCTTCTCGAAGACAACTCTACAATCTTAGCACTGTAATTATTGAATCAATCTTTCTGAAACTTAACCCTATCATTTGAAAGATCAAATTCCAATGTTTCTTTTCGTAGACCCAGGGAAAATAAACATTTCATTCCCTGGAAATGACGCCAGTATGTTATCACTCTGACAGATTTCTAAGGCTCAAGAAGAAATCCCAACAGAGGTAACCACAGACCAATCCTTTGGCTTGGTATCTAGCCTTACCAAACTGGAGAGGGCTCTCTGCACAAAGTCACAGCCAAGAGGGCTAGAATAATTAGGGTTTTAGGCTAGGTATAACTACATGGGTTTGATTTGGTTGAATTAGGTTGCTGAATGAGGATTAGGTCAAAGAGGCTAGGTCAGGGAAAATAGGATTAGGGTTGTAGAGATTCAATGGGGAAAGGTAGGTAGAAAGCCTAACACTTAGGGTTTGAGGGTGATATGGATTAGTTAGGTGAGATGGTAGAAAGAGTAAGGCAAAGCTTGAATTCTTTTTAAACTGAAGAAGATGAACAAACTATGAAGGTTTTTCCAAAAAAGAGCATGAGATCAGATGTGTTCTGTTCATCAACTTAAAAACCAACATATCATAGAAATGAAATGGATCATGAAACAAAAAATTCATACATAATGAGACATAAGAAAAATAATTCTAAATTATCATACCACAGGTATCCCAAATAAATAGTTGCAACCTTTTCATTAATTTCCTGCCAAAATGATTACACTAGAGTCTCTAATCAATGCCTTAACATCCAAAAATTTCCAACCTGTGAAATGAGTCAAAAAGTACATGATATAGACCTCAAAACAATTCCTCCCATCCTTAGGGGTCAAATCCATGAGAGGAGGAGCTGTTCCACCAAAAATTGAGCTGAATACCTAGAGTGTAGGGAGGTCAAATTGACTCATCCCTCACTTTTTGCAAACTGATTCATTAGATGTCATCAAAGATTTTCACCTAATGTATTTACCCTTGGTAAGTCAATCACATCATATTTACTTTTAAATTCATGTTTTACATTGGTAAAAATCCCATTTATCATGGTCAAACCGGAAAAACTAAGAAAAATAGGAAAATATTAGCAAATTCAAAATTTTTTTCCTATGCGCAACGCCACTATGCTATGCACAACGCCAACTTCAAGTTGAGTTTTAAAGGGGTTACCAATGTCAAAACTGAGCTCAGGATAGCTCATTGGAAAGCTTATCCAGTATAATTTCCAAATTTGTATGCAAATTTGTCTTGATTTAAGCTCCCAAAAAGGGATTCTCCAAAGACTTCTCTATGTGTAGTGCCAGGCTCAAAAAGAGGGCTGAAACATAATTTTTTGGGTGTTTTGTTTCCCTTTTCACTGACCAGTTTGTAAAAAAAAAAATTAGAAAATTGCTAGGGTGCATGTATTCATCATTCTGAATCAAATGGTGGTCTCTTTTTGGCCATTGGATGCCTCAAAAAGTACACAACGCCTAGGGCGCTACGCATAGGACAGTCCAACTGTCACATGATTGTCCAAGTATGCACAAAACTTCCAAAATTTGCAAAAATATGTCAAAAATTTCCAAAAATTGCTGAATGGTGGCTGATGATGATGGTTAGGGATGGAGGGAGGCTTCATCAAGGATATCAAGCCTTTTTTTCTCTTCTTTCATGGTCAAGTTCAATTTTTGCATTGGCTTGTTTAAGTTTTGACCTTACAATTTTGTTTTTCTTAGCATAGTGCTTGGCCCTCTTTCTCAATATATCATTATCCTTGTTTGCCTTCTCCATAAGCTTCTCAAGGTGCTAGTTAGCCTTGTCAAGCCATTTCTCCTGGTTCTCATTGATTACCAAATTGTTCATTCAAAGTGAGTTTTTTAGCAAGCTCGGCCTCCTTTTGCCTTTTTAGTTCTAGAGCTCTTTTCGTCCCTCTAGTCCTAGGTCTTCTCCTTGACACTTGCTATTTTTCTTAATTTATTTCACTATACTTTCCATATGCCTCATCAAGCAAAGCCTTTGCCTTATTTTCTTCTCTTTTTTCCTTGAGAAGCTGAATCTCGATGGTGGCATGCTTGATCTTGAGCTGTTCATTTTCTTGCTCATGAAATGCAATGACAGACTTAGATCTCTCTAATTTGGTTTGAAGCTCACTGATTTGGGCATCCTTCTATTTGATAATCATTTTGGAGGCCTCATCATCATGCTCATCACCTAAATAAAAAAGGTCAAAATAAGTATCTGTTTTATTAAGTGACCCTCATCATGAATGGCTGCCTCATGTACATCCTCCTCTACCATATTTGCTTTCCCCTTATGTACCTGCTT
Source organism: Pinus albicaulis (assembly GCA_034641835.2). Classification (NCBI taxonomy): domain Eukaryota; kingdom Viridiplantae; phylum Streptophyta; class Pinopsida; order Pinales; family Pinaceae; genus Pinus; species Pinus albicaulis. The sequence goes on from JAXQQM020084568.1 coordinate 752,799, forward strand.
TTTTGGTGAATAAGGCAGGTCCCCTTCCATAATATGTGGATCAAACACATGCCTATGAACTCTCTGATATGTTTTAGCCAATGTCTCTATCTCAACCACTTTGGTATTTTGAAGCTCATTGTTCTTAACCATGCTAGATGACCCAATCTGAGTGTGAAATGGTGATGATGGTGGTGAAATGGTTGAAGTAATTTGAGCTGATGAAGGAGTAGGTATTGTGGGCTGAGATGGAGGAGTGGATGTGGAAGGTTGAGATGGTGGAGGCACAAATTGAGCATGTTGAATTGGTGGAGTGGTAAATATGTCATTAGCTATGTAAGTGTCCTATGAGATGTTAAATTTAACAAGGTGATGGAGAACAATGATCTTGGCGAGAGAGTGGTGAAAATACTTTTCATTTGGTGGTCATAATCTCTCTTTTGAACAATGTATGCCATTTTTTCGATGTCCCTGAAGAGAAAATAAGGTATGTTGAACATCTTGACCCTTGTGAAGTGCATTAATAACCTGATATGGTAGGTGTAGAGTCTAGAGAACCTTCCTTCACAAGAAAAGTACCTCATGATGATTTTCATCATGGGGACATACCTATCATTAGGGGAATTTTGAGGTCTAAAATGGGCCTCCCAAGGAAAATGTACAATAAAAATTCACTTTATGAGAACCAATCAAATTTTAGGGGATGACATCATCCCTAATGGTTGAGGTGGCATTGATTGAGTTAAAAGTACTTACTTGTCACATTCTCAATGGTGGATAAAAACTCATGGTTAACCATGGTAGTGCTCTAAGTACTTTTAAATTCAAAGTAAAGTACTCATAATAAATGTCATTTCACACTTTTTGAATAAAATTATATTATTTTCATTTCATATTTCTTGAAAAAACAATGCATATCCCTATACATTTATTATATTATATTATTTTTATATGGTATATTAATTACATATTATTATACAATTTAAATAATATAAATTTTAATTAATAGTATATAATAATTAAGAATTTATAAATTTATATTTATATTTTATTTAAGTTATTTAAGTACAAAGGACAAATGCATTAGTTGTTCAACGGTAATAACTTTTTTTTTAAAATCTCATTCTTATTTATAGTCACATCAATACAATTTTTTTATTGATTTTATTTTGGTACAAATTTTGAATTGAATTTAACTATGGTTACATGGATTGTGGTGAAAAAAGTGAATTTCATATTCATAAATATTATTTTATTGGTTTATCTATTATTTTATTATTTCCTTAGGAGGCCCATTTTAGACCTTAAAATTCCCCTAATGCTAGGAGGTAAGAGAAAGGAAAGAAATTTTTTCTTTCATTCTTGTAGCTTGGCATGATATATGGGTCAAAGTAATGACTCTCCAAGTCCTTTTCCTTGTACCAGTTTTCACCAAAATTTGGAATTCTGGCAGCATTTGCTATGATAGCTGTAGATATTATGAAAGTGACACTAGCAAGGGTTACCTGATTATCATGAAGATTAGAAATGAAAATCCTGCTCAAAACATGGTGATGTTGGACCTTTTGTATTTCACAAAAGTGAAAGCGTCCTACATGCTTGAAACATGTCACTGTCATGGGAGAGGCCATGAGTTCTTTGTTGTTTTTAGGTTCAAGTTTGAGGATCTTCTCTCCTTTGTGTGGCTCCCTTCTTCCCTTTCTTCTTCCTCATTGAATTCTCTGTTTTCTTCTTCCATAGTGTCTTGGCTAGAAACTCTAGGAGATGAATTGGGAGTGAAATGTAGGTTTAGGGAGTGTGGAATGGGATGGAAAAAATTAGGTATATGGGAGAAGGGATTTTTGAATTGAGGGAGGTGATAGTGAGTTGAAATGTTGTGGGATTTAGGAATAGGAATTTTATTACAGGCATGGGGATTTGGGAGCCTAGGAATTTGAAATACCTAGGTCTTAGGGTTTATGGGATAAAGGGGTTTGGGATAGGGATTTGATGATATAGGGGTAGGGATAGGATTTATTATGATGTAGGAAGGGTAAAGGCGTATTTAAAGATCAAATTTTGGGATTAAAAAGTAAAACTAGGGTTTGTAGCCTAGAACTCTGCAAATGTTTTCAAAAAAACTTATATACCATGAAATTTGCACTTGAGTAATGGAAGGAGGGTGTATTTGTGTATTACTTACTTAATGGGAAGGGATGAGACCCTTTTCTCAAGTTTTGGAGTGCTGACACAAAAATTGGGAGCTTGCAAGTGGAGTTTTCCATGTGCGCAGCGCCCTGGCTCTATGCGTAGCGCCTAGGGCTCTATGCACAATGCCTCTTTCCAGTTGAGCAGCGCCTTCAATAATTTTGACCTTTCACCCTTCAATTCCAATTTTTTGAGCTATGTGAGTGATGGATTGATAACATGGAGAAAAAATGAATATGTTTTGATCTTTGAATGGGCTTTATAATTGATGAATTGGATGTTTTGAGCTTTGGGACCCACTTTTCCCTCTTGTTTTCACTTTAACCCTTTGAAAATACACCTTTGATTTTGAATTATTTTCTTTGGCTATTGATCATTTTGATGGACTAGGAACTCTTTGAATTTACATTTTGATGTTTTGGCATCTTTGGAACACCAAATTAGCAGCTTGGGATGAAGAAATTATTACATTTTAAAGACATAAAATTACATAATGAAAAGTATAAAAAATTACATTTGAACTTAAAATTACATGCTGAAATGAGATATTTTCTTCACAAATAATCTTCCCATAGTGAAGAGAATTTTATTTGGATCACCCTTTACTTTTTGGTCTTATGCAATGGAATGGAGTTTTATTGAACCCTGGAAACCCTAATGACCTAATGAAAACTTGAAAATCATAAAAGAGCTAATAAGGCCTTGAAGGACTGAATTTCAAGATGAGATGACTGATACTGATTTTATGGATGGTGTACAGTCATCAAGGTATGCATATATGCCAACAAGTAATCAAATTTGTGGAAGAGTGATGATTTTTGGACTTGGGGTTACCATCAGTGACTAATTTTTTGCACGACCTAGTGGAATGATAAAAAAATTCTGAGTGGGACTCCTAAAATGATACAAAAAGAGGATTTTGATCACTGATGGCAGGATGCAAATATTGACACTAACACAACTCAAAATTCACTTATCATCTCCACCCAAGGCCCAATGGCAGGCCAACAAACTCCACCAAATGTACAACCATGGAATAATCTACGTGTTGTACAAATGCCAGCTCCTCTTCACCCTCTTCCTAAATACCCTGAAAGATGGTTACCTAAATTCAATCCTGATGATGGTCTCCCAGCTGAGGAACACATCCATAATTATATGCTAGCCATCAATTTAAAAGAGGTAACTGAAGAAGGCCGTGTAGTTAGATTATTTCCATATACTCTCATAGGATCTGTAGGATCCTGGTATTTCTCATTATCTGCTCGCTCTATAACTAGTTGGAATATGTTTGAAGAATAATTTTTAGCTAAGTTTGGAGATGAAAGAACTACTACATCGCTCATCAATGACCTATCAAATCTTAAGGCTAAAACATGAGTGAAAATAAAATATTTCAATTCTAGATTTAATATATTGCTCAATAAAATCCCTGCTACATTAGTTCTTGGTGCTGAGGTTCAAATTGAGTGGTATATTTATTCTCTCCCATCTAACATAACCATTTTTGTCGATAGAGCGAAGTTACCTACATTGGTAAAAAATACGAAGGAAGATCTCTCTGTAGAGAAACACATTATAACTCTTGAAAAGAAGAATTCTCAAGAAGACAGGAAATCCAAAAAAGTATCCTTCAAAGATGATTCAAAGAAGAAGCCACCAAAAGATCCTTTTGATGTAGAAGGTATTCAGAAAGTTTTAAAAACCATGAAAATGAAATGGCAGAGATCAAAAAACAAGTTGCTGAAAGTTCTAATACAAAGAAGACTTTTAGGCCCTTCAAGAAAAATCAGTCTTCTAATTCTCAACTGCCCAACATCATATCTAATGCTGAGTCTGGTCAAGACACAAACGAGGAACAAACAGAAGAAGAAGAAACTGAAGTCGAAGAAGAAGTTGAACTAAATGACATGTGGGATTTAATCCTCCCAAATGATGAACAACATGAAGCTTTACCCATTAGTACAAGAAGCAAGAATACCACTGAAGAAACACAACCTAATAAGAAACAAAAGAATTAAACTCCTACTAAAAAAAACAGTAAGTAAGAATTCTACATCTAAGGTTACACAAACTAACCCTGCTCCTTCAGATGTTCCATCTACATAAAAGACAATGGTTGTTTATGACACCATTGAATATAATGTAGTGGAAGATATGAAAAAGACGAGGGCTAACATCTCAATCCATGAACCTAATAAACTAAACCAACAACATAAGATTTTACTTTGAGACTTGAATTCATTTCTTGCTTCAGCCTTACCTCCTCCAGTAGTAGTTCAAGCTGCTAAAAATATGGGTAAACCTCCTTCTCCTTGAACTAAAATAGATTTCACAGATCTTATTATGATAGGTGATTGATCCATCTCTCATACTCTCTATTCCTCTTGACCTATGAGATCTATAATAAAAATGTTCACAATTGTTTAATTGATTCAAGGGCTTCCTCTAATATCATGCTGAAATCAGTATGTGCTAAAGTGAACATAACTCCTCAAAATTCTCATGTTCATATAGTCTAACTTGATAGGACAAAAGTAGTGGTTGTAGGAGAAATACATTATGTTTCCATTAGATTATCATCAAACCCAAATGTTGCCCAGATAATTGATATTTTGGTAGCTGATATTCCTGAGTTTTATGGTTTAGTATTAAGCAGAGACTGGTCTGAGAAACTTCATGGATATTTCGCAATAGATTGGTCACATATGTGGCTTCCCCATAATGGAAAGCCAAACCAAATTCGAGTAGACCATGAGAAATTCATGAAACATATAGTCACTGATCTTGAAGGAATAAATGATCCAGTAGCATTCAATAATAATATTATTGAAATTACTCGGAAGAATCATTTCTTGGAAACTTTAATGCCCAACCATCACCCTTCTTTGATAATGCGGTTATCTCTCAGATTGAAAATTTTTCCCAAACAGACACTTACAAATGTAATTTAAAAAAAAATAAACCAGTAGTTAATTCTTTGTTTTGAATTCTTTATTTTGATGGTTCTAAATCAGAATATGGTGGAGGAGTTGGCTGTATTTTGATAAGTCCTGAAGGAGAAAATACCATGCTAGCCTGCAGACTTGAATTCGATTGCACAAAAAAATAACAAAATATGAAACACTAATTCAAGGTTTGTACAAAGAAGTAGACCTTGATATTAAATATCTGCAAGTACTTGGAGATTCAGAAATCATTGTCAAACAAGTAAGAAATACTATCCATTTTCATTCTGGACATATTAAACATTATCAGTCATTAGTCCAGGATTTGAATTCTCATTTCTTAGCTTTCAATATTTCCTCTGTACCTAGAATACAAAATGTTAGTACAAATTTATTGGCCAATGTAGCATCAAAATTAATTCCATCTCAAGAATTTAGTTCCGATAGGTTTTCTATTGAGTTTATTTTTAGACCATTTGTTCCTGATAATATTACTAATTGGAGAGTCTTTAATCATGATTATGATATCATAGATTTCCTTACATCTGAAGGATCTTACGATAATCAAATTCTAGATGAACATGAACATGACATTTAGATAAAGGAAGAACAAGATGAAAATCCAATACCAAAGTCAGTTGTCAAACTAGAAGACCTTTATGATTTAAAATATAGGTTCAAGAGAGTTACTAATTATAAAACTCAAAGTTCAACTTTAAGATTTGAGTTAGCAAATATTGGAACCAATGATAAACCACAAAATATCAACTTAGGTCTTGGTATGTCTTTTGAAGAAAGAATATCCGTTTTCAAGTTATTAAGGACCTACAAAAGTGTTTTTTCTTGGGATTATACTAATCTTAAAACATATGGCACTTCTGTTATTCAACACACTATTCCTATGATCTCAGATGAGAAACCAATACAACAAAAGTTGAGGAAAATTCATCCTAATCTTGAAAGTCAAATTAAAACAGAATTGAATAAACTCCTCAAAGCTAAAATCATCTTTCTAGTTAGACATTCAAAATGGGTATCAAATTTGGTTCCTATCAAGAAGAAAAATTGTGACGTTAGGAATTTTGATTGATTTTAGAAATTTAAATAAAGCATGTCAGAAGGACAATTTTCCATTACCAACCATGGGACAAGTATTGCAAACTATCGCTGGTTCTGAACTTATGTCTTTTCTAGAGGATATAACCAAATCTTGGTACACCCAGATGATAAATTAAAAACTACATTCAGGACTAAGTGGGGAACTTATGCCTATCAAAAGATGCCATTCGGGTTAATTAATGCAGGTGCCACTTTCCAAAGAGCCATGGACAGAGCTTTTAGAGGAATCATTAACAAAAAATTGGTTATTTATCTAGATGACATCATAGTATTTTCTAGACAAAGAACCAACCATTATAATGACCTAAAACAAGTCTTTCATCAATGTAAAAAGTATGGAATTTCACTAAACCTGAAGAAGTCATATTTTTCTTTTGATGAAGGAAAAATTTTAGGATTCGTTGTGTCCAAAAATGGTATTTATATTGATTGTGAAAGAATCGAAGAGATTAAAAGGATTCCTTTCCCTCATAATAAGAAAACCATGCAGTCATTTCTTGGACAGATAAATTTTTAAAGAGATTTGTCCCCGACTTTTCGCAGATAATTTAACCTTCACAAATAATGATTAAGAAAAAATCAGTCTTCAAGTGGGGGCATAATGAAAGGGAAGCATATGATTTAATTAAACAATCTATTATCAATGCTCCATTCTTGACTACTCCCAATTTTCTTAATCCTTTCACTTTATATACATTCTCATCAGATACATCTTATCATGCCGTTATGACACAACTCAATGACCAACAAATTGAAGCACCAATATCATTTTTCAGTTCCAATTTGCAAGGTGCAGAACTAAAATATTCATCTGTTGAGAAACAAGCATTTGTCGTCTTCAAATCTATAAATAATTTTAGACCATTTCTCCTGAAAAATTACACCAAGATAATAGTTCCATTCTCTGTAGTAAGGAAATTATTGATGCAAAGAGAAGTAGGAGATAAAAGGGCTAATTGGGTAACTACTTTACAAGAGTATGATGAAGAAATTAGACCTTCTAAAATTATTAGAGGTCAAGGTTTTTGCATATTGCTAACAGGAGCATCCCATTTATCATCAGATGCAAAACTAGGTAATGATGTACAAGTGTCAAAGGTAAGCCTCAACGATGTTCAGTCTCAATATGTTGATCTTAAGTTTTATTTGAAAAATGGATATGCCCCTACACAACTAACTTATAAAATAAAGCGTGCTTTAATATTGAAAGCTAAGAAATACTTAATGGTCAATAGTGTATTGTTTAGAAGAAAATTTGTTTCCATGTTATTAAGATGCTTAGAGAAAACTGAAGTAAAGACGTTTTGTAGGAACTACACGATGGACCAACTGGAGGACATTTTGGAGGAAATACAACAACACATAAAATCCTGCATGCAGGTTAATATTGGCCAACACTATTAGGAATTTGACTTCTGTGATCCATAAATTATGTATCAAATCTTTCGGTAAAAATCACAATAGAGAAATTTGTGTCGACGCGTTTCGAACCAGCCAGTGTGGTTCATCATCAGGACAAGATACGAATTCTGATCTAGGACCCAGCTTAAATAGATAAAGAAGCTCCAAATAGCCGTTGTACAATAACAGTTAGTTTGACCATAAAAATATACAAAAAAAAAAAAATAATAACACTGAAAATAATGGATAGTTTGACCAATAAATAAATAAATCAATAAAAATAAATCAATAAAAATAAACACTAAAATAAAAATTAAACATTAAAAATTAAGAAAAATAAATAAATAAATATACATTACTTGAACACAATTCAATATATAATTTGAAACAAAATTAATTCCTTTTTTTTTTTTTTTTAAAGGTAGTTAATTAATAAAAATTAGATTAAAAATAAATAATAAACATAACTATGCCAAATAAATAATAATTAATTACATAACAAAGAATAACAGAAAGGAGAAAAGTAAAACAGGACGAGAGGGGAGAAAACGACGAACCTCTGACCAACAGACGGGCAAAAACTCAAAAATCTAAGAATGAAGGGCAGGGATCCAACACCTGCTCACACTCCACCCATCATCTCTGTTAAGGTTAACAGGCCTCTTTTCAATCTCAAGGGCCTCCCTAAACTTTCGATGGTGAAAATGGTCCACCTTCGCAATGACCTCAACATCTTCAATGCAAATGTGATGCTTTGTCTTTTCAACATGCTCTGCTAAGGTAGAGGAGCGAGATCTATTATGATTTAGGTCAGCGGCATGTTCATGAATTCTTTGAATGATAGATCGACCAGTTTCACCAATATAAGGGGTCTCACAGGAGCACGGAATCAAGTAAACGCCCTTACCCTCCTTAGGGCCGATTGGGTCCTTAACCGATCTGAGCGAATTCCGAATCGTGCGGAGGGGCTTGAAGGTTGAAGGAACACTATGTTTCCTTAGTATCCTAGCGATATTATCAGTCGTTCCTTGGATAAAAGGGAGGTGAACACCAGCAGACCTGTCATAATTATCACTTTTAACCCTAGGACCTTTTTCCGCTTTTTGGAAAGCTCTACGACATTGAATTTTGCTATAACCATTTTTAAGGAAAACCTTAAAAAGATGAGATTTCTCATCTTCAAGGTGGTGTTCATCAACAATTCTCAAGGCACGAGTGGCTAAGGTGCTGAGAACCCCTAATTTCTGAGCAGGGAAATGATGAGAGTCCGCATGTAAATACTGCTTAGTATGCGTCTTCTTTCTAAAGACTCGATGAAAGAAAGAGCCTTCTTCATTCCTAGTAATAAGGAAATCAAGAAAGGGAAGACTACCATCTACTTCGAATTCCATGGTAAACTTAATGGCGTCAGACTGATCATTAAGATGATGAAAGAAAAGGTCCAATTTTTCTTTTCCATGCGGCCACACCACACAGGTGTCATCTACAAATCATTTCCAAAGCTTAGGTTGAAAAAGAGAGGTGGAGAGGGCTCTAGATTCAAAGTCTTCCATGAAATATTAGCCACAACCAGGGATAGGGGGGAACCCATGGCCACGCCACAAGTTTGTTCAAAGAATTCACCCTCAAAACTGAAGAAAGTCGAGGTAAGACAGATCTCAACTAGATGAGTAGTATCATGATCCATGACTCGAGATACGACATCAATAGCATCCCTAATGGGGATGCAAGTGTATAATGAGACAACATCAAAACTGAAAAACCTATCATTCGGGCCCAAAGTGATGCCTTTCAACTCATTGATAAAAGAGGATGAGTCCTTGACAAAAGAGTCGGTGTGCCCTACAAGCGGTTTAAGCTTACTCGCTAAAAATTTAGCAAGCTAATAAGTCGGACCACCTATAGTGTCGACAATAGGTTGAAGGGGCGTCCCATCCTTATGAATCTTAGGAAGACCATAAATCCTAGGGGTGCGAGGGTTACTTTCAATGAGATTTTTACTAAGAGAGCCCAAAGTGCTACTAGATTTTATAGCCAAAGCAACCGCTTTAGAGACTTTTTTAATGGGATTCTTTTCCAACTTCTTGTAGCTACCGCTATTAAGAAAATGATCCAACATCTTATTACGGTAATCATCCTTGTTTAAAATAACAGTAGCACCTCCCTTATCCACCTTAAGAACAACAATGTCTTTGTTATTGTTTAAAGATTTTAAAGCCTCAAACTCCAATTTGCTAAGGTTTCTCTTTGGTGGTTTTGCTTTTCTGAGAACCACGGCACAGTCTTGCCTAATAATATCTTTAGTAGTGTCAGGAAGATCTTTAATCCTGTATTCAATATCACAAATAATGTCCTGAATAGGGATTCTTCTAGGAGCCAACGCATAATTGAGACCTTTCTCTAACACACTATAAACATGTTTATTAAAAGAAAAACTAGAAAGATTAACAACAGATTTATTCAAAGTGACAGATGTATTGCTATTAGAATTATTAATAACATTATTAAGATTAATGCTACTATAATTATCGATCATATTATTATTAACATTCTCATTAATATCATTATTAGGATTAATATTACTATAATTATCAATAATATTATTATTAAAGTTCTCATTAATATCATTATTCAAAATAATGTTATTACAATTATCAATAATATTATTATTAACGTTATGATTATTGTTACTCTTGTTAATACAATTCTCCTTATTATTATAAAACAAGTTTTTCATATACATATTATTATTAAGAAATTTATATGAATCACGATGAGAAAAAGATGTCTTAGAAGGAGAGAAGCAAAATTCAGACTTCTTACCTTCAACATCGCTGGAAACTTTACCTTCTACAACGCTGCCAACCAAGCTCAATGTAGTTGAATGCTGTACGATGCTCATCGAGTCTTCCTTCATCGATTTTAAAGAACCAGGCCTAATCATCCTCGAGACCTCCGGATCAGATTGTAAATAAGTTAACGGCTGTGCTGTAAATCTACTCACCTCCATCACAGTAGCATCTAAATGAGCCTTGGTAGCACATTGCACACAAATCGAAGAGATTGCCGATGTTTGACCAACAACTCCTGCTTGCACGTTGGATGAGGAATGAGACACAGAAGAAGACCCATCACAACCAGAATCTCCTATCGTTAAGGATTGGAGTGGCTTCAATTGATTCGAGCATCCCATCAACATAATGCGACCCGTTAATTACATCAACCAGAGGTTACCCAAGAACATTGTGCATAGAATCAGTCCTCTGTGGATTCAGTGCCGAAGCCGTCCTTCGTGGATTTAGCGTTGGAGAAGGACACGTCTCAACATCAACCACTACACCCTCCTCAGTCACCTTCTGACTCTTTAATGTAAACCGATTCTGCTGTGGTCCACCATCTAGATCCCCATTGGCAACAGGTCTTGACGAGGTAGCCAAACCCGCAGAGTGCGTTGATATTTCGGAATTGAGAATCAACGAACGCAAAGCTACAACATGTCCTGCATTAATTTTTCTGTTGGAGGGTTTTTTTATCCCAGCGTTACAAGAAGACTCTTTAGATAATTTAAGGAATTTAGAACGATGCTTTTTATTCCATAATTCCTCCCATCGAATAGACTTCAAGGCTGAACGGGCATCCACTATTGTCCAAATATCAACCGGAATCATAAAAGACAGCTCTAAGTGCACAGCTAACAACTTCCGTGAGATAAAATCCAAAACCCTTCTTACCCTAGAAATCTCAGATCTAATGATGCCGAGGCTTGTTGAAAAAAAAACACGCTCATTTGTAGAATTTTGGAGGGGATGTTTAATCCTAGCAAAAGAAGGAATAACAATAGAGTCTCTACATCTTTTTAAGAAGGTCAGATCAGATTTCATCTTAGATACCCGCAAACGTGCCCTTTCGAACTGATGAACTTTAAGTGCCAAGGCCCTACCGATCAGGGTTTCAATATTAGGAATTTGACTTCTGTGATCCATAAATTATGTATCAAATCTTTCGGTAAAAATCACAATAGAGAAATTTGTGTTGACGCGTTTCGAACCAGACAGTGTGGTTCATCATCAGGACAAGATACGAATTCTAATCTAGGACCCAACTTAAATAGATAAAGAAGCTCCAAATAGTTGTTGTACAATAATGGTTAGTTTGACCATAAAAATATACAAAATAAAAATAACAAAATAAAACTATAAATAAAATAACAATAACAATAAAAAAAAAATTTAACACTGAAAATAACGGCTAATTTGACCAATAAATAAATAAATCAATAAAAATAAATCAATAAAAATAAACACCAAAATAAAAATTAAACATTAAAAATTAAGAATAAATTATAAAAATAAAAAATCAATAAATAAATAGATATAAAAATAAACATTCAAGTAAATATAAATGTTTAAAAAAAATAAAAAAAATAAAAAAATAAATAAATTAATTAAAAAATAATAAAAAAATAATAAAAAATAAAAAATAAAAAAAATAAATAAATAAAATAACAATATAAAAAAATAAAAAAATAAAAAAATAAAATAAAATAAAATAAAATAAAAATAAAAATAAAAATAAATAAATATACATTACTCGAACATAATTCAATATATAATTTGAAACAAAATTAATTCCTTTATTTTTAATTTTTTTTTTTTAAAGGTAATTAATTAATAAAAATTAGATTAAAAATAAATAATTAACATAACTATGCCAAATAAATAATAATTAATTACATAACAAAGAATAAATAAATAATTTATTTATTTATTTATTTATTTATTTTTTAAATTTATTTATTTATTTTTTAAACATTTATATTTACTTTAATGTTTATTTTTATATCTATTTATTTATTGATTTTTTATTTTTATAATTTATTCTTAATTTTTAATGTTTAATTTTTATTTTAGTGTTTATTTTTATTGATTTATTTATTTATTGGTCAAACTAGGCGTTATTTTCAGTGTTATTATTATTATTATTTTTTAATTGTTATTTTATTTTACTTATAGTTTTATTTTGTTATTTCTATTTTGTATATTTTTATGGTCAAACTAACCGTTATTGTACAACGACTATTTGGAGCTTCTTTATCTATTTAAGCTGGGTCCTAGATCAGAATTCATATCTTGTCCTGATGATGAACCACACTGGCTGGCTCAAAACGCGTTGACACAAATTTCTCTATTGTGATTTTTACCAAAAGATTTGATACATAATTGGCCAACACTTTTAAAAGATGCTCATGATTATGCGAGGAAATGAAAAGTTTGTCAAAGTGCATCTGGAAGACAAAGGCAACCATCTTTTCCATTACAACCAGTTAATATCGAACAACCATTTGAGCAATGGGGATTAGATATAATTGGTGAGATCATTCCTAACTCTTCCAAATAGCATAAATACATCCTCATAGCTACCGATTATTTTACTAAATGGGTGGAAGCAATTTCACTAAAAGTAGCCAACTCTGAAAATATTATTGAGTTCATTGATCAGTTTATCATAACTAGATTTGGTTTACTCACTGCTTTTAAGTTTGACAATGCATCTTATTTTTTAGGAGATGCTATGATATAATTTTCTATTAAAAGAGGTTTTAAACTCAAATATTCTGCTAACTATTATCCTCAAGGAGATGGTTTAGCATAATCAACAAATAAAAACCTTATTAGAATCATTAAATGAACCATTGACCAGAATCAAATAAATTGGCACAAATCATTAAAATTTTCTCTTTAGGGAGATCATATAACTTAGAAGGCCTCCATTGGCACTTCTCCATTTAATATTATTTATGGGAAAGAAGTTGTTCTTCCTACTAGTGTAGTTATTCCTTCTCTTGCCCTGGTCCAATTTATTGATGAATCACCTTCTTCTTCTTTTCAATTAAGACAATTCCAAATACTTAAACTCGAAGAAGAAATAGAAAAAGTTAAAGTCACTCATGCACATCATCAAAAATTAGTTAAAGCCTCATTTGATACAACTTATGTCACTCCAAAAGCATTTCAAATTGGTGATATGGTCCTAAAATGGGATAAGGCACACGAGAAAAAATGTTAGCATACAAAATTCCAAAGACTGTGGATTGGACCATTTCAAATCATAAAAGAAATAGGCCCATCAACATTTTTATTGCAAGATCTATCAGGCAAAAGAGATTCTTTGCCTGTTAATGGAGAAATTTTAAAAAACTATTTTTCATAGGAGGTAACCCCTTCTATTTCCTGTATATTATTGTCTGTTCTTTTCATAGGAAAATAAAAGTTGAATGCTATTTAGTTTTGGCTTTTCAAATAAAAATCTCAGAGAATCTTTTTGATTTATCGCTTCTAGAAATAAGAATTGTTAAGGAAACAATTAAAAAATTCGAATATCAAATAGATTTTATTTCACTAAAAAATTTAATTTCACTGAAGTTATTTATTCTTTGATAAAATCTCACTTTTATAAAGTATGTTTACTCCACTATGAGTCAAGAAAATAATCTTTAACATAGTAAAGACTCTTTTACAGATAAGCAATCTTAAACTCTAAAATTATCATCCAGAATCCTCAGAAGGACCAATGATTCACCCCATTTGGAAAAAAATTCAATTTTCAGAAAGTAATTCAAAAAAATGCTAAATCTTAGAAGTTAATAAGTCTCATCAAGAGCTTGTTTACCATGTTCATAGGAACATAGTTAAACTGACATTACCAATACTTCCTACCAAAAAAGTGTAATGACTTGAGATTATATCAAAAGGCAAGGGGTGTCATCAAGAGCCAACTTGATCAGTTTAATTACAACTAGTGAATGACATTATCAATATTTGGTTACCAAGCTAAGAAAATGGCTTTTAAGTGATAAAAAATACATAAAAAAATATTTACAAAAAAAAAAATAAAAACAAGTTCCAAAAGAGATAAAGTATATAAAATTGAACTTGTTTTTGAAAGATTGTAATAGTAACTGGATGGGACAATGAATCATTGTTGGGTAAAAGGTAACCTTGCCAAAGGCTAAAATTGTCTACTGGATTAGAGGCTCTACCTGTGATAAATGAGTATATATTTATAAAGCTAATTTGAATGCGCCACCTGCTTCATATTTTGAACTTAGTAAAGACTGATACAGATACTCATATTACTTAGAGAAATATTATTTGTATTGAAATTCATTCCTGCAACTATTTTTATTTTGAAAATTTTTATAAATTTCAAAAAATTAATCAAATATAATTGGTTCTTCCAAGTGAATCGCCAACTGTTGTACTATACAACACCCCCCATTTATTTTAATAATAAATGGGGACCCTTTAAAAAGTAAGATAGAATTTTAGAATCATTTTTCGTTTTAGTGGTAAGTCTTAAACATTAGAAATAATAGGCCTTTTTTCCTTTTTTCTTTAATCTCATTGCGCTTAGCGCAAATCGCAAACCTTACAAGCCAAACAAAGTTAAAACACATATAATATTTTTGAATTGTGATAAAGCACTTCAACCTTTATTTAATTATATAAAATCCCCGTTGAAAAGTTTAAAAAGCCCTTAAAGTATAGATCATGTCGTGCCTCCTTTAAAGACAAACTTATAACCTTTCAAAAAGAGTTGCGATAATTCAAACCCGACGAAATGATAAACGAATAACAAATGTGTCCATAAATCAGATAAAGTGCAATTACTTTAAGTCTTTAAGTGCATATTGCATTCTAAAACAATTAACCAAATGGAAATTTATATCCATCTAATGAATTGTGATCTATGATTTGCGCAGATCGCAGTTCGCAGTTCACCGATGGCGAAAACATACACTATTGGTATCCGCTAAAAGTTGCCATTTGCGCTATAACATTTATTATTCAAGCGCTTGAAGTGATTCTAATTCAATCAATCCGTTATAATATCTAATGAATTAGATCGTTGGATTAGACATATTGAATAAGGCATGTAAGTGATTTGATAAATGAGTTAAGGTTTATTAACATCATTCAATGCGTACAAGGTTCAAAATATTGATATCTTACTTGAAGCGTGTTTTAAATTTAAATCGACGGATTTTGATTTATGTTGATTTAACTCTATTCTCTCTCCTCGTATCTCTTCATCTTAGATCTAAGTTTACTCGTTTTTGCTGGAATTCAGGAAACCACCTAAGGAAGAAATATCAACTAGAATGACAAAGAAAGGCAAAGAAGTTGCTCAAGCATCCATTTCTGAGACTACATACATGCCTCCATTATTCTCAGACACAATGTGTAATAAGGACAGTGATAGTTCTTCATGGGAAGCCATATACAACCTGTTTGAAGGAGAACAACCAAGAGAACTAAATAAAACAGTAACAACATATGAGGCAGTTTCATCAGAACCGCCTTACTTTGAAGTTGCATGCTCGTTTCTCCATAGGATAGCGGAAAGGCTGAAGATATTACCATACAATGATATGGTAAGATGGGTCATTGATAACCTCAACATTGCAGATAGAACATTCAATAATTCCAAGCTGGAGAACATAGGTTCATTCACCACTGAAGATTTGCGAACAATGTATTATCTTCCTTTGCCACACAGGATTTATGATAAATATTTCTTAGAGAACTTTTCAAGAAAGAATTCAGAATTAATGAAGGTGATAGAAGGATGGAAAGACGATCAGGGTAAGGTAAAGCGGGGTAAACTTGGTATGTACCCATTACATAATTTCCATCACCTTATTGTTATGTAGCACGAATGCTATGTAGACTATTTTCTAGACCTGATACCACAAAATTCTCTATTGAGTGGGTTCCTTTAATTAGTGCAGTCATCAATTCCACTGTTACAAATTGGGAAAATATTTTATCTGATAACTTGGCCAAAACCATCATGGATTATATAACCAATAGATTCTTTTCCACTTGGACAATTCCCCCTTTCTATATGAGTGCATATATCATGGACGCCATATGTTTCTACTAAGGTTTTCCTATCAAGGTTTGGAAGTGAACAAGCTAAGACCTTGACCCGATTCATATATATCATAGAGCCCTATGGGAGTCTGAGTTTCATTTACATTTTTACAAGATTGTCATGGAGTTATGTTACCTATTTATCAGATTATTTTTAATGAGAGAATTCCCAGAATTCGCAAATAAGCTAGTGCTGATATTCTACCTATAGCTCGATGGTTTGGTGAGGAAATTTTTACCTATATCAGAGTTTTTGGGAGTCCGTCTTCTCCTCATGTCCTACCTTACTATGGTCCAGACAAGATTTTGGCAAGAGAAATCACATACCAAACTCTGGTAAGCAGCATAACTAAGCAACTCAGAGATTCCAAGAAGGCCATTTGGCCTACTTTCTTAGTACAGTGTGGAAATTTTTCCCTTTTCGACATAGGTAATGCAGCTAAAGAAGTTCCAAATATTACTTCATTGAATCTAGCCTTAATGCCAAGAAGAAAATTTGATCCAACTAATGTGGTTCAAAATTTTACCACTAGTATTAAACTTAGATCGTTCACAAATGAAAAAGATATGTTCGATAATTATTTGAAGGTGTAGAGAAGTTTTCAGATGTGTTAAATACTACTTCAAATAAGCTCAGTGTGGCAGACCTTAAGGCTTTTCATCAATACAGAAACACGAGGCTAGAAACAGTCCCATTGGACTTGTTACAAATGGAAGATGTCAAAATACCAACTCCCAACATCGATTTAGACGATGAAGCTAAGGACATGTTAGAAGATGAGACACAAGAGAAGTCAATTCGAGATTCAGAGCACTCTCAACATTAGTCTCAAAGCTCAGATAATTCTGATAATGAATCTGAGAGCAAAGATGAAAACCCTGAAAAGATAATTGAAAAAGTAATTAAAGGAATTGATATGCAAACTGAAGAAGAAACTTGTGGATATGAATCATCTTCAAAATAAGTTCAAGATGTTTAGACTACACCTGAGCTGATAGTTAAACCTCAAACAAAGGATTTAAAGACATAATGGGAAATTTTTTATAAAGGAATAGAGACACCACCACCACCAAAGCTTAATGCTCAAGAATCGACAAGTTTTCAAACATTCGAGCAAACCTAGAATATAGTGGAAACTGCAATGTCACTACAGCAGGTACCAGAAGATCAGGATCAAGAGATTATCCTGACCTACCCAACACAAGAAATCATTTTGAAAATTGAGGAAATACCTCCATTAAATGTTTTCTACAACCCAAATCACAAAGCTGTAGTCAAGAGAAGAAAGAGAAGAAGTATTGATGAATCAGTGACTGCTCTTGACAATGAATCAATGGATGTTGTATGGAAGGAATATTTTGCCAATCCTACTGAATATATCACTAAACTCTCACAATTTACTGGTGCATATCCAACTGCTACAATTGACAAAGCATAATAAGTGAAACTTATTATCAGAAAAAAAGGAACACAAATTTCAAGAATTGGAAAGACTACTAGAACATGACAAGCTTAATGCCAATAACCAAATGGAGATGAAAATTTCAAAATTCCAAAAGGACTTCGAAAGAGTAAAGTTGCAACACCAAGTACAGATTTCAGAAAAGGAAACAAAAATAGAACAAACGATGGATAAACTGAAAAGTCAGCCTCAAAAAGAGCAATTTATTAAAGAGGCACTTGAATGCAATGAAAACTTGAAGTAGCAGCACGAGGATTTTTGTCATCAAATTTCAGTTACCAATTCATATTTTGATACAAGCAAGATTTTGATTCAAAAGTAGCTAATAGAAGGATGGAATGTGAAAAGGTACAAAATAAATTTGCTGAGTTCATCCTATGGCAAGAGTCTGATACGGGAAAGAAAGCTAATCTCCCCAAAATTGATAAATTTCACAAAGATATTATATTCAAAGTTTGGGAAATGAAATTAAGACAGGCAGAGAAGGTAACATCAAAAGGATCAAATATGAAAAATGAAATCATCGAATCTGTTAATGAATAGCTTCTAAATGTTGAACTTATCAAATAATATACAACCGAACTGATCCCAGAGCTTAAACCATTAGAAGCACAGTGGAAAAAAACATAGATACACAAGCATAAACTATTAAAAAGATAACCAAGTTTGATCAGTAAAATTACTATAATTTTCTAATCAAACCATATCATCAGTGCTTGATTATACAATCGTTAACTGACTCCATTAAGAAATCATTGCTTTCAAATGTAGTGTTTAAAGTCCAGGTCAAATCCGGGATCACATAGCCAGCCCAGCTAAAGCTAATGGTAGATATTTGCCACCTTAGAGATCAAATGGGAAAAGATGATCAACCCACCTAAGCATGTTGTTATTTTTATTCCTAGATTGTAGTTTAAGCTTACTCATTACAAGGAAGTTTGTTTGAAACCACCTCAATTTTTTATGTAATAATCTATTTTAAACATATTTAGTTTAGTATTTAAACTATTCTCATGCATTTAGAGAAGGGTCCAAATTTTTTTGAAATTTTTTTTGCAAAGGAATGCACTTCTGTATGTTTGTGAATGGCTTGATGAATTAATGGAGCAAATTCTGTTATCTTTTGATATTGGAGTTGTTTAAATGAAGTTTCACTAGGTACTCATTGAATTGCTTTAACGTGAAGAGGAGAAGAATACTACTATAAGTTTGAATGAGTAGAACCTTGTATATATGGTATTTCTACACATTATATTAAGTTTTGCTTCTCGAATCGGCAGTCATCTTTTATCTGTATTATATATGAAAGTTGTTATCATAAAAAATTGTTAAATGCAATTTTGTATTGATATTTGTTTATGGTTACTTATCTCATATATGATCAAAATTATGAATGTGATATATATTTCACAATTATTTTGATTAAATTATTGTGTCAAAAGAATTTTTTTACATAATTTTCATCTCTTTCAACTTTTTGAATAATATTCATTACCAATTTTTGAAAGATATCTTTCTAGATCACATTGGAGAAAGAAAACTCCTGGGTATATAGTAGAATATATATTTATTCACTGCATATAATAGATTAAATCATTTCCATTTTCATGTTATAAAAAAACACACCTTCATTATCCTTATTGGGAAACTGATCCCTTTACCCCCAGTTGGAGCCACTACACCTAACGAAAAAGGACTTGATCTAAGGTCCAGACTAGGTGGTTTTCCCCCATGTTGTTGCCACAAAATTATGAGGCCTCAACATAAACATAAGGCCAAATTTGTGGCCAAAGGGTTCTCTCAAGTGGGGGGGAATAAATTACGAGGAGATGTTTTATCCAATATCAAAGTACTCTTCAATCAGATCTATTCTAACACTTTCAACGCAGATGTGAAGGAAAATACATCAGATGGATGTAAAGATAGGTTTTCTCAATGGAGTGATTGAGGAAGAGGTATACATAGAGAATCTGGAAGTATTTGAGACCTTATATAGAGAGTCACATGTTTTCATACTCAAGCGAGCGCTGTATGGACTGAAAAAACACCTCGTGCTTGGTACACCAGGATCGAGAACTATTTCACTAGGTTTGGATTCACCAAAAGTGAAGTAAATGTGGACGTTTACATATTGTGGTTGAAGGTAAATTATTGATTATAGTATTATATGTGTATGGTTTAATTCTAATAGGTAATGAGAAGATGTTAAAATGTTGTAAAGAAGGTTTAGCAAGAGAATTCAAGATGAAAGACATGGGGATATTGTATTATTTCCTTGGTTTGAAAATATGGCAAAGTGATGGGGAACTATTTATCTCTCAGGGAAAGTATGCCAGCTATATACTGAAGAAGTTTCACATGGAGAGCAGCTTCACATGGAGACCAACAAACCCATGGAGACTCCTCTAGCAAGGAATTGGAGGAAGGAAGATGCTACTACAGGTGAAGTGGTAGAAGCTACCATTTATAGGCAGCTTGTGGGTTCACTCATGTACTTGATGAACACACTACCGAACATGTATTATGTGGTTAAATAGCTTAGTCAAGCAATGGATAAGCCAACCAAGCTCTATTGGAAGACAACCAAACATGTGTTGAGATACCTGAGAGGCACCACTAAATTTGGTCTTTAGTACATGTGGACAAAGGGAGTGAATCTTCAAGGCTTCGCAGATGAAGATTGGGTAGGGACTCCATCCGACATGAAGACCACATAAGGGGACATCTTCAGTATTGGGTCAGCAATAATTTCTTGGTACATCAGGAATCAGAGATCAGTTTCACTCAGTTCAGTAGAAGCAGAGTACATGGTTGCTAGTCAAGCATCTTGTGAGGCTATCTAGTCGAGGAAGATCCTCATTGGGTTGTTTGGTCAACAACTATATCCTACAGTGATTTACTGTGACAACTAGAGTTGCATCAAACTGTCAGTTTATCCAAATATTCATTATAGGTCCAAGCATATCAACATCTGGTGCCACCATATCAGACATTGTGTGCAAAGGCAGATCACGGTGCTAGAGTACATTCCTACAGAGGAACATGATGTAGGCATATTGAAGTAGGAAATTTCAAGTGGAAAGTTCGAGTTCTATAGAAGCAAGATCAAGGCATTAGATAATCCCTCTCTTGCTGAGAGGGAGTGTTGAAATGGCACCAATAAAGATTTTAATTTAATTTTCCCTTGAAGTAAATTAGAATAAAATTGTCATTCCACATCACAAGAAAGCTTGTACGAGTTAACTAAGTTAGTATGACTTATTTGGTTTAGTTAATTTGAGTTGAGGGTCTAACTTGAGTAATGTAGAGTATCTGCTACATTATAGGAGCCCTAGTTGAGTTTATTTTGAGTTGTAATTAGTTAACTCAATTTATCTGAGTTAAAATCAATTTAACTTGTTCTAATTGATGGAGGAACTAGTGGGAGGTCAAAGAGTGGGACTTGGAATTGAACCACATCTATTGATCAATCAGATAACTAATGATTCACAGATAAATAACTCATGCATGTTAGTTGTGAGAAAGACCTAGTTGAGATTGGAGTTCAAGGGAAATGTACTATAAGTTGTACAATAATACAAATTGTACAGGTGGTGCATGCAGTAAGAGGAAGGCCCTATATTTATTGCACAATTCATACCCTAATTAATAGGGGATAGTTACCCAAGGAAACAACACAAGGAAATAGTGATCCTAGAGGGTATAAAATTGGTTAAGTATTGGCCAAGACTTGTCTAGGAAGAAGTGAGACAAATAGAGATAGTGTAGAGGGTTCTCTGGTTGGAGAAAAGCATTGTAATATTCTCATATTTTCTGAATTATGCAATATACAGATAGCAGGGTTTTTAGTTATGGATTTCTCGAGGAAATCTTTGTGTAATGTGTGACTGAAATTATTTCTCTTTAATGTTTTGTGATTTCATGATCGTAATTGGTTTCTGCAACTGGTAGAGTAGATTCAAGTATATTGTTTTATCATATTAAAGTTATCATTTTTAATCTGTGTATTTTCTACATGTGACATATCATTAGAGCTAGTAGGGTACTAACAATGACGATGGATGCAGACCAACATCATGCAACTACAGATATATCAAATGGGGGCAGTAATGATGATGATTAGGGTGATGACCATGATCATGATTATGAGGGTGGTGATAATGATTCTTTTGGTAGTACTACCCCATTGCATCATGGAGTTCAGGGTGTCGACCCTTTTATTAGTACACCTCCTCGTCAGTTGCCTGAAGATGAGTTTCCAGAGCTAGAGGATGTGCCTCATGTTTCTCTTGACAGAGCAAACCAACCACCTCCTCCTCCACCTCAGAGTTCGCCAGACCGTTTTCAAGGCGCAAACGTAGTTTAACATCCATAATCTTATACCAATGTAGACCAACCATCTACTTCTCCACCTCAACTGAGTTCGACAGACATTGATCATATAGTACTTAACCATTCATCGTCTTCTACTATAGGTCGATCTGGCGCTATGTCTGTTTTATAAGATATTTGATTGCACTTATTTGACTTGATGTAGTTATTTCATATATATATATATATATATATAGTGCATTTTTTTGTTCATGTTTATGTACTAAGTATATATGTTGGTGTTGATGTGTATATTGTTAGGTCATGTTAGATATGTTCATTTAATGTGCTTGCAAATAGATGTATATGTGATAACAATTATTTGACATGAGATTAATATTAATTTGATGATGTGTGTGGTTATGATGTTAGATTAGGATGTTTGTGTTTTGTTATATGTGATCATGATGATGATGCCCTGTTAGATTATTAGATTTGCGTGCTAGCTAATGACGTTAATATGTGCTAGAGGTGTATATAATTAGATAATGGTAGTGAATTCAAATGTGTATATTAGATTTTGTTTATGATTGTTATATGGTTATCATCATGTTTTTTATTTTTATAAAATAATATTTATTATAGATTATGTATTGGTGAAATTATATCAAACTTTTATATATGAAATTGCATGCAAAACAACTTACTTTAAAAAAATGTAAAGATATTTTTATAAATTACAAAGTTTAGTATGGTTGAAACTATGATTGTAAAATTAGGCTGATACAATAAGCTGATATGGATTTAGGTTGGTATAATATCTATGTAGTTGACAATGAAATATTTGATTTATAATTCATGTTATCCACATTAGAATGTTAAAATATGCCCCCTCATAATATTTTCCTATATGTATATATTTAATTATTTTTATTATTAATATTTTGTAAAATATTATACATCAAATCCATATTAAACATTGTAATTTTACAAATATACCTCATACATTGAATTAGAAAACAACTATTAATGGAATAAGAATTCTCTCAATCTTTCTCACTAAAGTGAAAATATAAGAAAAGTTTCAATTTAAATTACTTTACTTTAATTTTATTTAATATGGACATTGAAATATTTTACTTATGGTTGTTAGTACGATAATTTTTTTGTTATAAATAATTTTTTTTTAATATCACGTATAAATAGAACATAGAATGAATTACACATAATGTAATATCAATAATAATATCTATTGTGATGTGAAAAAATTACATTTCTTCCTTGTAGTAAAAAGTAAAATATATTTTTTACTCATTACATTTCTTCCTCATAATAAAAGCTATTTTTTAAAAAAAAAAATTCGATTACTTTATATCTTTATATAAAGTTATATAAGATAATGTATAAATTGAAGTATTGTAATTATGGTCGACATTAATTTCTTTTGTTATTACTATTTTAATTTGTTAATTTGCTAATTTAAAATTATTATTTTACTATTTTAAATGTAGTGTTACGTGACAACATATATCTCCCATGCTGAGTGTAGAGTGCTTCTCAACATAATTAATTGCAACTCTTACCAATTTAAATTAGAAATATTTCTCTCTGAAGATGAGGATAAAGAAATGTAACATGAAAGGCTTCATGTGAAGTTACTTGTAGTTGGATATATCCTCTATTGGTAGTTCTCCCTTAAAGAGTAAAGTGAAGTTTTTTCTAGTAATAAATATATATCAATTTGATGTTATTTTGGTTCTTTAGTTGACATTGTACTATTGGTTTAAATTTAACTCTTTTAATAATTAATATGACTTAAATAATACAAAAAATGATAATAAATTATATTTAATAACGATAATATATTTGATTATTTCTTAATGAACAACTCATAAAATATTATTTTTTCCACATACTTATCATGAGATAGTACCTAAAATTCATGTTTTTCACATTTATCCTAGTTAATATTACATCATGTTTACAATGATAAAGACATGTCTACTTTAAGTAATTTAGTTATAAATACATAAATAATAGATATTTATTTCACATATTTTAAATAGGAGACAAAAATGCATCACCGAGTCTATTTAAAAGTCAAACAAATGCCTGAAAAAAATGCGTCTTAATCACCATCACAAATTTTATGTGCTTGATATGTTCCTATTTGAGAAGGGTTGTGGCCTTGAATCCTTATTATCATAGATAATGCACACAATTGGAAATACTTAGTTTTAAGTACTATAAAAATTTTTCCACAACACAAAAATGTGTAAAAACATTTGTGAATCTTACCAATTATATATAAAATGTCAACAAGACAAATACAAAAATAATATAATTAACGAAGTAGTGACAAAAAAAACATACAAAAATAGTATAAATGATGAAATAAAAAGTACATATCACTCTCCATTGTCATCATCTTATTATCTTCCTCACTTGGCATGATAACACTATTGTTCTAAAAAATATTGTTTGATATAGGGTCATGTATTAATACGAACCACCAATCCCTATCCAACACATCTGGGTAAAAAACACTTGGTTGCAGTGTTTTAGGAAAACATAAGGCTCCCTATCTTCATGCCACATATTTTTGGAGTTGATAGATATCAACCCAATGTCACGATCTTCCTTTACATTATTCCGATCAAAGGTGTCCCACCACTTGCACCTAAAAATAACACATTGAAACGAAGAGAAGTCCACTTGAATGATCTCTTATATCTTTCCAACGTAACCTAATGTCTAGGAAAAATTTTAAGGATATAAATTTATCTTAAAGTTTAGAAACCTTGGCGAATATCACTAGTCGGTAATATGAAATCTATAAAAATTTTGGTGACATTTTTATAAACATATTCAAATCTATAATCATTTTATAAAGTCTCTATATAAAAATTTCACGATTTTTAAGGTAAAATAATTTCATACTATAAAATTTAGGCAAATCATTTTTAGGAAAAAATTGAAATTGGAGAATATTTTTTTTGGGGAAAAGCATGGAAAGTTAGCCCACTTGCGAATATTAACACCTAAAATTTTACCTCCTAATGTCTCTTGCATTAGGTTTTGATTGCAGTGGTTAGCATGACTATATTGGTCAAAATTGACTTCCACTACATACACTTGTGTCATGCATCCATCATCAACATCCTATGTGAAAAAATGATGTCCATATGCCCACATAGATGGGAACAAATGCACCTATAAAAAAGAGAAAAAATCAGAGTTTTATGTGTCTAATAACTTGAACATAATTAAAAATAATGAATAAATATAGTTGTTACAATTCAAAGGTGTAGTATGAAGTTAAAATTGAACATGAAAAAAATATAATTATTGAGTTGTTGTGCCCAATCCCAATGTTTAGCGAATAGTCTTCAACACATAGGTAACGACTAGATGCACCTTATTTCTCTTTGAATTGATCATCAACCTAACTGTTAGGTCATGCCAGTAGTTTATTTTCTTTTAAATGATCAAGATAAGGCATGCTTCTGCCATTCAAGTGTTTGAATTATTTCCTTTCACTGTCCCATTTCCTCCTCTTCTCTTCATACAATGTGACCCATGATTTTTTCGCTGCCATATTGTAAAGAATGAGTCTGTTGATGGCTTTAATTTCTGAATTTGCTGATGATCAAATCACACACACACACACACACACACACACACACACACACACACATATATATAGTACATATGATATCAAAATATGTATTAATAAAAAGTTCAATGTCAACAGTTAATGTGTAGTAATTTGAAAATTGATAAGCCTGCAATTACTCTTTATCACGCGCCTCTTTCCATTCATTTCAAGAAGCTCCCATTCTCTTTTGTCTTCATCCCTTTCTTTGTCCCAATTCTCCACACTTGGATTGGTGTTGATCTATTTGATGTACTCATTGACATAATAGAAAGAATCATATGATATATACCCCTCTTCCATAGACCCCTCAGGTTTTTCCCCTTTTTCAAACAAAAATTTTCAATTTATTCATGTACATCTCTAAGAAGAACATCTAATGACAATAAATGACCCCAACTCTTTGAATCTCATCTACTAGGTGAATTAGAAGATGAACCTACAAGTGCATGAAATTTATTGGCAACTCCTTAAACATACAAACAATATCAGCTATCTCTTGACGCCACCGTGGAATGCTAGCCATATTAATATCCTTTGATGTGATCCAACAAACAATTGAATAGGTAGTCGATTCAACCATTCTTTGTATGCTTCCTCTCTGATTATTTCTCTTAATGAAACCTTCTCTCGAGTTGACATTGTAGTGGGGTACTCCGAAAGATGGTAGGTAGGTTGCTCATCATCACTAGAATCCTGATTTCAAAAAATATTGAATCTCATTAGTACAATATCAGTGGTATTAGTAAGTGCTTCAATGTAATTGGTTTGTTGAAATTATATTATACCAAACAATTATTACCTTCGTTGATCCAAGATTATGGCTAGAAGATGCCATGTTCCAATTAGTAGGGTGAAGAGGCTATCAATTTTCATATACCAACTTCTTGCGATATGTTTCTCCTGATAAGAGCTTCTAATGTTTTTGAAAATATGGAGTAATATTTTTTACATCTAAACTTGATTCTGAATTAGGTTCCTGCAAATTTGGACACATTTTTATTCAAATTGACATGGATTAAAAAAAAAATTCAATTAGATAATCGAAATATAAATAAAATATGAACTTACCAGAGATGGAAAGGGAGAACTTTGTGAAGGACTTTGATCAACAATATGGAACGAGCTGGACTTTGAAGAATTGACCATTTGCAGATATTATTGAGGATTTTTCCCCGCACTTGAGAAAAATCAAATAAAAAATAAGGTGACTTTAAATGGAAAATGTATACAATGAACTACTATAATTCATGTGGATGCATTCTAAAGGATAATTTGAGATTAATACATCATTTTATATGAAATTAAAATTTAAAATAGATTTTAGACCAAATCGGTGCACTTATCAAAACAAAGTGCACTAATGTGTTTAAAAAATTTAACAACGTCGTGGCGTTCAAATAATAACCGCATCAATTTTCGACATTCCGAAAAAAATATGTTATCATATAGATGCCCTTCTACAAAAATGCACCAATGCATTTAAAAAAAAACCAAAACCACTACTCACTTGTTTCTCGATTTAAAAAAAAATAAAAGAGAATTCAACCAACTCGGTGCTCTTATAACAATTAGAGCATCGTCGTTTTCAAATAGAAATCGTACCGTTGTGTTAAAAAAAATAATTGCAACTTTTCGGGATTTCAAAAAAAAAAAAATGTATCATGTTGGTGCATTGAAAAAATTTCCTGCTCTGGTAATGTCGGTGGGCCTTTTGTATCAACACATCGTGCACTTGACTATTCAACACACTGATGTGCATAGAAATTGAAAAAAAAATGCATTTTTTTTTCTTTTTTTTTTAAATTAAAAAACGAGCGAAATTTGATTTTTTGAAATCTAATTTCATAAAGTCTTTTAAATAGTAAAAATTTATTCACTATTTCATTATTTACCCAAAATTTCAACAAAGTGATTTGCAAGAGAGACATACCAGGAACACTGTGCAACAACATAATACTTTGGAGCAACATAACTATTCAAAAGTTGAAAATTTAAAAGGTATGGTGATTCAGTCAAAAACCGGCATAGGAATTTTTTTAAATTTTATTGTTTATTTTACTAATAAGAAATTTTACAATTTTTATTAGGGTTTAATTAAAATAGAGATCATTTGCAAGAGAGACATACTGAGAGCACTGTGGAGCTGCAAAATATTTGGATCTGTTGAAAGATCAGAAGTTGAAAGTTATGGTAATTCACTCAAAACCTTAGATAACAAAAATCTTAAATTTCATTTTTAAAATATTTTATAATTTATGATAAATTTATTCACAATTAAAAAAAAAAATTAAAAATCGTGTAGAATAAAAAAATTACTATAGATTTTACTAGTAATTTTTTTTACGATATGCTTTATTATTTAAATTTAATTAAAATTTATACAAAAAACAAAACAAAAAAACAATATTTACCTTAAACCCTTGCTTCTTCCTGCAAAATTTCACCTTAGGGTTTAACTTCCTCTACCACTTCACACTTAGGGTTTTTAAATTTAGGGATTTTAGATTTAATGGGTTTGTGTACTTACTATAAATAGGACGTTTGACATGTAAAGTAGGATAATTAGCTATTGAATTAGATCCAAACCCTATTGATTATGTCCATTTTTTTTTAAAATGACTATATGTTCTGAATGCGCCCTCTATAATATAACACATCAATGCTCCCTGTGTAACCCAACACACTAGTATATTAGAACATTCTCTATTCTATATAGTCTGTTAATCGTTTCATAGATGTAATATAACACATCGACGCACTTCTTCCAAATAGCACCGTTGAATCATTTCGGTGCGTTTATCCTTACAAATCGGTGGTCGTAATAATTTAAATTTATTTTTATAATTTAATTTTCCTTGACGGTGCATCTGAAAAATTAAATTCCTAGCGCATTTAATGTTGTAAACACATCTATGTGTTTAGTTTATTAGATAAATGCACCGCTTACCAGAGCTTTTTTGGCTAAAAATTATTTGATTTATTTGTAAAATATATTTAATGAATTATATATTGAATGCTACATGTTTTATATTGATAAAAAATGTCTCATAAGGTCTCCAGTAACAAAAATACTAATCGACAAAGTGATAACACATTAAAAAAAGAAGATAAGGAAATTTCTTTGTAAATTCTTTACAAAATTAATATGTTTGAGTTATATGTAAATTTAACTAATATGTACTAGTTGGTGTGAGTCATGAAGAGTTGCAAAATGGACAGGTTAGATAATATTATTTCTAATATAAGCACACAAGAGAATAAAAGTGTGATAGACAAATTGCAGAATGATGAATCAGGTGAATGAAAAAAAAAGTTCATTGTAAGTTTTTTTTTTTTGAATTTTCATTAATAATATACTTAAGAATAATAGATAACATGTTTCAAAAAATCTATTAATTCATATATTTTAATGGTCTATAGGGAGAAACAAAAAAGGAAAAGATCAATTTCCTTCTAAGAAAAGAAAAATGATAAAACATGTAAATGATGATGAATTGGTCTTTAGCTCATATGGAGTGGTGTTGGAGGTTAATGAAAGGGGGAATTTTTTTTACAGTACTATGAGGGATATAGTAGAATGAACGTATAAATGTAATTTACAATTAAAATGAAAAAATCAATTCAATTATTCTAAGAACCAAATTATATCTAAACTACATGAAGTGTTTCGAGAGCAATGGTCAATGAGACATATCAAACTTGCAATAGAAAAATCTTACTACAACAAAAATAATCATTCAAAAGGTAATATTCCTAATTGTATCAAATGCTTTTCTAGAATTATGTGTATATATTACTAAAAACCAGTCATTTATTAATATCAATTTTTTAATATTTAGTTTTCATATATCATTATAAAAATAGTTTATTACATTTTTCAGGAATATTTTGAAAATTCAAAATAATCAACATATTGATATATCAAACATATCAGTAGAAATGTCCAACAAAGTGTATAAGGACATGGTCAAAGAAATGGACATAATTGCATCACAAGAGGAACTATCTCAACAACAACGTGCTTCAAATGTATGTAATCATGATTGAATTTGTACATATAAAAAATAATTTAGCATTAAATATAATTTTTCAAGTCTTTTCTTACAGAAAAGAAAACAAGATGGAACTCATTCAACACATAAAACATGATGACAAGGAAGAAAATGGCTGATTTCAAAGTTTGTGAGTAATTGTTAATATTTGCTTATAAAAACTCAAGGTTTCATTTTTTATATTTTAAGTTGTTTAATTTACAACAACCATCCTTTAATGTCTTGAAATAGGTGCTAAGATACAAGGAAGATTCATCAAAATAATTGATTGACATTGGGTTAAATAAGGGTTGTGAGTATATGTTGGCATATAAAAAATTAGTTGTAGAATTTGTAAGTCTCTATGTTGTTTTACTTTTTTGAGTTTATAATTAATAGAACACAATAATTATTTATATTAAATCTATGATTTATAATGAGGCTTAAAGCATGCAAGAAACAAAATATGAAATTATGCCAACAGAAGACTTGTCGCAACAAGGCATGAGACTTGGTTTTGAAACCATGTGCACAGTTTATGAGTCACTTCTTGCTTTGGTACATTTCTATTCTATTTACATTGATGTATATTATTTATTTCAATTTTCATTTTTCTCAGCAATGTAGATACACTCACTACACTTTATTTTTATGTTTGTAGATGGAACAAGATCAAGAAAAAGAAAACAATCGATGCAATCAACAAAAAATTCCTCCAAATAACCCAAGTCATAGAGGTAGCTCAAGTAGTGACAACAATTCCAACAAATAATGATGATCGATTTGGATATCAATGCAACCTGTTGTATTTTTTGAAATAATTGTCTATGAAAATCAGACATTTTGTTTAATATAAAGGGCATAGTGTCCTAATTGAAAGACGAGGGGTTATAATTAACAATCCCATTTTGTATGAAAAAGCCTCTTAGTGATATATAATAAAACACATTTTAATTTATTCTATTGTGTTATCTTATGTTGTGAAATGTTAGAACATTGATTAAATATATGGATGATTAAATATTATAATAAAGAGATTCAAAATATGATAATATAAAAAATTAATCCAAACATCATATACAAATGAACTTATCAAATTTTAATTTATGTGAATACTATTATAATATATATGTCGATTTTTTGATGAATAACATATTTAAAAAATTACAATAATTTCATTGTCACAAGTCGATCGTTCCAAAAAAGAGAAATCATTCAAAAAACCGGTGCATCTATAACATAAAAAATCATTGGTGCATTGTGTTATATCAAAAACACCGTGACACAATTTTTTTGCATGCCTGGTTTGTTGAAATTTGCAACAAGAAACAATGAAATTGGCATGCAGAAACAACATCTAGAAAATGGCACCTAGAAATGGCTACCATGCGATGCTTTTGATTTAATTATTCCTTAATTAAATTCAAAGAAATATGTGTCGAATTTCTTTATCCCTTAAATAAATTTGACAATAAATTGTAATATTATCTCATAATCACTTGTAATAGTTAACTGAGTGTGATAGACTCAGTTAGCTCATGAAATTTGTGTTAAGGGTGGTTGGTGAGGCATGTAGGGTGATTCTATTTGTTTTAGAGTCCAAGTTGTAGTTAGTGTATTAATTTAATGCATGAGAAATCAATTAACTCAATTAAGTGAGTTAAATTCAGTCTTACTTGTTGTAACTGATTGTCGCACTAGTGAGAGGTCAAGTGAATTAAATAATATTTAATTCACATGCAGTGATCTGTCAAGTGACTGATGATTTACTATAAATATTTGCATGCATTTCAGTTCTGATGAAGACCCCGTTGAGACAGAAGTTAAAGGGATGCTATCTACCAGTTGTATTATTAGTAAATTTTCGGCGCGCAATTAGACAACCATAGGATTTCCCATGATGTATTGTGAAGTTTTGGAAGGTTGAATTTCCTAACTAATAGGGATCAATTGTTCTTAGGATTGCGTAAGGCAGGCAGGTAGAGCAGAGGCAGGAAATTGGCTAAGTGTTGGTCGATTTTGTCTAGATTAGTCTGAGACAGTTGGTAGAGTGCAACAGACTCTTGTGAGAAGAGTGCATTATATTGTTTCATGATTCCTTGGTTGATTATACAATAACTATAGAGGGGTTTTGAGTAGCAAGCTTTCCTCATGAAAAATATCTATGTTGTGTGATTGATTTGCGTCTTTCTCTTACTTGGTGTGATTGTGTGATCGTGTTTATTTCCAAAAATATTATAGAAGGATTCAATATCTTGTTTTAGTATATTGCATGATCAGATTGAATCCATTGGTATACATACTATTTGTATAATTTCTACATGATATAAGAGCGCCAGGAATCACAATAGTGGAGAATAAATTGAGTTTGTGTTGAACAGTATTCAAACTTGCAGATACTTTCTTTGGAGCAACAAGCGAATCAAGATGGCTTTCAATGGATTAAGATTGGAATATGCACTTTTTGGAAGTTTTAATTATATCGCATGGAAATACATAACATAGGCAGTTGTGGAGGAAAACGGGTTGAAATAATTCATTGATAATGATATTCAAAAGCCTGTAGCAGCAGACGCCACTCTTCTTGATGCTTGGAAAAAGAAGGTAGAAAGGGCGAGGAGGATCTTATTAGAGTGAGGTCGAGATCACATTGTCTTGAGTCTCCATGGAAAGGCAACTCCATATGCTATGTGGATGGCCTTAATAGATTTGTTTCAGAACAATAATGACCAAAGGAAGTTGGCGCTAAAGGACAACCTTAGGAAAATCAAGAAGGAGGAGGGTGAGATGGTACCAACATACTTGTCGAAGTTCACTCAATGTCGAGATGAGCTTGGAAGTGTTGGTGTAACCATAACAGATGATGACTTGGTGAGCCTAGCACTTCTAGGCCCCCAAGGGCTGGCATAGTTACTAGGACTCGATGAATGGGAGGGAGAAGTTACTAGATTGGGAGTGACTTTGGTCGGATTTGGTACAAGAAGAATTCAGGTGGAATACCAAGGATGGATCCTCATCCAAGACTAATGAAGAGGAATAGTGTGCCTTGGATGGTAAGGCAAAGAAGGCCAAGGGAAAGAAATCCCAAGGTGAAGCAGGCAAGAAAGACTTGTCCAAGATCAGATGTTTTCACTGTGACGAGAATGGGCACTATGCTACAAATTGTCCACAGAAGCAGGCAAGCAAGAAGGAGCCTGCAGTTGCAGCAGGTGAAGCATTGGCTTCATAGTTCGAGCTTGATTTTACTCTCATTGCATGCGTGACTAACACTGTAATGGGATACTTGTGGTATTTAGAAAGCGCTGCCTCGTTCCATATGACGGGGGATAGAGATCTCTTTAGTGACTTGGAGGAGAAGGACCTCCAGTAGAACATAGAGTTTGGAGATGATGGGAGGTATAACATGTCCGTCATAGGTACAATTACCTTTCAAAGAGAGAATGGATCTCATCTCAGACTAGCAGATGTTTTGTATGTTCTAGGCCTAAAGAATAATCTCGTCTTTGTAGTGGTAGTGGATGACCGTGGTTATGAAGTGAATTTTTATTGTACTATACAAAACCCCCCATTTATTTTAATAATAAATAGGGACCCTTTAAAAAATAAATAGAAACATTAGGGGAATTTTGAGGTTTAAACTGGGCCTCCTAAGGAAATAATAAAATAATAGCTAAACCAATAAAATAATATTTATGAATTTGCATTTTACTTTTTTCACCACAATCCATGTAACCATGGTTAAATTCAATTGAAAAGGTGTACCAAAATAAAATTAATTAAAAATTTGTATTGATGTCACTATAAATAAGAATGAGTTTTTCAATAAAATGTCATTATCATTGAACAACTAATGCATTTGTCCTTTGTACTTAAATAAGTTAAAATAAATTATAATTAATTTGAAATTATAATATTAAATAAAATGAGATGAATATATATTTCAAAAATAAATATAAGAAAATATACAAATATAATATTTTTTGAAAAATGTGTAAAGACATGAAGATTATGTAAGGATATGCATTGTTTCTTTCAAAAAATATGAAATGACAATAATAATATTTTATTCGAAAAGTGTGAAATGACATTTATTATTAATACTTTACTTTATGATTTTAAAAGTACTTAAAGCACTATCATGGTTAACCATGAATTTTTATCCACCATTTAGAATGTAACAAATAAGTACCTTTAACTCAAGCAATGCCACCTCAATCATTGGGGATGATATCATCCCCTAAAATGTGATTGGTTCTCATAAAGTGAATTTTGATTGTACATTTTCTTTAGGAGGCCCATTTTAGACCTTAAAACTCCCCTAATGATTTATGAGCATGATTTCATTTTAGCGTAAGTCTTAAAACTTTAGGAATAAAGGTTTTTCCCTTTTCGCTTTGATTTCAAAAGTGCTCACTGCAAATCACATAACTTACAAGCCAATTAAGTTAAAACATATATAAGAATTGTGAATTGCGATATGCGCTTCAAAATTTTTGGAATTATATAAAATCCCCATTTTTTTTTTTTGCTAAGTTAAGTTAATCTATTATCAGTAAGAAAATAATGTACAACTGGCCGAGGCCATGACTGTGCCTTCAGAGAGGCAATTTAGACTGACATTGACAGGAATAGGGCAGCCCTGCAAGGGGCGCCATCTTGATGTACCCAGAACATTAAAAAGTCCCACGCAGGGGATCGAGCTAGAAAAACATGGATTTGTAACCATACGCATTGCTAATACTCTGGTCCCATACAAGACTAGACCATAGAACGGACTGGAACTGAAGTTTACAAAAAGTGGACCAGTATTGAGATAGACATTGATATAGCAAAACAGGCCCTCCGAGAGGGTTGAGAAAAAACAAAAGAAACCAGCAAGGAGAGACGAGTTACTCATCCGGCGGAACCTCTTCGATCCTGTAGCTGTAGTCTTTTGGATTGCTGTGAACATGGGGGAATTCGTCAGTATGGTGAGCGGCCTCAGCGACCGAAGCTTGAACACGAACAGAGTCCGCCTGCAGAGTCGCCCCGGAAGCCTCAGGCTGACCCCCTGCGCTATGCTGCATCTGGTTCATGTGAGTGCCGGCGTCAGGAACGGGATCCTCAGGCGGAGTCTCCGGAAGTGGCTCCTCCAAGAAGACCACGGAGATGGCCACCGTCACACGAGGCTTGTTCAAAGCACAATCAAACGAGAAAAGAGCAGTATGCGACTGAGCGGGCAGCGCATCACCAGAAGGGGAATCCAATCTACGACCAGAACGGAGCAAACGCCCCCGGAGGAGGTGAGGTAGACTGTCAGAGTGAGTAGAGGAGTCCGAAGGGGAAG
Source organism: Pinus albicaulis (assembly GCA_034641835.2). Taxonomy (NCBI): domain Eukaryota; kingdom Viridiplantae; phylum Streptophyta; class Pinopsida; order Pinales; family Pinaceae; genus Pinus; species Pinus albicaulis. The sequence goes on from JAXQQM020084568.1 coordinate 788,158, forward strand.
AGGAGGGAGAGGGGGACGACCTTCTGGCAGAGCGCGAAGGCCCCCTCCTGCACCTCATACGCTGCCTCAACCTTGGCATTGTTGCAGAATTAGCAGGACTGGAGTTCGAAGGAACCTGAGAGCTCGAAGCAGGAGGGATGCCCAGCACAACAGTCGCGAGGAGACAGGGGCCAACTACAGAAATGTGTAGATTGTCATCAGCCTGCAGACAGCAAGTGAGCCGACTTCGCTTACCAGTTGAGGTGCGATCGGTGGCTCTGTCCAGAGCAGAATTGCAGTGCGCGTTCAGCGGTTGGGGGGCAAACATCTCCCTGGCACTTAAAGAACACAATCTGCAACTCTCCATATGCAACATTGAATTACCAATCTTGCAAATCCTGTGCGTGATATGGGTTCTGCAGTCGAGGCAGCTTCGAATCGCCTCAAAGATAATGAGTTTCGCCGTCAGAGCTAACTCCATTAAACACGATCGGGAATGAATTAACTGCGGACAGAGATAACAAGCTCAACGAGCGCGGTCGGACAGGTGTAGTCAATGCTGCCGTGAGGGATGGCAAGTGGCCTCCCGTCCGGTAGCTCCTGTCCTTTCACATTCTGTTGTCACTGAAGCACCCGCATCCGGGGTATATAAAAGGGCTGTCGTTTCCAGGCAACGTTTTAGCCCGGACTCCGGCAAAGATTTTTAAAAAATCCGGCAAAGATTTCATCAGAATCATGTTTGCAGTTGTTAAACTTAAGTATTTTGAGTGCCCTAAGGGATTTTGGTAGTGCTGAATCCATTTCCAACCTCAAAAATGGATTTCAAACATTACAAGTACCTGATTTCTTGAATTTAAGTTGCCCGGATTCCAGTAAAAAACTGCTGTCCGGGCTAAAACGTTGCCTGGGTAGACTACTCCTATATAAAATCCCCATTGAAAATGCTTAAAAATCATTTTAAAGAGAACCGCATCACACCTTTTCAAAAGAACAAACTTATAACAATTCGTATAAGTCGCGATGAGTCGGACCCGATGAAACAATAAAAGAACAATTATAAATATCGAAAAGTCCGATAAAGCGCAACAACCTGAGTCTTCAATGCATTTCATGTTTCGCGACGAGAAACCAAATGGAAAGTTTTTATTACCGTAATAAGTTGCGATGTGCGATTCGCGCAAATCGCATTTCGCAAGATTTATTAGCGGCAAAAACATAACTATTGGTCATTTTTAAAAGTTGCGATGTGCGATATAAACACTTATTATTCAAGTGCGTGAAATGATTCTTATCTAATCAATCCGTTATAAGATTTAATGTCCTAGATCGTTAGATTATACATATTATGTAAGGTGTGTAAGAGATTTGATAGAAAGAGTTATGGGTTATTAACGGCATTTAATGGGTGCAAGGTTCAAAAGATTGATATCTACTCGAAGTGTGTTTTGAATAATAGAGTGTTGGATTTTGATTATGATGTTTTAACTCTACCCTTCTCTCTATTCATCTCAGATATGAGTGTACTTGTTTCACTTGAATTCAGGAAACCACCTAACGAAGTGAGAATAATTGGAATGACAAAGAAAGGCAAGGAAATTTCCCAAACGTCCACTGCAGAAGACACATACATGCCTCCATTGTTCTCAGACACAACGTGCAACAAGGATTGTGGAAGTTATTCATGGGAAGAAATGTACCACCTTTTTGAGGGAGAACAACTAAGAGAAATAGTGAAAATATTAACAGCAGATGGGGCAAGTTCATCAGACCCATCTTACTTTGAAGTTGCATGTTATTTTCTTCACATAATAGCGATGAGGCCGAAGATTTTACCCTACACAGATATGGTAAAGTGGGTCATTGACCACCTTAACATAGGAGACAGATCATTCAAGAATTATAAGCTGGAGAATATCGGTTCATTCATGCAGAGGATTTATGGATAATGTATCAGCTGCCCATGTCGTAGAAGAATTATGATAAAGCTTTTGTCCAAAGATTTACAAAGAAGAATACAAACCTCATGAAAGTGATAAGCGAATGGAAAGAAGATCAAGGAAAGGTAAAGCAGGATAAAACTGGTATGTAACCGATAACATAGTCACCCTCTGTTGGTGCCCAAGTGTGAATGAATATTCAAACCCTTTCCCACATTAATTATCAATCTGGGTGCGTACATTATTTCAACGTAACACGCAAGGTATATGTAGGAGAAATGACACAATCCAATATTGATCATAGATTCAATAATTAAAACAACTAGAACTACTGTAATAGGAATTAAAGATAAATTGCAGAATTATAAAAGCATTCACAACAATTAAAGAACATACCATAACAACAGTTAAAATACTCAAACAAAAATTCGAAAGCAACAAAAGGAAATAACGCAGCACCTGATCATAAGAGTGGGCCCAACTCTCTGACCAGAGCCGTGGTAGATTCATAGCTTACAGATAGAATGAAAAAATGACTTGCATTCAATTAATTAAAAGTCTTCTGTTACAAAAACTTGATCTCTTGCATGCTAACCCTCTATGCGTTCTCCCTTCTCTCTGATTTTTGTCCTTTTAAATATACAAACAACAAAGGGAAATAGACTGATTGCAAAATCTCAATAAGAAAGATGAGATATGAAAGATCTTTCCATCATGATTCAACTGGCTCAAGTTGAATCTGGCAATTACAATTGGGGCAATTTTGGAAAATGGCCACAACAGAAAATCTGCAAATGTTTCCTTCGAAGAACCCTATGTTTCTCTCAATCAAAACCGAATTTTGGAAAAATTCTCACTTGGAAACTAATTTGGTCCATTCTGCACAAAACCCATGTTTCATATTTTTAGGATTCTGCTCCATTTTTCCAAAACGTTCAACGCAAAAATATCTCTTGTTATCCGAGCGAATTTTTGAGTTGGAATATTTAATTATCAGCTGAAGATCAAATCTGCAATCTAGAAGAGATCTTGAGAGATAAAATAGTGAGTGATGTTAAAAAATAATTCATTAATAAACCATCATTGGAAAAATCATGCATAGTAATCATTAATTTATTAAAATAAATGAGAACAAGTATTATTTATCCAAAAGAGCATAAATAATTATGAAATGGAATTATATAATAAATTATGATAAATAATGTGATAAAATAACATTAGAAATGGATGAAATGGATGTTAAGAAGTGATAATAATAATACAAATTAGTGGCCCAACATCTCCCCCAAACTTAACATGTTGCATGTCCTCATGCAACCCAATGCCTCAGTATTAACCAAGTTGTAATACAATAATCAAAATGTTCACCCCAGCACATGATATTGATGGAAGAGAATGCTTCTTCCTCAAATTATTCCTTAAAATAATTTTCATGTATACTTTCAACCGTATGTATATGAAGTTGCAACAAAGTATGATACAAGTAAATACAAACTTCATTACAAACAAGATTTTGCTGAAATTTTATAAGCAAATTTATAGTATATCAGTGCTTCTCCAATCCGAAAATCAAATCAATGCAATGAAAACATTTCAATATATCAACAAAAATGTTTTAGGTAATAATGCATGATATTTTTAGAATTAACAAATTGGTTTATCTTGAAAATTTCTGAGTTTAATGATACATCTTTGTTGTCCAAAATTCATAAGAATCCAGTTGATAGTTTTAAGGAAATACACAAATCAATTTTAGGATTGTATACCTTAAATGAGGAAGAAATGATAAATCATTCATCATGCATAGCAACCCTTCCCCCAAAATGGAGAATTAGCATGCCCTCATGCTACACTAGAAAACAAATTGGGGTGGTTTCTACAATCATAGCTGAAATCTTTGTTTGGTGTATAACAACATGGAATAAGGGAGATTTTGAGAATGAATAATAAGATCAATGGATGATAAAGAATATTAATGGAATGTTCATGATAATGAAAGTTACACTCACCAAAACTGAAATATTTTGTCTCTGAAAAATGGGAAATGGTAAAGAAGGGGAAATAATGGTTGAAAAATATGAGTGAATTATGCTCAAAGGTTTTCATGAAATTTTCCTAAACTTTTAATAAATCAAAACCTTATGCTATTGTACCTCAAGTTTTACCTCCATAAAAAAATGTGGAATGACATGTATGGATTGACATTTTTTTGAAGCTGATGTAGGCTGAGCCGATGCTGAAAGTGATGCAAAAGGTGGAAGCCATGCAAGGTGAAAATGTAATCAGAAAGTGTAGCAGGGTTTCCTTCCACCAAACTGATTAGTTTCCCTGTCATTTATAAAAAATCTCATGAGTATCCTTAATCAGTAATTCATCACCTCAATTACCTCATTACAGATAAAATTGACATAATCATATTGTGAATGACATGGGATAATAATGGATAAGAAGGGAAAAGATACATTCCCGGTACCCATAAGATTTGGTTGTTATAAGCACAAAAATTAAGAGAATTAGTTATCTCAGTCTTTGCTTCTCAAGGTCTGTCCAATTACATGGGATTCAAAATCAGAATCAGGCCTCTTAGTGGTGTTGTTAAGATATGAATAAATGGTGACTGATTGGGCAAAGAAACTGTCTTTGGTTAAAGATATGATACTTGTAGAATAAAGGAATGATAGATTAAATGATACAAAATGTCAAATATCAAATATCTTAAAAGTTGCATCCCTGACATGTAAAATAAATATTTTAAATTTAATATATATATAAACCATAACCACCATCATCTAAGAACTCATTAAATATTACCCCATGAACCATGAGTTCTGGAAAACCTTGTATATGCAACAATCAGCTTTATCAGAAATTAGCTTTGAGAAAACAAGGTAACCAAGTAGATTATAATATTAAATTAACTTCTATACCATAGGCATAGCCACTGCTGCCACCAGGCATCCATAGCGTCGACATGGATGCCCTTTTTACTTATTGAGATACCAGTGTCCCATCTATTATAAATAATCACATAGTTGTAAAAAGCCTTTCAATTTACTTAGATATCAAATGAAGATCATTGTTATAGTGTGGTAACTATTTAATAACAATGCCATTCACAGGAGCTAACAAAAGTGAAAAATTCGGCTCGTGATGAGAACTATTGTCCTTCATTTTTATGATCGAATGCCATTATTGTGGCTTGATGACCAGTAGTGGTAATGCCACTTTATTAGGACCTATGATCATGGTAGGTCGGCTCGTGATGAGACCTCCTATCCTCTAGTTGAACATTCATGTTTAAAATTCAACTATGGTTTTTGTTAAGCAATAACATATTACTTAATAGATGAGGTGGCAGATCAACTCCTTAAGAGCTAGGGATGGCGTAAAAAGTTGTGTAGTAAATATTTTCAACTTTGATATTTTTTCTTCTAAAAAACTAATAACCTTAAAATTACTGCTGATAAATATATTTTTCATTGTTGAGATTCGGGTTGAGGATCAGTTCATTAGATAAAAGTGAAAAGATTTAAATACAATTTTGCAGTCATCATCATAAATTTTACAAGATCAGGGACTTGATCAATTAGGCAAGTTGAAAGCTGACATGATGAAATCATCTTTGAATAGTTATTCCTTAAAAATAAGATTATGTTTATAGATAAACAAGGATTAATTGACTACCCAATCATTATGTCAAAGAGGGTCTAGACCATTAAAATTATTTCCCATTCACCAAAGAGAAAAACAAATCAGAAAGACCTACATATGTTGAATTCAACGTGAAAATTGACCAATAGTTTTGACTGAGGTAACAACAACCATGACTTAGGTATAACAGGGAAAGGGTAAAAAGAACGATGTTAGGAAGGTGACATGAAGGAGGATTAGTCACTTTAAAAAATAATGAGGAATTAAGAGTGAATCATTCATGACAAGACTTACCATAATAATCATCCTTATTACTAAATACAAAACCTCCCCCCAAGTAAAGTATGTCTGCCATCAGTCATAGTTGATCATGTCATAAGTAAAATACCTAATAAATCCACGGAGTTGGTCAAGGACGAACTTTGTGACTTACCTTGGCGGAGTAACAACACTAGAGGAGTAACAACACCAAGTACTTAGAAAAATATCACCATGGAATAACATCACTGGAGGACTAACAACATCAGAGGAGTAACAAAACCAGACACTTAGAAAATTTCCTGGAGTGACAACATCAGAGGAGTAACAACACCGAAGGAGTAACAACATTGTATACTTAATTTTTTTTTTAGAGTAATAGCACCAGAGGAGTAACAACACCGAAGGAGTAACAAATGTGATGGAGTCACATTAGTGGCGGAGTCACAACAGCGACGAGTAACAACTGTGACGAAGTCACAACACCAACGGAGTAACAACATCCAACACTTAGAAAAATTTCTGGAGTAACAACAGTGACAGATTCACAGCACCAACAGAGTAACAACATCCAACACTTAGAATTTTTTTTCGGAGTAACAATAGTGACGGATTCACAACACCGACGGAGTAACATTAATGATGGATTCACAACACTGACGAAGTAACATTAGTGATGGATTCACTGTAGGTTTTAACCCTGAACAGAAATTATCTACACATGAATCTTATAACAGAAAATAAACAATAGTGAGAGCATAAAACATAAAACAGATAAACACAGAGATTTTCCCCTGGATCCCAAATCGGGACGACCAACTTGATTTTTCATTATATTCCTTTTAGTGTTACAACACATATATATACATGCCGAAGCATATATAAACCCCAATCCATTAACCCTGGATTAGAACATAACCGTAGTTCCCTTGACCGGATCTACAAAATACCAGGGGCTAAAAACCATCGAACCCCAAAACCATGTGCAAAACCATGCACAAAACCATGGGCGGATCCGCCATGAGTGGGTCCGAACAAAAACAAATTTGAAGGCTGGCGCGCCCGACCTCAACAAAGGGGGGGCGTTGCCCC
>JAXQQM020074539.1:0-214423 GCA_034641835.2 Pinus albicaulis
TGTTGCTTTCCACCAAGGTAAATAGTAAAAGTAATTTTATTTTTACCAATTTGACATATTTATAACTTTTTCGACGTTGAATGAGTTTTAAAAGTTATTTTTTATCAAATATTTGCATATGTTATGTCGAAAATAGATTTTACGCTTGCTTGGTATATGCAGCAGCAGGTTTTTGCGACTTAAAACGATGGAAACGAGTTGTATTTTATACTTTTTCGGACTCAGTAAATACACGAAAAAGTCACTTTGGAGTCATCTTTCAGCTCTTTTCTGACTCTCTAAATATGAAAAGATTTCCGAGGCCCTTGTCGTTTCGATCTTGTTAAAATGGACGCGAACCGACATCCACCCAGTATAAGTTTAACCCTTTTTCAGGCTGGGATGGATTGATTACGAAAAAGGAATACCCTAGCCTATCGTGACTAGGAGGTTTTCTCGGATATTGTTTTCTACCTTTTCGGATCTGGGGAACTATTTACGAAAAGGGACTTGTGGAGTTTTATTTTCCGTTGTCTTTTCAAACTCTCTAAACATGAAAAGACGTTGAGTTCTCCCTTTGTCAGACTCGTTAAACCCTGATGACATCGGACTCAGTTGAAATGACGTTCTCCGAGTTCCTCCTTCCTAGGACTCGTTAAATGCACTAGGATGGATTCGCCCGAAGGGCGGACTCATATTGCAAGCATATGCTATCCCCTTCAAGCTTGTTATTAATAATTGGGGTACTCGCCAGAAATGGTGGGGGAAAAATGGAACCATCGTCGTTGTCGTTGGCAGTATGTCGCTCTTGAACATGGCACTTGTCTGCATTCGTGTCGGGTTGGGGACATCTCATCTCGTTGTTTCACTTTGCCTCCGTGGGTTTGGATAATCCCTTTTGACCTCTCCTCTGCTCATTGCCTTGTCACCATGACCTCTGATCCGTTGATGTCAAATACTGCCAAGTCCACTGTCGTGCCGTTTATATGTTCAAGAGAAGTTGGCCTCTGCAAATATCAACCTTCCTCTGATTCTCATACGATCCTGATTCACAACAAAACATCATGTTCCTTTGTCTCGTGTCGATGATGTGGGAAACATTATGGCCCACCTTCGATCAAGGTCACTTCCTGTCGACTTCAACTCATTATCCAGGAAGTTGGTCTAGAGACTCCTTATGGTACCTTGGAGCCTGCATGCCTCAATGGCAGGTTCGTCGCATTCGACGTGAGGCTTACATCATTGACCTCCGATCGAGTGATTCTGCGGGTGTTCGACGTCAACTCATTTATTCGCACGCCGTAGATTGTACCTTAGTACCTTGAGGACCATTGTCATTATTGGTGGTTTCTCTCGCGTCTGTTAACAGCTTTCATTATTGGCTGGTAATCAGACGATGTTCTTGCATGTTCGACTTCAGCTCACATATTCACATGCTTGAACTTGTACTTTGATTGGGTCGAGATGGAGCGCAAGACCCTGGATTGTGTCTGTTGTAATCCAGGCTGCGATTGTGGATTATCATCATTATGTACATGACTCACTGATTGGATGGCTGCGACCATACCTGAGTCTATTTTTTTGATCTTAGTTGGATGGCTGCGCCCATACCCTGGATCCGGATCATAACATACTCTATTTCGGATGGCTGCGTCCATACCACATATACATCATGTACTTGAGATATCAGTTGTATCTTTCTGCGCAGGTTTTCCGACGGCGGGCCTTCAGTTGAACATGTTCTCGTAAAGCATTTCACCCCTCTCTCTCTCGGGCCTCATACTTTAGGGGGCATCTGTTACACAGTAATTTGTCGCCGTCCCTACCATTCCCCGTCCCGCACAATGGAGGACCCATTTTGTGACCTGTGAACATTGTCATGCATTGAAAACATCATCAATGCATTCCTCTAAGCATGAGCTTTATTTTCCCTTGAGACATCTCCTTGCAAAAATCATGAAAAACATCCCTTTTTGCATTGGCGCAGTCAGACAGTTCAGTACTCGTGCCAATGGGGAAAATCCTGCAAAGAGGTCGCACCAACTGGCGCTCTGTCATAGAGCAGTAGTCGCGTCACCCAATTTAGGGACTGTTTTTTAAATAAAGATGGCGGAAGTTGAGTTCCAACAAACTCAGAAACTGTTAGACTCCGTCTTGTCAGTCTGCTGCATTCAAATTCACCAAGGTTCATTTCTCCTTATTTGCAGTCATTAAAGAGTAATTCTGGAGTTCAGGGTTTAGTTTTCAGAAGTAGGCTAGAGGAAGGTTCAGTAAGTTTTCATTTCAGGAATGTCATCGTAAATAAGGCGAGATTGATTCTTCTTCAAAACCCTGTTTTGAAGAAGAAGTCATCAAATATGTTTTTATGATGAATATGTAATTTGTCAAAATGCTGCAAATTCTCTAGCTCTTCAAATGGCAGCCTTGTTTCAGCAGCCAGCTCTATACCCTGTGAGACAAACAGAAATCCATCAGTCAGTTGATCAGAAACACCATACTCAAAGCAAAGCTAGAGAATAAGCCACAAATTCTGGATTACAGAGTTTCCTTTTTGGTATGATATTTTATTGCAGATGGAGTTATCAATTTTATGGTTAAAATACCAGAGGAAACAAAGGCTTGATTGGCTTTAGAGGTCATGGTTCAAGAAGCCATTTATGTATCCACACTGCAGGCTTAATTTCCAAATATTTCTCGTTCAGATTTTATAGCAAATTTTACTTGGGAGATTTTGATGAGGGGTAAGATTTCAAGGGGTTAAATATGACAAAGCAAAACTAGCAACAAAGTAATCACATTGAAGATTATGATGAATGCTTATTCGCTGATTGCTTGGATATGAATTCACAATATACTAGCAGCAGCGAAACCCTTCTACCTGGAGGGTATAGAAGTGATTATGATCAGGCACAGTACATATAAAGTGGTCATTTGTTTTGGTGCAGCGGTTTGGCAAATATAAACTTGCCCTTCCATCTTGTATATTAAAATGGTTTTGTTTCAGGAATGGTTGGGAAGGCGATACTAGCTGCAGTTGTTCATTATACATATGGTTACCTGGTTGTCATTGCTCTGTAACTTTGCTGTGGCTCAATTTGAGTCAAGTGAAGAGTTAACTGGTTCCACTACTTTTCCTGATGTGGCAATCACTTGCCTCGGAAATCTGGCTGTTTTTTTTTAACGTGTTTGGTCAGAGTAAGGCTTCATGCTGAGATGGGTGTGAGGGATCTTTTGGCCAGCATTACAGCTCCCAAACTGCAGGACATTCAAGGGTTTGGAGTGACCACATGTCGATACATATGGGATGCAACTGATAAAAAATTTGTACTCAATCTACGAGCTGCTGACGTAGTAATGCTGACAAAGGCCAAGCCGAAGCTTTCGATGAAACAATTCATGAAGTACACCTCCCATGTCTATGGTGTGCCCTCCATTCAACTGCAATTAATTCCTTTAAGCTCTGGAAAAATCGCTGCAGAGATGTGTAATAGTAATGTTCCCCAGCACAAATGCAATTGCATTGCATTCAAGACACATGAAGAGATCACAATAATACTGGACTACTTGACTCCATATTCAATGTACATAGAAGAGATTTCATACAACACCAGTTTCTGCAAAGCATATTCTCTGCAATTCGAGTTTGGACAGAGAGTTCATAACAAAGGCAATCACTCTACTTGTAGAAATCATGGACCTCATAGACGTTGCAGATCCTGATGCTATTCGTGGAGTTCGTGGTTCACCAATTCAAGGCAAAGATCAGATTAGTGAAGTTGGAGGCCGAGGTCAAGTTTTGAAGGCCATGTGCAAGGTTTCATAGTTCTGGACTGGGTTGTGGAGCTCGAGCGACCCACTTGGGCGCGAGCGACCCACCTGGGCAGAGCGACCCACTTGGGTGATTTTCGCAGTGTTAAATTACAACGTGAGCGACCCACTCAGAGGTGAGCGACCCACTTGCCAGCAGAATTCAGAAAAGTCGCCCAGTTTCGTTTTAATTCGTCTCCAGCTGCCTGCAAACATGTTTTAACCTTTGCTCAGTAGATTTTTGTCATGGTTGTATTGATATTGGGAAACAAGCATTGCGTGAGGAAGTTATTGATATGTTTTCTGTTGTGGCACTAAAAAGACATGTGTTCGATTTGTGGAACGAATTTGTTCAGAAGGTCTCATGGATTGTGGGCATTGGCGCAATTCTAATCGCCTTCATTCCTCTTCGCCCATTCGCTTCATTCCACAGGCTTATCATGGGTTTCGCAAGAAGAGGGAAACTCATGAATTATTCCGCTTCCACACCTAGATTCAGTGTGCCTCAGAGTTACTTCCTTCATTTCTACTTAGTGGGTGTGATATGGACAATGTTTCTACTGGTGTGCACATTATTTTTTGCTTGCACTACAACTCTACCCCTGTCGTCGGAGTCCCTGAGGTATTCAAGTGTTGCCAGTCAGTTGGTAGGAAGTGCAGACACACTATCGTTTGCAAAACCCTCTTCCACCCTCGTAAAGCACACTCAGCAGGCATGGAAGACCGTGTTCTTGCTGTTGATGATGGAGGCACCAGTTTGAGACGCCTGTATGAGACCGTGTATGTGTTCAATTATAGTTCTTCTGCCCGGATGCACGTTTTAGGGTATCTGTGTGGATTCTTTTTCTACCTGGCAGCACCCTTATCAATGTGCAGTTTGTGTGTCCCAGAGGTGTACTTATATTATCACCCAAGCAGTTCATTCTGTATTAAGACAAAGAGCTCGTATAACTGACATAGAGTTGAAATTTTTAGAGTATGGAAATTCTCTTTTAAAACCGGGAAAATGGCCAACGCATTTCCAGAACATTTGGGAGCAGTGCAAAGTGTCATTCCAAGATGAAATTGCCTATGCTTATTTTTAGTAATGGGATTGACACCTGTAATGCCACCTCTTCATCAGATTCAACAGATTCGAGTAGAAGGAGCGCTATTCCATCTTCAGAAGCGCTGATTGTTTCTTTTTAGTTTTATTTATTAATAATAATAAAACAAATCCCTTGTCTTGGGGTCGATTTGTTTTTTCCCCTAGCAGAGTTTATTTAATGTATTGAAAATCATTTTGTAAAGGGGAAGAGAGTTCTGAGAGCTAGTGTAGGAGAAAATTAGAGTTTTATTGTACAGTCTTAGACAGAGATTTTAATGAAGAGATACAGCTCTGTTTTTTGAGATTCTTGTGGCTTGAAATTTAGCAAATGTTTTCCCTTATGTTTCATATGTCATCGTTATGTTCACAGTTCATTAATCGCCATTTCAATATTGAATGTTTCTAAGTGAGAAAGGCAGAATTCAATTTATTTGCTCTGTCTTGAGGAAGTATTCATAGTTAATGTTTTCTTCTGTTCGACAAGGATTCATCTTCTATGCCCTTGTCGACTTCTCAGCAGTCTTGTCATTCCGTTTATCTCAATTTAATTGCTAAACTTCATGCTTACCTTGCCTCAGGAGATAATCTGCGTTCTTTATTTAATCTCTGATCTTGCTGTCTTTGCCTCACACAGCCCAGAAACCCAACATTCATTAAAATCCCTTTTCATATCAGTTTACTAGCCTAAGATCAGTTATGCTTTTTGGTCATCACAGCCCTTCTGAAAACCTTTTGCTGAGATAGACCCAGAGAGAGCCCTCTCCTGTCCTCGTAGGGCTAGCTACGAGGCTGAGCTTGGTTTGATGTTGCCTCGAGCCTCGCCTCTTTCAGCCTGTGGCAGATTCGAGCGCTAACAGAAACCATTGCCTATCTTGAGTTGGGAGGTTTGGCTGCGGGAGTTCTATGGAAGGGAAGTGGTTTTGCCACCTCCCATGGAACCTTCCTTGTTGATAGGGCCAATCCCATAATAATAGGGATCCCAACTCCCCCCTTCCCCATCTATAAAAGCCTGCTCAATCCCATGGCAAGCTAGTCTTGAAGTGCCTAAGCTTTGAATCTCCATATTCCCAAGAGCCTTTGTGCTGTAAAGAATCCTCTCTTTCCCTTAAGGCCGACTCAAGTAAGGAGACCATCGTCGAGAGACTCCGGAGAGGTTTTCCATTTCCTTGGCGAGCTTTGCGAGACGTGGACGACTGGAGACCCATCCGAAGGAGACCACGACGTCAGAACTTGGTTGTAATCTCTCTTCGTTTATTATTTAATAGATGATTATGATTATGGTTCCACTCTGTTTTCCATCATGTTAATATGAGTAACATCCTTTCTGACTGATGTTTAGTTACGTATGCCGGATTTTATGCTTGTATCTGTTCGTTTCTTCCATGTGCAGGTGTTCATCCGTGGAGATCGTGGAGGAATTGTGATCTGCCGAGGCTGAGGAACGGGGACGTTTCTTCTTCAAGATCATAGCATTGGAATCCAGGTAGGCTTCTATCCCTAGTCTTTTCATTCGTAACTAGGAACTTGCGTCATAACATTGTTTGATTGTTGCTAGACCCCTGCTGGGCTAGTAGGGATCGCCTCTGTCCGTAGAGGGGATTTACCTCCTCAACAACATGGAAAATTTCTTGCCTTCTTGGGGGGTTGGGGTGCTGGGAAATTTTGCCTTTGATAGTGTAAAATAATTTCGCTATGATGATTTGGTACATTATGAGGAAAATTTACTTTAATAACTCCAGCTCAGGGATTCACCATATAAAACTTGGTATATTATGATTAAGCAATTTATCTAAACATAACCAGTTGTATATCTTTTAAGGTAATTCCCACTGACTATTCTGTTGGGCAAAATTCAGATTGCATAACATAACAAACTACTGATTCAAAAAGTTATTGAAATTTAGATGGGCATCTATCCAAGCCAGTTCAAAACGGGATTTGAACTGACATTCAAAAAGCAACAAAATTGGGTTCTTGCATACTTACTTGTTCCAGAGGGATTTTTCAGTCAGCACGGTAAGTGGGCTATTTGGCAGGAATTGATGGAACGAAATACAGCGGTGGTCCTGATGGAACTGCTCCATTCTATGCTTGATTCCTGCCACGGATTTCTGTTACGAATCCATTGGAAAGCGATGCGTCTTCTTCTTGGGATTATTTTCCTGCATTTGAATAAAGAAATAATAAAGATTGGAACTGGATATAAACAAAATCTGCACTTCGAGGCAATCCGACTTGATTATAATTTTGTGATAATCGAATCCTGCTACCTCTTCGTCCATGGTTTATGGATTGTTGTTCAGGGAAAATAGGGGTTGTCTTGCCTCTAAATTTGGCGAAAGAAGCTCCAAGGTAGTCCTAGACTGTGGCAGTCGTCGAGGAGAATATGGAGGAAAATTTGATAGTAAGAGCACTCCAGAAATTTGCTGCAGTGTGCTCTTTCTTTGTGTTTGTATATTTTCTTCCCGCGCAGTGTGCTCTCTTCATTGTGTTTGCATATCTTCTTCCCGTTCAGTGTGCCCTCTTCTTTTTGTTTGTATATTTTCTTGCCGCGCATTGTGCTCTTTCATGTGGGCTAGAATTGAGTGGGTATACAGAGTTGTAATGAGAGCGCTTTTGAGAAGTTTAGTGTAAAAGATGTGTTTCATTGGTACATTGGTACCTTGGGTTTAAATATTTATTTTATATTTTTAAATATATAATTTAATTTTTCATTGTAAAAAAATTTATATATAAAAAAGATAAATATTTTTAAATTTATAGTTCTAAGTTAAAATAATGGTAGGTATATTGGGTTTAAATATTTAGTTTATATTTTTAGATATATAATTTAATTTTTATTGTAAAAAAAATTATATATAAAAAAGATAAGTATTTCTAAACTTATAATTGTAATGAATTAAAAGGTTAAAATAATGGTAGGTATCTTGGGTTTAAATAGTTAGTTTATATTTTTAAATATATAATTTAATTTTTTATTGTAAAAAAAATTATATATAAAAAAGATAAGTATTTCTAAATTTATAATTGTGATGAATTAATAAGTTAAAATAATGATAATTGGAAATGTGATCTAATGTGGGTGTGTATAGGACATTTCAAGAGAAAGTAATATTTATTTATAACTCTCTTGGTGTCATAAACATGACAAATTCTTTCAACCCATAATATTTTAGAAGTTGTCCAATGCTTTATTAGTCTCTACCAAGGGAGGGCTCTAGTAATCAATTTGTATGTTGACAACTATTAGTTTAGTATTGACTTGCAATGTTCAACTTTGAAAAATAAATATTTATTTTTCAATATTATTAGGAAAATTTTCAAACATTTGATTGGATGGTAATTTGGCCTTATTACAGCCCTTAGAGAAGATAATGTCCTGTGGATTCACTCACATATTTTATGCCATAATTTATGGATATGGTTGTAATATAACTCGTGTTATTTTTAGATATTTTTGTAGTGATTTTTCAATCTTAAGCTTTGAAGTAAGTAAATAACATATTCACCATCATTTAAGCAAGTCTATGCATAAAAAATGGATAGGAATAAGATGTAACTAACCATATTTACTAAGACTTATCAACACTTGTGTAGGGGTAAAATTGTAAATGTGTAGACTTACTAGTGGTTGCTACCCATCAAAATTTATGCAAGTCCATGTGTTTGAGGAGCATACAGAGCAGATGGAAACATTGGATCGAATGCACTATTAACAATGCCAAGTCCGGAAGAGACTAGTAGTGGCTTGGCGAGGCCAAAATGATCAACTCACTCATGAGAAAGTAAAAAAGATGGACACTTAGTTGGCGCACTTTGAAGGGCACGCTCAATGTGACTTTTGTCCTCCACCGCCTCCAGGAACAGCCCCAGACAAACCTGCATCCATCACGTCGTACGACGAGTATGCTATCTGGTGTTCTTTATGTTTTATATGTGTTTAGGTGCCTCTGGCCCAACCGTTTATGGAGAATGTCCCTAGTCACTCTTTTGTATTTTTGTCATCTAGTGCAAATTTTGGTCAACAAACCTGGTCGGGGTGAGACCACCTGTTTTGTAAGCTACATTATGTACTTCTTTTTTCCTACATGAATAGAACATTGACTTACAAAAAAACAAAGGTTCATACAACATTAAAAAAAATAATCAAGGTTCATACCTAAATTAATAAAGGTTCATACTTATTTACTAAATAGGTCTATAAATATATATTTTAGGTTTATCTATTTAGTATTTATCTAATGCAAATATGACGATTTAATACTAGATTTAAATGAGCTCGCACTTTTAACATAAATCAATGAAGTTTAAAAATTAAACTAATTTATGGCCAAAGATTACACATAAATATAAATATTAATTTGGCTATCTAAATATTATCTTTACTAAAATTATAATGAAGGCATTAGTGTAAAGTAGATATATTATACATGCAATTATGTTAATTGTAGATGAATCCATTTGTAGTGTTAAAATTTAGAGACAAAGGGGTATTCAGAATTTTAACACTGTAAATTCAGAGACCCCTTTGTCTCTAAATTTAAACACTGTAAATGGATTCAAATACCCCTATAGTGAAATGTAACACTTCAGTATCAAAATTGCAATTTTCTATTTATAGAGTGACACAACTAAAAATTACTCACATAAATGACTAATTCATATACTTGTTGTACTTGTTATTTGGTCGTGTTTTTATTCTTGGACTATAATATTCATTTACATTAATCATTATTAATTTTGTCACTTATTATCTAGTCATATATTTTAATCTTAGACTAAATTAGTCATTTAAGTTAGTCACTTTTAGTTTAGTCACTTATTATCTAGTCATATATTTTATCCCTAAACTAAATTAGTCATTTAAGTTAGTCGCTTTTAGTTTAGTCACTTATTATCTAGTCGTATATTTTATTCCTAGACTAAATTAGTCATTTAAGTTAGTCATTTTTAGTTTGGTCACTTAAAATTGCTCAAATTTAGTAGTAATTCACTTGAAATAATTACGATGACTAACGTTTTTAGTCACCTAGTCATTAATTTCATCATTTTTTACTAGTGCCTCTGTACATACGCGATTTCGTGATAAGGAACCTGCATATGATACACTATTGTGTACAAACGGGGTCGTGTATGTGTAGGGCGGAATTTAAAAACTTGTATTTAATCAGTCAATTGATAAATTTTCCCAGGATGTCGATCAGTTGGAGAGAACGTGAGCACAGTTCTATTGATAATGAAGTGATGGAGGACCAACAATCCTTAGATATCCTTCGGAATTGTGGGTTGCTCAAATTTTTCAAAATTCCAAATACGAAAATCAATTCTCATTTTCTTCAGATGTTGGTTGATCATTGGGAACCGAAAGAAGATTGATTTATAATTGATCATATGCCACTATGAATAGAGGTGGAAGACATATACTTTATTACTAGACTTTCTCGAAGGGGAGACCCAATAGATTTGCATGGAAAGCCCATAGGAGGGCTTAACGTAGAGGATTATGTCCAAGTCTATTGTGTAGATGATGCAAAGAAAGTGGGAACTCAGATTCCCATCAAAGATGTGAGGGATTTGTACATGAAAATCCTTCTCTTTACCATTGGAAAAGTGGTAGGATCAACTTCTCTACACTAGGCTTCATGTACACATATGAGTATAGAAGTGGAATGTTTGGTTCATCTTTATGACTGGTGCACAACCTTGCTGGAAAATTTGAAAAAACAACTTACTTCTATCTGGAAGACAAAGACTAAACACTTTGGATACGGTACGATTTTGTTGACATTATTCTTTGAGAGAGTCCCAGGGCTTCGGCCCAAGGTCATCTCTACTATCAGCAGCCCAAGAGATCCAAGAATAGCCCTATGGGCAGATGTGATGCAGAGATTGGGGGGAAGTGAAGTTCCCAGAACCACCTGGGATGTTGAGATCTTCCAGTGGTGGGAAGAACAAGTCATCTCAGTGGAGGATTATCCCTATGCTGGGATGGATTTTTGAGC
The DNA here is from genome assembly GCA_034641835.2 of Pinus albicaulis. Taxonomy (NCBI): domain Eukaryota; kingdom Viridiplantae; phylum Streptophyta; class Pinopsida; order Pinales; family Pinaceae; genus Pinus; species Pinus albicaulis. The sequence goes on from JAXQQM020074539.1 coordinate 10,876, forward strand.
AGATCCTGATTTAGTTCTTCCACCCAGAGCAGTATGGGGTGCAATTGGTAAGATTGCATTTTTTTATTTTTGATTATATGATTTTTTGTATTTTTCAAATTATTGAGCAAATGAAAAAATGTTTTTGATAGGAAAATATGACTTACAAAATTTCAATGACCATGATGTAGACATGAGACCAGTTAGGCCAGAGGGCTACCCAAGGCACAAGCACCGTAGAAGTGAGGTGGATGCTGAAGACCTAGGATGGACTCTCCATGCAGTACAAAGAAACTTGGAGAGTTTGACTCGCCAAGTACCTATGGCTGCTACAGAGGACATACCAGAGGCTATCTAGAGGTGGGTGGTAGGGGTACCACGAAACTGGGTGCAGTTATTCAGCCATGTAGTGACTTCCATTGTGTTCTATCGGAACACTAATGTTGGGCAGGGACCTTAGGAGTAGACTTAGATTTGATCGGATGACTGTAATAATTTTTGATAATAGACATGATCAGGCATAAGCCCCAATTTTGTAGGACATGATGGTCTAGATTTTGCATATTTTGAATGCTCTAATATATATATATATATATATATATATATATATATATATATATATATATATATATATATATATATATATATATATATATATATATATATATATATATAGCGATTTTATATGATGTGGTGTCTCAAATATACAACGATGAATGATGTTTTTGATATTTTAGTGTATTGAATGATTAATATGCCAATCAAGTGTCTGATTAGCTAATGAGTCTGCCAACCAATTATCATATCGAGGAATATGAATGAACGTAATAAATTGAAATGAACATTGTAACAAATGTACCCTAAAAAAAAATCAATGCAAAAATGGGCCTCTGACACGATAAGTGTTATTCAATTGTGAAACCACCAGTTGTGAATCCAAGTAAACTAATAACAAATCAACACTAAGAGATATTGCCTTCGAGAGTAGGTTGACCACTGCAGTGTACTTTGCTACATTGTTAGAAGCAGGACTGATCCAGACACCTCTTGAAACTAACAACTGATCGGATGGATAGTGGATTACCCAAGTCGTGAAAGCCAGGTTCTGGGTATGTCTACTAGCACCATCGGCAAAGCCAAAGTGACTCATTTCATCCAATATTAGCTGCTAAAGAAGATCAAAATCCTCAAAACAACACCAAAAAATCGAAACAAAAATATGTACAAAAATATAATATATACAACAAAGAAGATGCTAGGCCTAAGCCCAAGCATAGTAATTTTTCAAATAGATCCCGTTTCTGGGCTCTGCCAACTCATTCCCATAAAAGTCAACCAAGGCATAAGCTCCTTTTTTCAAGACTTTTTTGATGATAAAGGGGCCATACCACATAGATTTGAACTTGCCTGCCCCCAAGGCATCATTCTTCTGGGCATAAACCAAGATAAGGTCACCTTCCGAGAAAACCCTAGGCTTGACTGCCTTATCGCACTAAACCTTCACCCGTTTCTTATGTGCCTCATTCACAGTAGCTACATCTCGGCACTGCTCATCAAGATGTTCTAGATGGATAAGGCATTCTTCGAGACTAGAAGTGTCAGGAAGAAGTTCAACTGTCGACTTAAGGGAAGGAATTTCACATTCAATAGGAAATATAGATTCCAACCGATTATCTAGTTGAAACAGAGTGAAACCGGTTGAAGTCTTTACAGACATCCAGTATGCCCAAAGTACAGGGTACAACATGACATGCCAATTGGATCTGGCTTTATCAATTGTTTATTGAATAATTTTCTTCAAGGATTTGTTAACGGCTTCAACTTACCCATTAGCTTGAGGATAATAAGGAGATGAATGCTCCTGCTAAAAACATAATTTCAGAGCCAATTCAACCATCATGTTGTTCTGAAAATGACGGCCATGGTCAGTGACAATATTTTTGGGGATACCAAAGCGAGAAATGACTTGATTGAATAGGAAGAGGGCTGCTGTCTCACCATCATTCCCAAAAGTGGGCATAGCCTCAACCCACTTCGTGAAGTAGACTACAACTATAATAATCGTACTTGTGACCTTTATCCAAAGGCGGGTTACAAGTAGTATAATCAATACCCCACTTTGTGAAAGGACAGAAAGTGATGACAGGAAAGAGCAGAGCTGGATTAGCATGCATATTTCAAGTATAAACCTGACAAGGATGACATTTTTTGACTGCTTCAATACAATATTTGAAAATCAAAGGCCAAAATTATCCTGCATGCAAGATTTTTTGGGTTGTAGCAAGCCCAGATAAATGACCACCACAAGCTCCACTGTGGCAATCATTCAGCACAACCTCAACTTCTTCGAGAGTTAAGCAACGTCTAAGGATAAAATTCACCCTGCGACGGTATAGAGTGTCGCCAATAATCAAATAACTTTTGGCTAAGTGACATAACTTTCGGCGCTCATCTTTCAAAAAATCTAAGGGAAACTTCGCAGTCTAGAGATAAACTATGAGATCTCCGTACCAAGGATCCTGTGAATAAATGAGAAAAATATGTTCATCAAGAAATGATTCTTCATAAAAAATATCTTCTCCACAGGGAAAATCGGAAATCAACTCCGTAAATACTAATGATTTCTTGGACTTGGCAGATAAAAATTCAAGATCAAATTCCTGCAAAATAACAATCCATCGATTGTATTTGTCCCCAGTCACTCACCTATTGAGAAAAAATTGAAATGGATTGACTACTGCCAAAAAATATGTTTTGCGAAGGAGAATGTAATGTCTGAGTCGCTGAACAACATGGAAAACTGCCAAAGAAAGTTTCTCTATTAGATAATATCGGAGTTTAGGACCTACTAGGCCTCGACTAAGGTAGTATACAACATGCTCAGAAAGAGCATCATCTTCCTGAACCAGAACCATACTAATGGTAGGTTCTACTGGATTGAGATACACGAGGAAATCCATGTTATAATCGGGTGGAATCAATAATGGAGAAAAGGTCAATGCTTTTTTCAAAGCATCGAATGAACGTTGAGAAAATTCATCCCACAAAAATGGAACTCGTTTCTTCAAAGAACTCATAAATCCCTTTGTAATCTCAACATAATTCACGATGAATCTCCGTAAGAAATTAATTTTTCCTTGCAGACTTTGAAGTTGATGGATTGAACACGAGGGAGACAACTGAAGTATTTCCTCAACCTTGAATGGATCTACCTGAATCCCTTCCGTAGACACGATGAATCCCAACAACCGACCGGATCTGATAGCGAAAACACACTTATTAGGGTTCAACCGAATTTTATAATATTGACATCGTTCAAAAAATTGACGGAGGTGAGAAGGATGATCAATTCTCTTGTGAGAATGAGCAACTAAATCATCCAAATATGCCTTGATAATATGTTTAATGTCGTGGAAGGCATAAGACATGGCTCACTCAAAGGTAGATCCATCATTTTTAAGGCCGAAAGGCATATTATTGTAAGCAAAGGCACCCCAGGGACAGATAAACATAGTCTTATGCTGATCTTTAGGATGGATAGTGATTTGATTATATCCCGAGAAACCATCCATGAAGGAGAAAATCTCATTACCTGCACACTCATCGATGATCTGATCTATAAATTATGTGGGGTAATTATCTTTAGGACATGCTTTATTTAAGTCCATAAAATCAATACAAACTCAGATTTTTCCTTGTTTATTGTCCACAGGAACTGGATTTGAATCCCACTCAGTTAGTGGAACGGGGTAAATGAAACCTGCCTTAAGTAGCTTCTCCACCTCAACTTTGATAGCTTCTGCCTTCTTAGGGTTAACCAGACGAAGCTTCTGTTTGAAAGGCTTAGCATTTTCATATGTCTTGATCTCATGCTGGACAATAGATGGATCTATACCAGTCATTTCCTCGTAAGAACAAGCATACACATCCCTAAATTCTCAAAAGAGATTGGTGTAAGTCTGAATTTCTTCAGGGGAACATTTTGCTCCAATGAAGACATTCTCAATAATTTTGGGATCTCTGGAGATGTTCACCAGGGTAGTAGCAGAAATAAAAACCATGTTCCCTTCAGAAAATATCTATGCTGGTGCTAAAGGGTTCAGGACTGGGTGAACAGGACCAAAAGACTGAAGGCTAGAGAACCTTGATTCAACTTCTCACAATTTTGGTAGAAAATAAAACCTATGATGCAAATCATCCCATGGTATCTCTACACTAGTCATTGCTTTGAGGATGGCCTCTTCAGATTGAAGAGTGGTATCAAGGCAATCCTGAGTAGAAGATGAACTAAGAGTCCAAGCTGGAGCCACATCTCCATCCAATTCCTTCGGTGAAAGAGAATCTGGAATGGAATTTGCAGAGTCAACAATAGATCTATAAGCAATATCAGCTGCAGACATAGGAAATGCCATTCCACCCACTTGAAATTCTTCTAATGTGGAGGTAGGAGAAGGTAAGGTCTAAGGGTCCGAAAAATAATGAGTTCGAAAGAACTATTTATGAATGGGAACCCTGGAGGATGAAATAGAATTGATATGAACTGAAGAAGGTGGAAAATAAAAAGTACCCATCAAGGATGTATACATTCCAACCCCCAAATTCTCAACAGGTTTCTTGGTATCGTTCACCAAGGGAATGGTTGAGTCAGAAAACACATTCGGATCTACAGGAGAACAGTCCATCTGATCGACAGTGACAATTCTCCCTTCGTGAGGGAAACATAAAATGCAAAATAATGAGGATGAAATAGCATCCATCTCATAGATCCAGTTTCACCCCAACAAAAGGTTATATTCTAGGTTTGCATCAACTATCTCAACTTTGATATTGACAGTTTTACCCCAAACATAGATGGGTAAAGCTGGAACAATTCCATATGGCCTGTGAGAATGATCATCAAACACAGTTAGAAGAGTAGTTGAAGGGACATCTGAAGGATATCCAATGGCCTTCCAACATGCGAGAGACATCACACATGTGGAAGCACCCTCATCAATTACTGTTCGAAATATATTCAACTTCCGATATGTAGATTTAATCTAGAAATCCATATGATGAGGAAGTATCTTCTTAAAAGTCGAAATATCAAATGTGATAATCAGAGAATTCTTTGGATCAACAGCCCCAATGGCAGTGAGAAATGCACTCCTTTATGCAGGACACGACTGGAGTACCTCTAACGTAGACATGGCACAAGGACTTTGAGCCAGATCTTCTACAATTGAGTAGTTCTAGGCAGCCTTGGCATGAGGATTGATCATTGTACACTTTGTAGATCCTTTCAGCATCTGAAGTATAGGATCAACTACAGGACTCTCTATATGGAATGGATCGGCATTATTAGGATCACCCTTAGCTTTCGAAGACTCTGCTTCACCATAATCATGAGATCTCGTAGTGATATCTGCGTGAGCACTCATCATGTATATGTTTAATGGATTTTCCCCTCCTGGTTGCCCCCGGAGGGGGCTCTAGTATTTTCATTCATGCCAGCAAGCAGTTGCTTACTTTGGGGAAAAGGGTTTATCAGCACAGCCTAGGAACTAGAAGAACCCTACTGAGCTAACAAGCGTTGAGCATCCTAAAGTTTAGAGCAGAGGTGCATAAGATGGTCTCCAGTACACAACTTTCATGGAAACTTAAATTTATTTTTATTATCCTTCTTACCCTCTCCAACATGATCGTTGGATTTGTTCGCATTCCCCTTCCCATACTTTTCCTTTTTCTTGATATTTCGTCCCTTCTTATTCCCATAATATTGTTAATTTCCTTTGGGGTTAGAAGCTTGAACATCATTAATTGCCAAGGGTTGAGAAGGAGTTGACACTGAAGGCACAGCCTAACCAGAAGGAGCAGATTGTATAAACAACTGCTGCAATTGATTTAGCAGGTTAGCCGTACTGCTATTGATCAAACTGATAAGCCCGTCACCATGAGGACCAGGTTTAGTTTTGGATAAATCTAATTTGGAGTGAGGATAATCTAGCAAAATTTTATTAAGGATTGCAGATTGAGAATAAATCATTTCTAGCTGTTGAGCCCTAAAAATAGCCTGCTCTTCAGAAAATAACCCTGAAAGGGATACATCCTTTGAGATTTCTGGCTGTAAAGATTTCAAAAACTATTCAAGAAGGAATTCATTGAGGAATTGGGCTTTGATAATCCTATTCCTTGTTCTCCATTACTTAATATGATCAGAAATGTGAGTTGCTTTGTCCTGCTGAAAATTGGTGAGGAGGTCAGTCCCGACATCATAATGGGTAGGCAACTAAAAATGCATCTCACCAAAAGTAGAAAAACTGCCCCCTGTTAGCTCGATGTACCAATTTTCTGCATTTTCAGTTAAGGTTCATTGAAATAATATCAACCTAATCGAATCGTCGATAAAGGAGTTTAACGAACACCATAAATGGAAAGTGGTGATGTGATCCGCTAGATTCTCACTAGTGTTCCCTTCAAACTTGGGAATGTCTGAGGGTAGTTTGGTGGGGATCGGAGGCCAACCCAGACTATACTGAATAGGATCGTTAGTCAATTTTGATAGATTTTTCAAGTTTAACGTTGCCAGAAATGGTAAGCATCGAGGATCCTGGTAATTCCATCCCCCATAGGAAGGATTCCCCACATTCTGAAAAATAACATGGATTTTTTGAGGCACCAAGTTGGTAGATGTTGTTCGTAGAAAATTTTGAACCATGAGAAAATACTTGTGACCCAGCATTTGTAGAAGGACCCCATCCCAACATAGGGTTACTATACACAGGGACATTCCCTCCAACCGAGGTATTGAATGAAGAAGAAACCTCTTGGTAAGGGTTCCAAGCATTCAAAAATGGAGAAAAAGCCTGAGAAGCACCCACTGAAGTGAAAGGAACATTCCCTTGCAAACCAATGAAAAAATTACTCCTAGCTCCCAATGTTGTAAAAGAAGGGTTCCATCCCGAAAAAACATTAGAGCCTTGACCTCCGGAAAAAGGATTGAATCCTTGATTTTGAGAGGTGAAGGGCATGGATCCTAAGGAAGGGTTCGAATTAGGGATATGCCCACTTCCAAAGGGGAACCCTTGAAATGAAGCTGATCCACTAGCCATAGAAGGTATAGGTGCAGAAACAACAGAGATAACAGAAAAGGAGACGGAAGGAATTTCACTAGAGGGCATTTCGAAAGGCCAGATTGAGAAGCATATGCCTGGGTGTTTCCATTCGAAGATGGAATAGAAGCAGAGCCAAGCATAGCAACACTATAAATGATTGTCGATATGAAAATAGTTACTTCTCCTTCAACTAAAAGAGGAGTATGAACACTTGCAGTGCTCATAGCCGAAGCTGTGTTCCCAGTCGTGGCCATCGAAAGAAAGGGATATGATGGAAAAGGAATAGATGGTCTCTTTAACTCAAGCTCGATGTAAAAAAGGACGTTAGGAAAACTAGCAGGAAGAGGAGATGGAAGAGACTCAGGAGGATGAGGAACTTCTTATACTTCAACTTCTTTTGCTGGAAACAAGACTCTAGAGATGAGTGGAGCACTCCTCTCTAAACTAACACTAACACTAGTACCACCCACAGAAACAACAAGCAAAGATGGAGGATCACTCTCTGTTACGTTCCAAACCACTAGGTAAAATTCACCCATTGAATTAATCCTATACCTTCTTGACGAAGGCTCGACACTCGCAGGAGAAAGCCCACGAAACCACCTCGATCGACGAGGCGATCGGTCAACCACTTTAAGATATTAATTTTAGACTCAAAAAATATAAGAATCTAAGAAATCTAGGAGCAAAGAGCACACTCTAAAAAGTTCCTAAGATATAGTAAATCAAGCGACCTTCTGGTATTTCTACTCCGGCTGATGAGGACCAAACACCAAAATACAAGAAAGCGAAATAAGAGGACCTTCCGAAAATAGTCTGGGGTAATTATGCCCCAGGCCTACTAGCGAAGGTAACATAAATAGTTATGTTGACTTCCTGATAACAGCCTTTGCTGGTGCAAGTCCCCAAGCTACGCAAGGGCACCCACTAGAAGTACTGATGAAAGTGATGCAACGTCTGTCTCAGGTACCGTGGGTATTCCCCCCCGCAGTCACCTGCGTGGTCCCTAGGAGAGGCAAATAAGGGCACCAATACGTATCGACAGCCGGGCGAAATGGTCTTAGGTCAAGATTCAACAAATAGGAGAGGGTGTATCACTCTTATCTGCCTGCACTCTCCCTCGCGCTTGAGTCTCTGGAGGAGAGATTTCCCGGTCCACTTAACGGAGTTGGATTTTGATCTTTAATAAAATTTCTATGTTTAACAGGTTGAGCGGCCTTGGAGAGTTAACTCTCCACTCACCTATTCCAAGGCCCAACAACATAGTTAGTTAGTGTATAATTAATGAAAATGATACAAAACTTCTAGTTGATTTTATTTATAGCGCTTGATTTTAAATTGGCTGTTACTTAAGTCAAAGGTATACGGAAGTGAAACTGATGGTGTTTTTCGACGCAAAAGAAATCAATGAAAGCCTACTACATGAAAATGCAATAATTTCCTTTCGTTGAAAATAGATCTCTATATGGGTTCTACGAAACTAAATAAGCAAGAAAATTTGTTTTTATTTTCAATTACTCACACTTCACACACTCTAGAAAACTATGAAAAACACTAAAATTCTTTAGTGAACTTAAAGCAAAACTACCAATGGTATGCAAATTCTAATATTGCTAACTTTGAAGAAGTTAAAAGAGTCTCTAGAGCGAAATGGTTTAATCACTTTTGACAGAAAAGCACGAAAAGTTCCAACTAGAACTCCTATGCAAAAAAAATGCCAAAATGTACTTGATGCAAAAGAGGGAAATCTAGAAAATACTTCCTTCAAAACCAAGCCAAGAACCGAAGACCACAAACCAATAAAAATGCTTCAAAATATTTGAAAAACCCTTAAAAATGAAATCAAAGAAAAATCAACAGAAAACAAGAAATGTTTTTTGGATTTTCACTTATAATGGAAAGAAAAAGATTTGAAGAAGACAAACATACAACTACCCAAGAACTAGAATCAAGAAAATGAGCCTCAAAAGGGCTTCAAAGTGCTCAAGCCAACTATGCTACTTTTGTAGCAGGACCCAAATAAGCAAGAAGAAGAAAAAACTCAAACAATTGATTTAGAACGGTAGCACACTCTTTCAGCGAACAAAAGCTCAAAAAACCAAGAAAGGTCTCTTCAAGATTCACTACAGGTCTAGTCCAAGAAATCAAGAAAACCAAGGAAGTAAAAAAGGGAAAAAACCAAAAGAGAAGCAATGCATAAGGTCAAGAAGAGTATACAAGCAAAGGCTCATTGTTCTAAATGGTCAGAACAACCAATAACTCCAGGAAGAGATCTTGGTGCTACAACTGCAATTGCAATCACAAAAAAGCAGGAAATTTACCAAATGGCTAGGTTTTGACAAGAAAAATTGAGAAATGGATATGAAACCACAAAAAACACAGTCCAGACACCTTAAATACACCACAGGAGTGGTCAACCATGGACAGAAAAAAGTGACAGGGCTTCAAAACTCAAATTTTCAAATTTTCCCAGACATATGCAGTTCTGATGTATGCAACAAGCGTGTATACGTGACTGTAACCAAAGAAACTCACGTATACGCGAGGTTCTTTTGGAAAATACAGAGGGCATATGTGATTGTGTATAGACTAAGTAGCGTGTATAAACAGAAATAAGGAAAAAAGAAAAAGTCAAGCCTGATCAAGAGACCAGGACTTATGTCTGATTGGAGAAAGACTTACTAGACTGTAAAAAGTGATAAACCTGTCAGGGAACCTACAAGATAGATAAAACAACCCAAAATAGGAATTACACGGATGTAATCCCTAGTGGAGTCACCAATTCTATTATGGGAAATGTTACCCTAAGGTCTTGGGTTGATAAACCTTCACAGATCAGGGGCATATCATCACAAGAAGGACTCAATTAACCAACTTCTTTGCTTTAAACTAGAAAGTAAGGATTTCAGATCTTAATAGTTTATCCTTTAGTTGTTGTAGATCCCGTGGGGTTTAGACCCCTTGCAACTCCTTGTTCTCCAAAACCTGAAAACCTGCAAAGAACAAGCACAAAAGCCTAGATGTACAACATATATATGTTCTAGATGTTAGCAAAAAGCATGCATAATCTCATAGAAATAACAATAAATGAACTATTTCAGATTATTAAACATGTATAAGAGATATATGACACGTGAACATCAGGAACAAGATGGAAATTATTTTATTGATAACAAGTTGTTACACAACAATTTGTCACTGTCCCTGCAATTCCCCGTCCCGCACATTGGAGGGCTTATTCCGTGACCTATGAGCAGTGACATGATCTGAAAACACTTTCATGACATTCCCCTAGACATGGACTTAATTCCCCTGAAGAAATCTCCTTGTGAAAAACCCTAAAAATAGCCTTTTCATCCTTGGCGCGACTAGCCAGTGTTATACCCACGCCAATGGGGGAAATCTTCCAAAGAGGGCGTGCCAATTGGCGTTCTATCTCAAAGTCACACTTGCGCCAGGCTTAATAAAGGGTGTATTTTAAAAATAAATGGCAGAAGATTGACTCCAACCAACTCCTGAAATGGTCTCTAAATTGAGTTGGGACGTTTTTCTCTGGATTTCCATGTAGAGGAAGTAGTTTTCCACCTCTCATGGAAGCTTCCTTGAGGATAGGGCCAATCCCATGATTGTAGGGATCCCAACTCCTCTTCCACCATCTATATAAGCTTGCCATTTCCCTTTGCAAGCTAATCTCCAAGAGCCTTCATAGCCTAAAGAATGCTGCAAGAGCTTTGATAGTCCTCATAGTGTCAAATCCATATCAAGGACATTGACGATCGAAGAGAGAGGCTTGTCCCTATTCCCGGCAAGCTTTATTGAGACGTATTCAGCTGATGACCCGCCGAAGGAAGGTTCAGCGTCAGAGCCTGGTTGTATTTTACTTTGTATGAATTAATGATAAGCGACTATTGGTTATGGTTCCACTCGTATTGTTCATTATGATCATGAGTTGTGTCCTCTCTGACTAATACATAATTGCATATATCAGGTTTTATGCTTGTGTTTGTCATGTTTCTTGTGTGTGCAGGTGCTCGATCGCGGCGAGCGAGAGGATTGTGATCTGTTGGAGCAAGGAAACGGGAGTGTCATCTTCTCTACGAACAACAACGTTGGACTTGAGTTAGCCCTTCTTCGCAAGTTGGTTTATTGTAATTAGGAGCCTGCGCCTTAGCGTGATACGATTGTTGCTAGACCCGATCTAGGCTAGTAGGGATTGCCTCTGTTCGCAGAGGGGATTTACTTATACAACAAATTGGCGACTCCGCTGGGGAGTTAGCTTGTCTTTTGCTTTATAAACTACAGACGGAGCCTGAAGCTAGCCAGATAGCCTTCGAAACACTCTTGCTCTGCATTAGCGAAAGTAGATGAATGCTGCTTCAATCAATCTCCAGTTTAGTTTATGAATTGAACACTTGGAGTATTGTCTTGTCTTTCGGTCGCTTCTTGACTTTGCATGCTTGATCAGCTCTTTTGGCTGGCTCTTTTTGTGAGTTTGGGTTTTGGTTTGAGCTCCAACATCGCTAGTCTACTTCGCGGATTGCTTATTTTTTATTTTTGCATAGCAAACTTGACTGGTGTGCTTATTAGCATGATAGGCGCGCCAATTGGCGCTAGTTGCCAATTCACTACTTGCGCCAATCCTGTTATGGCGGTAGTTTCAGCCTGACAGTCGCACTAGTGCTGTGAAGTGCTAGGGTTTGCTTAGTTTTGAGCTCTCTAAGCTTGATCTGTGATTTTGGTTTCATGTTTTTGACTTCTTGAGTGTTTTGGAGCCTTGTTGGACTGACTGTGACCTTCTTCCTTTGGTTGTTTGCCCGTTTCTACCGATTTTACGTATTAGTCCTAGGGCATCTAGGTGCTACTATGCGTCGAGCCTCCCTTGGGAGTTTGTGGTTTGTGTCTGTTCAGTCAACTTTGTGATTGCTTCTCTGCATTCGTTTGGTGGTTTTCTATCATTTTAGTGTGTCATTTGAGTGATTAGCTCCTTCTACATTTGAGTTTTGCCTTGTCTCGTTGTGGGCCTAGATTACATGGTTCAATTGAGTCTTTGGGTGTCTTTTGATTTGAGGGACTTTTTGTCGATTTGAGATCTGATTGTGTGCTTGCATTGAGTGAAATTTGGTTGTTTTTCTCTTTTGCTATCGCTTCTCAAATTGCTTGTCTCATTACTTTTCATTTTGTTTAGTGCATTTTTGCTCTTAAACATTGAAAATACAAAAAATCTCTTTTGCTTTGGATTAGTTAGTGTGAATTAAATATTTTCGGTGTTATTAGTGATTAGTAACTTTGAAAGAAAAGCTCTAAGTTTCCATTAGCTGCATTAGAGATATCATTGGTTGTTTTTTGATCGTTTTGTTATTGTGTGAAAATCTCTTAACTCTCTCGTAATTAGCTTTCATCGAATGAAATGATATACTGTGGCATGTAGTATGCATTTAAGAGATTTTGAGACATAACACTCGTTAGGGCCTGAAAACTGAAACATAATTAAAGTTAAACATTAAAATTCATTCAATTTACACTAAGGTAGCATTGAAACATTAACAAAACATTTATAGGTCTAGGCTAGAGACGTGTTCCGGCGTCTTTAAACCTAGTAGCTGTCGTTCGCCTCTTGGCTTTAGACACCACTAGTACGGACTTGTGCTCCTGTACCATCGCGTATATAAAGGGAGACCCCACTAGGTTTCTATCCTTTATCCATAGGAAGCCGAGTCTACCGCCCTATACCTGTGATAAACTGGACACAACATTCGGGGAGATTTCTTGCACGTACGTTAAGTCCTTGGTTGATTTCTTTTTCATTTTGAAACCAAGGTGTATATTGCAGTTCACGGTTATTTGGTACACCCTTTGCCTAGCATTCCCGAGTAGTCATTTTGATCTTATCTGACTCCCTAAATTTGAAAAGATCACCAAGCGCTTGTCCTTTTCACGCTTGTTTCAAAACTGAAAGAGATAGAGTCATCTTTCATCCGTTTCTCGGCTCTTAAAACATGAAATGTGAAGTTTCTAAGGTTCAATGTCGTAAAATAAATCACCCGCGATCACACGCCCTGTTAGATTTTTCTTGTTGGCCGTTTGATTGTGTGCCTTGAGTATTTTTCAACCTGTGTGTTGTGTTTTATCTTTTACTTTCGTCATTATTGTCACAGTGGCGGAACCTTCAGTTTTGTCTACTGGTAGTCCATATACCGACGATTCATCAAAGGTCTCACAATCCTCTGCTAAACCACATCAGCCCATTTTTTTCGAGTTTCCTGAAGGGGGACCGGTTCTATCTGAGCTTCCCTTTGGAGGACCAGTTGAGTTCAATTGGCCCTTTTCCGACCCTTGGTCTGGATTTGGAGTAGGGGAAAATTTCCCTCCTCTTACATCGGGTTCGCCTTTTTTAGCTGTTGTTATTCCTCCTAGTCCTCGCCGTCTGTTACGAGATCTAGCGGTAGGTTCAAATATGAGTGAATCCAGCCATTATCCTAGTGAGGAAATCCCCACGTCTAGTGAAGATTACCAGCTATTCCCAAAAGTATCCCGGAAGCTATTCCCAGAAGACAACCCTAAATCATCTATTATGTCTTCGCCCGGTCCCTCATTGCCAGTAGGGTATAGATCCTTAGGTCAAATTATCACCGCCGCTGCCTCTATGGGGGTATCAGCTCCTTCTATGAGGCCGGTTATTCCTTCACTAGGGATGTCTCCACGGACACCCATTACGTCATCCCCTCAGGTCACTTCTGTACCAGTCAGGCCCACTGTTTATGTGGCTACATCTACACCTACTGTTACCACTCAGTCTGTAAGGACCACATCGCTTCCCGAAGACGTCTATATAGCTTCTGCTATGCCGGAGAACATCTCTCCTGAGGAGTATCGATTTTCCCTACAAAAATCGGACCTCGAGGTCGGAAAATCCTCTCAAGATCCCAACCGCTCGTATTTTTCGCATTATGCACAGGATGGTACGCCCGTGTACGTCTTTCCATATCAGTACGATGAGGATGGGAATCCTTTACGTTTACCCGCTCTTGAGGCTCAACTTCATGCTCAGGGTTTACCGTATAACCAGGCTGGGCAGACTTATAACCTGCAAGGACAACCTTTTCAAGGCCAACCTTCGGGCCAGCCTGGCTATCCTTATGACCCGCAAGGTTATCTCGCGGGCTAGCAGGGGCCATTATATGGTCCGCAAGGACAGTATTACAACCCTTCAGGTCAACTCGTGCAGCCTCTCCCTGGAGTCCAACCTCGGCAACCTCAAGGACTCACAGGTCAACCAGGGTACCAACCGGGGCTGGTATATGGTCCTGGGGGGCAGCTCCAACCTTCACAACCCATGCAACCTCAGTATCCCATTGCTCCAAATGTTGCACATTAGGCAGGATCATCTTATGGTCCTGTTGCAGGTCAAACCGATTACCAGCCACCACCTGGCTCCATTCCACCACCAGGCCAACCCACCCATCCAGAACAACCTGGTGCTCCGTAACAGCTAGGTCAACCTGCACAACTGGCACAACCTGTTCACCAAGGGCAACCTGTTCAACCAGGTCAGCCCGTTCACCCAGGGCAGCCTGTTCAACTAGGTTAGCCCGTTCATCCTGGACAGCCTGTCCAGCCAGGCCAGCCTACACATCCTGTCAACCCTGCTCAACAACCGATTTACTTGATGCCACAAACGAATCAACCGGTGCATCCTAATTATCGCCCTTAGCAGGGTCCAACCTATCAGCAGCCTGCTCAACCTCAAGGCGGTTACTACCCTCATAGTCAATCTCGACTGACTTATAATCTGCCCCAAGGTTCCCATTATTACACTCAACAACCCGGCTACACCTATACTCAGTAGCCAAATCCAAAGACTGCTCAAACGGGGCTGACATATAATTAGGTCCCATACTCTGGTTATCAACCCCCGTACACTGGTTACCAACAACCGAATCAGGCTGGTTATAGACCTTATACCCCCTATGGTCAGAATCCTTCGGGACAGAAGCCATGGGGGCAAGGATACACTCAACCATCGTGGAGTACAGGTACCGGTCCTTATCAAGGGCCTGGCATGCCGTTTAATCCGAAATTTCCGTTCTTGGCTACCTTGGAGTTACCAGATGTTTATAAATTAACCAATGATCCGATTCTTCATAATCCTTATTGGCCTCCGGTTCTTACCAAGGTACCTGACGACTACCCTAAGTTTGAAGGTAAAGCCGGTGAAGACCCCCAAGCTCATGTAATGACCTACCATTTGTGGTGTTCATCTAATTCTTGGGTCGATGATTCAATTCATCTACGTCTCTTCCAGCGCACTCTTACTAGTGCTGCCGCTAAGTGGTATATTGAACTACCTCGTGGCATCTTTCAAGATTTCAATACTTTAGCAATGGCTTTCCTGACCCACTTTCAGTTACCGGTTCGCTATGAAGCCAGGACGCATCTCCTGAATTCTTTGAAGCAAGATAAAGCCACCCACATATCCGATCATATTCATGAGTGGCGACGTCGTCGTAGGCTGATCCAGTTTGACATACCTGATCAACTACTAACTCATTGGTTCACCACGTCCTTCGTTAAAAAAATCTCTCAAGATATTTTGCTATGGGGGCATGTGTGACTGAGGAACAGGCCATTGTGCGTGCCTAGTATCTTGATCTAGTATACTCTCAGTTCGACATGGTGTATGATATTTTGACTGATGCTCCACACCCAGGAACCTCTAAATCTCCACCTACCCCAGCGGTGGATGGTGTTATTGGTTCCGTGTCTCAAAATTCTCGGAAATCTTCGAATGGGAAGCAGAAGTCCAATTCTTCCAATAATTCTGATATTCCCGCCCCTCTAGATTCTGGCAAAACTGTGGAGGTCAACGCCGTTCAGGTTAATCCTACGGAAAAATCCTCCAAAGGAAAGAAGAAGGGAAAAGGAAAATCCAAACCTGACGCCCCAAAGTCAGAGTCTTCTAAACCTCGTACTGATGACGGTGCTCAACGTAAACCGAAGTACTCCTGCCTTATCTGTGAAGGAGATCATTATACTAAAGATTGTTCTCGACGATCTGAAATTAGTCAACTCTTGAAAGGCTCCAAAGGGACTCCGGCAGTTCTTAAAGAACTGTTCCCATCTTAGTAGACCCAGATGGTTGAGCAGCCCTCACCATCTACACCATTTGGGTCGCAGGTCTTTATGATGAATGGTGCTGCACCTATCTCAATTGCTACGCGTTCAAAGGATTACGCTGGATCTCATCAGAAAGCTGGGAAGGAAGTTGTGGATGGTCCACCTCCTCCTCCTGTCTCTGGTTCTTTGGAAATTCAGAAGCCTACTGCTGAACCTGTTGTGAGGCCGCCTTCTAAAGGTGTTCTGCGAAGGTATTCCTACAATCCAAATTCCTGTGTCGCTCAACACTACAGTATTGTTGAGGATTTGGCTCAGGCACCTTCTGCTATGTACGCATTGGAAGCCCTTCAAAGTTTCCCTTCGCAACGGAAAGCTCTGTTATCTGCGATCGGTGGGATCGATCCCACCGATTCTAGTCTTCTCACCTTCGACCTAGAAAACTTTGCCCCCCCACTTCCGCATCAAATTTCTCTTGTGATCCAAGTCAGGATCAACGGTCTTAACATTCATAGGGCCGTTTTGGATGAAGGTGCTTCTACCTGTGTCATGTTGTCCGCCTGCTGGAAGGCCATTAGCTCTCCAGCGCTTTCATCATCTCCCAATGCCTTAGAGGCATTCGATGGTCGGGAATCCAAACCCCTGGGTGTTCTCGAGATTTTATCGATTACGTTACAGGGGAAGACAGTCAATGTAGAAGTAGAAGTGGTTGATGCCAAGCTTAACTACAATCTACTTCTTGGCCGCAGTTGGACTCATGCCATGTTATGCGTGCCATCCACCCTCTTTCGACTTCTTAAGTTTCCTCATGAGGGAAAAATTGTTACTGTGGATCAGTTGTCTTTCTTCACCTCCACCTATGAGAACAACGTTCCTTACATGTATAAGATCCTTAATCCCCTTGACAGTGTAGGACCCGGTCTCTTCAAGGACCCCATCCTCATGGTTATTTTTCCCGCGCCTCCACCACACACCGTTCAAGTTAATATGGTCTCCAGGTCTGACGACCCATGGATCATCCCTTCGCCTGAAAAGGTGACTGATTTTGGAGAATTGATGCCCTTAACTCCAGTAGAGATTAATTATTGTGAAATCGTCACCGCATCCGATCCTCCTCCCTCTCAACATGCTCCCTTGAGCATGGCTTTAGATATCTACTCTCAATCCCCTTGGCTCGGTGAGGCCGACTCGCCTGATCCTCTAAAAGAGATTTTTCCTTTTGACGAAGCCATCATTGAAACAATGTCTCTTGAGGAGCTACCCTGGAGCGATGGAGATCATCGTTCCTCCTTCATGCCCAGCCTGGGGGCAATGTTAGATTGTCTAGAGCATTTTTCATCTCAGGTTCCTACTCCACCTCTCTAGATGCCCATTTTGAATCATGAGGTTCCTTCGGAAGGAAACCTAAGCAACATTATTCAAACCACTCCGATCGACATCTCCGTCAAACCGGGGATAGTTGAAAATATACATGTGGGAGTAAATTGTTCTCCTGATGAGATACGCGTTTATACTAATTTGTTTCGTGAATTCAGAGACGTGTTCGCTTGGTCCTATGAGGAAATGCCTGGAATCGATCCCAGCATAGTAGTGCACGAGATTCCTACCTATCCTGGTGGAAAACCCATGCGCCAATGCCTACGCCCAGTGCATCCTCACAAAGATGCTGCCATTAAAGCAGAAGTTGAAAAAATTCTGAACGCGGGCTTCATTTACCCGATTCCCCTCACAGAATAGGTCTCCAACATTGTCCCTGTAGATAAGAAATAGGGCACTATAAGAGTCTGTGTTGATTACCGTGATATTAATCGGGCCTGTCCTAAGGAAAACTACCCCACTCCTTTCATAGATCAAATCATTGAAGAATGTGCTGGGAGTGAGATTTATTCCTTGATGGACGGATTTTCCGGGTATAATCAGATAAATATTTTTCCTACCGATCAACACAAGACTGCATTCATCTATCCGTGGGGTACCTTTGCTTATAAAAATCTCTCGTTCGGCTTGAAGAATGATGGAGCTACTTTCCAGCATGCTATGCCTTATGCATTCCACGACATATGCCATATCGTTCAGCCTTATCTGGACGATCTGCCAGCTCACTTAGCTCGGCGAGAGGACCATCCCGAACACCTCCGCCAGATTTTCCTTCACTGTCGACGCTATAATATCTGACTTAACCCTCATAAATGCGTCTTTTGCATGGATTCTGGCCATCTTTTGGGATTTATAGTCTCCAAGGATGGGATTCACCTTGACCCTCTAAAGGTCGAGGCCATTGTTAATCTCCCATCACCCTCCTCATTACACCAATTGCAGAGTCTGCAGGGAAAAGCTAATTTCCTTCGACGCTTCATCCCGAACTACGCGGAAGTGGCCAAAGGATTCACATGTCTTTTAAAGCAACACGTTCCCTTTCGCTGGGATGAGATTGCTTAGCGATCCTTTGAGAAGCTTAAGACGTTACTTGTTAATGCTCTGTTGCTTCGTCCTCCCAACTATCACCATGATTTCACTTTATAATTGGCCGCCGCATTTAGCAATATAGCTATGGTTCTGGTGCAGAATGACGATGATGGCAATGAACATGTTGTTTATTATCTATCATGGAATCTTATCGACACAGAGACATGTTACGCTCACGTCGAGAAATTGGCATTAGCCGCAGTGCAAGTTGTGCAGCGTTTCCGCCACTACATCCTGTTGCGTACAGTAACCGTGGTTTCGGATTGCAACCCCATGACATAAATTATATATTGACAATTACTAGGGGGAAAATACTCTAAATGGATCGTTATCCTTCAGGAGTTCGAATTAGAGTTTACCACTGCTAAGTCGACCAAATAACTGGTTTTTGCGGATATCATTTGCTCGCTCTCGACAAACTCCACCCCGTCTCACTCTGAGGAACATATCCCGGACAAAACCCTCTTCCTTATCAGTAATCGTGATCCATGGTACATCGATATTATTGTACATCTTCAAACATCAAAGTTCCGTTCTGAGTTGACCAAAGATGCCTGATGTCGGATTCAGCATCAGTCTCAACCCTACCGTATTGTAGGAGATACTTTATACCGCGTTGGAGTAGATTTGGTGCTCCGCCGGTGCCTCACCCTGGAGGAGGCTGAAAGAGTCTTGAATTACTGTCACAGTGGCGCCTATGGCGTTCACATGTCCAGATATGCCACCGCCTAGAAGGTTCTGCGTGCGGGCTACTTCTGGCCGTCGATATTCAAAGACTGTATTGTTGCAGTCCGAAAATGTCATGCGTGTCGCTTAAAGGCAAAATGTGCGCGCCACCTCTCCCTCTGAATCCTGTCATTACTATTGGCCCTTTTGCAAAATGGGGCGTAGATATCATGACGTGTAACCCTCATTCGGCCGGGGGGCATGCATATATAATCGTCGCTGTCAACTACTTTACTAAGTGGGCCGAAGCGATGCCTACACTAGCCACCGACAGTAAGACATCTGCCCAGTTTATTTTCAACCACATTATTGCATGTTTCGGGGTCCCTCAAGCCATTGTTACCAATCATGGTACTCATTTTTGAGATTACATGATGGCTGAGCTGACATCAAGATTGGGCTTACGACATGATAGCTCAACGCCATATTACCCCCAGGAAAATGGCCAGGTTGAGGCTGTAAACAAAGTTTTGGTCACAATGCTTCAACGGAAAATTGGAATTCATAAGTCCAATTGGCACCTCCAATTGTTCACAGCTCTATGGGCCTACTGGACATCAGCAAAGAGTGTGACTGGGTTCACACCTTTCCAATTGGTGTATGGTCTGGAAGCAACTCTTCCGGTTGAGTGCGAAATTCCTTCTTTAAAGTTGGCTGTGGAACTTTTTCCCGACACTTCTCTTGAAGAACAACGTCTCTTGTATTTGAAACGGCTGGATGAAACCTACCGCTTAGCTGCTTTAGTCATTGAAGCACAGAAAAAGTGGGTTAAAGCCCACTTTGATCAATCTGCATCTCCGCGTTCCTTTGTCGAAGGGGACCTCGTACTCCTATACGACCAAGCGCACGACAAACTTGGAGTAGGAAAGTTCCAACCCATGTGGCATGGGCCTTACATAGTAAAACGAGTATTGAATAATGGGGCTTATGAGCTCATTGATTACGAAGGAGTTCCATTGGCGCAACCTAGAAATGGGCTGTACCTTAAAAAATACTACGCTTGAAGTTATTTTTTGGTGTGGTGTGTGTACATAGGTATGTATATTCATTTGTGTGCATGTGTGGAGTGGTGTGCCATGTAAGCACCTTTCTGCTGATCGGGTATTCCTGATTGTGTAGATGTCTATTACTTCGTTTTTCGGTTTCGCGGATGGTGCCTCCTGTAGTACCAGGAATCTGTCTTTGGCAGCCTGGGTAATCTATGATCTTGCTGGTGAGTTGGTTAATTTGCAAGGTGTGTGTCTAGGGCCTACCACAAATAATGTTGCAGAATATGGTGTTGTTTTAGAATTATTAACCGAGGCTGTTAACCTCGGCATTCGTGCATTACTTGTGTATATGGACTCACAACTTGTAGTATTACAACTTAACGGTCATTATTCAGTAAGAAACCCATCCATTTTACGTCTGTATCTGCGTATTCGTTTACTGGAACGAAATTTTTATTATATCACATATCAACACATACCCAAGCATATGAATACATTAATAGACACAGTAGCTAATTTGGTTTTAGATAGAAATTTGTGTAATTTATAAAAACATCATCACATGTAAAAAGATCCATCCAGAAATAGGTATATATATGTGTGTGTGTGTGTGTGTTGAAATTTTTGCATAGTGTGCATCACATAAAGTCAAAAAAATATACATGTTTGTCTGATAATAGCCGGAGACAACATGTCTCTCAAAAAATATGCATGAAAAGCCCTAATCAGCATGGTGTTCGTGGTAACACGCCACCGTGCGCACCAATCTCCTCAGCAGTCTGTGAAGGCGACTAGGCACTGCCACAGTGTGTTGCTAGTAAGCTAATGGGACGTCTGCCAGCCGTGCATAGTCCGGGATCCCCCGAGAAATGCCCTCCAAGTTCTGGATCAGTTCACTCCCTTCGCCACCCTCAGCTTGAGGGTCATGGCCGACATGGGTCCTCCACGCAATGGGCGACATGCCCGCAGGCCTCTCTGGGCTGACGTCTTCATAAACATAAAATTTTTGTTAGAACGGACATGTATTACCAAAAAAAAAATCATAAATACATCAAAATAAAAAAAGAGTATCATACCCAACTCCTCGTCCCAGTCGTCCCCCTCCAAGAGCGGAAGATCGGGATCTCCGGTGAAATAGGTCCCAGCATAGGGCCAATCTTCGACCACGATCAGTTGTCGCCGTAACCACCCAAATAAATCCGACCTCCAGGACATCTATTGGCCTCCTCCTGATCTGGGCATAAGTGCTGCACAACGAGCCATCTGCGGCTCTCTCGGTATCGGCTCGGAAACTATGGCCCCTTGGCCCTGGAAAATGGGTAGTCGTTCTAGGATGAACAACACCAAAATGGAACCATAGCTGAACTGATTTAGTTTGGCCTGCTTGCATCTTGTTAGCTGCCTCTTTATGTTGGTTGTCACTGATGTAGCCCAATCGAACAATGTAGGACTCATACACTCAGAGGCTAGTATGATTTGGGCCTTGGTTGCCTCATGTGGAGCTTGCGATCCTGCAGCTTGTGTAATGGTATGAAGCACTACCCTGAGTGCTAGGTCACAGACAGTGTGGATGTCCACCTTCCCGCTTCCCGATCCTGTTCGTGCCCCTGGGCACACTCTTGCCATTACCATCTCCATTTTTTCTCTGGAAGGTCTGCTATCGGTTATGGTTGGCACTGGACCTTTACGAGACAATTCGGTTATAAAGTAAACATCAGAGACGTCAAGAGCTAATACTTGGTCCCGAAGTTTGAATACTTCCTCATTCTCGTCCCATATGCTGACCAAGTATTGTAGCAGCTCAGGTTGAGCTCTTAAGCATGGTGTAAGGAAGAATTTTTTGAGTCCACAATTCTTGAGTGCATTCATACATGCTTCGTTTTCCATAGCCATTTCATCTTCCTCCCCATGTTCCCTCTCCTTCCATTTGATAACCATTGTGCTTGAATCTCTGCATCAACACAATCAAAATGCTTTATTAGACCTCTGGTACATTTGAAAATCCACATGGGTAGCTCACATTTTGAAATTGTTAAGTGGAAAATTAAGTTGCTTCATTGGCGCGACTGTTTTTATAACAGTCGCGCCAGTTGGAGCGACCCCTTTGTGAAGAAATGTCCATTGGCGCGGGCCCGTGCCCGATACCCGCGCCAATGGAGCGAGCCATAAAATTTTAAAAGGGTCCCTCCAGAGGTCTAATGCACAATGAAAACTCATAAAAAATGGATTAAAATGGAGTATAAGGGAGCACCTTTTACCTGGAACAAATGAGGATCTGATGACGTCCCGGATAAGTCGCAATCACCGCCACAAGTTTGCACACAAACAGACCACTGTTGCTCTCCAAGTGAGGTAAAAAGTACAAGTAAATTTGTTTTACCATTTGAAGCCTATTTATAACTTCTTAAGTCAAAATTAGGTTTTAAATGTCATTTTTCTCAATATTTAACTATATTTTTGTTGAAAAATGGATTTTTCACTTGCCTTTATGTGCAGCAACAGGTTTTTACGCAACTTGAACGGTGATACGAGTTGTATTTTATACTTTTTCGGACTCGGTAAAAACACGAAAAAGTCATTTTGGAGTCATCTTTCAGCTCTTTTCTGACTCTCTAAACATGAAAAGATTGCCGAGTCCCTTGTCGTTTTGATCTCGTTAAAGTGGACATGAAACAACATCTGCCTAGTATACGTTTACCCATTTTTCGGGCTGGGATAGATTACTTACAAAAAAGGAATACCCTAGCCTATCGCGACTAGGAGGTTTTCTCAGACATGGTTTTCTACCTTTTCGGACCTGAGGAACTATTTACAAAAAGGGACTTTTGGAGTTTACTTTTCCGCTATCTTTTCAAACTCTCTAAACATGAAAAGACGCTGAGTTATCCCTTTGTCAGACTCGTTAAACCCTGATGACATTGAATTCATTCGTAATGACGATATTCGAGTTTCTCCTTCCTAGGGCTTGTTAAATGTACTAGGATGGATTTGTCTGAAGGACGAACTTATATGACAAAGCATATGCTATCCCCTTCAATCTTGTTTTCAAAAATAATTGGGGTACTTGCCAGAAATGGTGGGGAAAAAATGAAACCAGCATCAATGTCATGTCGACAGTATGTCGCTCTTGAACATGGCACTTCTCTGCATTCGTGTCAGGTTGGGGACATCTCATCTCATTATCTGTTGGCCTCCATGGGTTTGGGTAATCCTTTTTGACCTCTCATCTGTTCTTTGCCTTGTCACCATGACCTATGATATTTTGATGTCAAATACTTCCAAATCCACTGTCGTGTCACTGATTTTTTCAAGAGAAGTTGACCTCTGCAAAAATTCCAACCTTCCTCTGATTCTCATCTGATCCTGATTCACAAAGACATTATGTTCCTCTCTCTCGCATCGATGATGTGGGAAACACTATGGCCCACCTTCGATTGGGGTCACTTCCTGTCGACTTCAGCTCATTATCCAGGAAGCTGATCTAGAGACTCCCTTCTGGTACCTTGGAGCCTGCATGCCTCAATGGTAGGTTCTTCGCGTTCGACGTGAGGTTTTCATCATTGGCCTCCGATCGAGTGATTCTATGGGTGTTCGACGCTAGCTCACTGATTCACATGCCGTAGATTGTACCTATAGTACCTTGAGGGACATTGTCATTATTGGTGGTACCTCTTGCATCTGTTAACAGGTTTCGTCATTGGCTGGTAATCAGGCGATGTTCTTGCATGTTCAACTTCAACTCACTTATTCGCATGCTTGAACTTGTACTTTGTTCGGGTCGAGATGGAGCGCAAGACCCTTGATTTTGTCTGTTGAAATCCAGGATGCGATTTTGTGGGTTATTATGATTAGTTACATGACTGATTCACTGGATGGCTGCAACCATACCTGATTCTATTTATTGATCCTCACTGGATGGCTGCGTCCATGCCTTGGATCTGGATTATTTTATACTCTGCTATGGATGGCTGCGCCCATACCACATATATATCATGTATTTTAGATATCAGTTGTATTTCTCTACGCAGGTTTTCTGATGACAATGTTTTCAGTTGGACATGTTCTCGTAAAGCATTTCACCCCTCTCTCTCTTTCGGGCCTCATGCTTTAGGGGGCATCTGTTACACAGCAATTTGTCACCATCCTTGCAATTCCACGTCCCGCACATTGGAGGGCTTATTCCGTGACCTGTGAGTAGTGACATGATCTGAAAACAATTTCATGACATTCCCATAGACATGGAATTTCATTCCCCTGAAGACATCTCGTGAAAAACCCTAAAAATAGCCTTTTCATCCTTGGCGCGACTAGCTAGTGTTATACCCGCGCCAATGGGGGAAATCTTCCAAAGAGGGCACGCCAATTGGTGCTCTGTCTCAGAGTTGCACTCATGCCAGGCTTAATAAAGGGTGTTTATTAAAAGTAAATGGCGGAATATTGATTCTAACCAACTTCTGAACTGGTCTCTAAATTGAGTTGGGATGTTTGGCTCCGGATTTCCATGTAGAGGAAGTAGTTTGCCACCTCTCATGGAAGCTTCCTTGAGGATAGGGCCAATCCCATGATTGTAGGGATCCCAACTCCTCTTCCACCATCTATATAAGCTTGCCATTTCCCTTTGCAAGCTAATCTCCAAGAGCCTTCATAGCCTAAAGAATGCTGCAAGAGCTTTGATAGTCCTCATAGTGTCAAATCCATAGCAAGGAGATTGACGATCGAAGAGAGAGGCTTGTCCCTATTCCTGGCAAGCTTTATTGAGACGTATTCCACTGACGACCTGTCGAAGGAAGGTTCAGCGTCAAAGCATGGTTGTATTTTCCTTTGTATGAATTGATGATAAGCGACTATTGGTTATGGTTCCACTCGTATTGTTCATTATGATCATGAGTTGTGTCCTCTCTAACTGATACATAATTGCATATATCGGGTTTTACGCTTGTGTTTGTCGTGTTTCTTGTGTGTGCAGGTGTTCGATCACAGCAAGTGAGAGGATTGTGATCTGTTGGAGCAAGGAAACGGGACTGCCATCTTCTCTACGAATAACATCGTTGGACTTGAGGTAGGCCTTCTTCGCAATTTGGTTTATTGTAATTAGGAGCCTGTGCCTTCGCGTGATACGATTGTTGCTAGACCCGATCTAGGCTAGTAGGGATCGCCTCTGTCTGCAGAGGGGATTTACCTATATAATGCATGTACAATAAATAAATAGTGGAGAGATCACCTGAAATCTACCACGACCTCAAGCAAACCTTCCTCCGGATTCGCCTAGCCCTAGCCTCACAAAACTTCTTCCAAGAATAGTGCACAATGGATGTCACATAGGATGTAAGTGAAGATCTCAAGGAAACAAGAGTTTCGTGAAAATATGGGAAGTGTAGGAGGCACATGTGAAATATCAGACTTGGTTAGGGATATAACATGGTATAATATCTATAATTCTCTCTCTTCCTCCATTAGGCAATTCCCTTGAGGGGTTTTTATACTCCCTCAAATTAGTTTTTTCAGTTGGGGAACAGTTAGGCCACAGGCTGGGGTAGTTAAGTTACATGAACAACCATAAACCCCACCTCCAAAATAGGGAAATTTTATATTTTTTAATATTTCAAATAGCATATGCGGGTTCGCTATGTATGGTCCTGAGTGTATACGCGGAAAAGTCTGGGCAGAGTCGCGTATGGATTTTGAAATACTGTTTTTTGAGAAATATGACCAAGTCTGAATGGAAGGGCTGCCCAAGGCCAATGCATAAGTCATCAAGTATATAATGGTGATAAATGATGCTATAAATTTTTTTTCCATTAATATATTGGTTTTGATCATTATTTTACTATTCATTAGGTTGCGTACTTTCTTTTTGTTACCATGAAACCCCTTCTTTTTCTACAGGTACAAAAGTGATTGACTTTTACCCTTTAATTCTATTTTTACACTAGATTCAGCATCAAATCCAAGACCAATTCGATCTTTGGAGACTCTTCGTGCTTCCAAAATGTCATTTAAATTATTAGTCTCTTTTCCAAACTTTTGATTATAACCCAGTTGGGTTTTTTCCTTCTCTAGTTCTTTTCTCGGTAAAACAGTTTCACCCTTTACCCTTTCACAAGTTTGATTCTTCTCACTCTGATGTTGATTATAAGATTCTCGAATCTTCTTACCTTCTTTAAATTGCAAGAGCAACGGTTCAACAACTTTATCCTTTTCCTTGTTCAGTGACTCCTTCTAGGCTTTATTTTTCTTTCTCAACCTTTCCATTTCTTCAAGTGCACTTACCGACTCTCCTTTTAGATCCACTTCAACATCTTATTCATCATAAATAATATCTTTTACTTAAATATTTTCTATATCCATAAGCAAGAATTCCTTTTGACTTTCATCATATTTTGTTGGGAAAAATACTGAGAGGGGGGGTGAATCAATATTTAGAGCTGACAATCAATTTTTAGTTTTCCTTTCTATTAAAACCATATGTTACATTACTGCATCCAACTTGTATGTCTAGAGATCTTATTATGTCTTTACTTAGATCATTGCATCATTCATTCATCAGATAAGCAGTAAGCATGAACAGAAATAATAGAACAAACCATCAAACATAAGCAACACATATGAACACCAGGATTTAAGGTGGAAACCCAATTCGGGAGAAAACCACCGCTGCTGTTATTTCAGTCTTCAATATTTATTATAGAGAAAACTTCTTACAATTTTATGTTGGTGCAGACTCATACCAGCACGCAGGCACCCACCTGCAGAAGGCTACAACCTGCTCTCGTTTACCAGCCTCTCCTAGAAGGGAGCTATAACCCCCTGATCTCGTTTACCAGCTTTTCTTGGAAGGGAGCTACTACCCCCTGCTCTCGTTTACCAACTTTTCTTGGAAGGGAGCTACTACCCCCTGCTCTCATTTACCAGCTACCACTGGAAGGGAGCTACAACCCCCTCACTGAAGGCTTCAACCCTCAGATCTACTGCAGACCACGTTTCATCAATTTTCACACTGGATCCACTAGTTTCCACATGACATACCTTGCAGGTCACCAGATTTATTCATTCAGTACACTCACACTAGTTTTTCATGATTTCGTCCATCGTTCAAACCAGAGATTCATCATCGTCAGATCATTATATCCATGGGTGCATCGTAGTTTCATATTTATCAGTTAAGAACAGAGTTCACCCATACAGATATCTCTAGAAGAGATTCGTTTATTATCAACCCTTTCGCATGCACACCATTCTTCATGATTCTCATCAACTTATATAATTTTCGCCTTTATTAAAAAATTGGGTCAAAAACATTCACTTGCTAATGGTATTCCTTGACGGTATTTCCTTTAGTTTACCCCACGTGCCTCTTTAATTTCTTTTTAATTTATTTATCAATTTGAAGAAATTGATAAATAAATATATTTACAACTTTGAACTGAACTTTATGATTAAAGTTACAACCCTTTGCACTTTAAAGAAATATCCAACGCTTTCAAACAATTAACCTTATGATAAACCTTTGACCCCGGGCCCACATATATGACCAATGGCCAATCCAATATATGCATATCGCTCGACCTCCGATGCCGAACGTTAACGTGCGATGGCCCGCCGTACCTTGGTTAGCCTCCACGCAGCTTTATCAAATGACCACCATTCGATGGCTTCCCTCCAAATCAACGGCGCACAGCAATATTGCTGGGCATCCTGGATCGAATGATAACGTGTGATGGCGCACAGTGACAAGCAGTTTTCCGTGGGTCCACCTCGCCACGTGTCAAAAGCTCTATGGAATCGGAGCCAACCTCTTGAATACCACTTGCCCGTCGAAAGCGGTGCGATGAAAACCGAAATCCGCTTTCAATGTTTATTCCGCACGTGATTCTCCTTCGCTTAAGGTTCCGTCCATCTATCGGAGTTTACGTTAAAGGCTGTGTGGTTAACTGAGATCAATGGTACTACGGGGGCACAAGCAGTCCGATGATTAACCCAAGCGGGTGCCTCCGTAGTTGACCCATCCATCGGGCGTTGACCACAGATCGACGACTGTTGTTAACTATGGTAGCACAAGCCCGATGATCTTTCCGTACTGAGGAGTGCCTCCGCAGTTGACCCGTCCATCGGGCATTGACCACAGATCGACGACTATTGTTAACTACGGTAGCACAAGCCCGGTGATCTTTCCGCACTGAGGAGTGCCTCCGCATCGCATATTCATTACTCTACCTATTTGTTTCTTTCGGAGATTGCAATATGCGATCCTATGTATCACATCTTCGTTGCCTCTGCTTCTCTTCACTGTCTCTGCATTGTATGTTGCCTTAGTTCCTTATCTGCCTTGCTTCCTTTCTGCTTATTTTCTCTTTCTGCTGGTCTCTTTGCTGCTTCTGCTATCTCTCTGTTACTATCTCTGCTTCTTGTCTAATGCTGCTTCGTGCTTCTCTCTTTGCCTTGTTGCTGATCAGATGCTCCTTCTTTGCCACTTCCGTTGCCATCAATGACAACATTTCCAAAAATCTCCCCCTTTGGAATTGATGGCAATATTCTTCCTCTATTTGTCTTATAGAAGCCCTTTTTTGCTTTTCCTCCCCCTTTGACATCAATGGCAAAGAGTTGATCAAGATCCTTTGAACCGACAATACCATGCTCCCCCTGAGATCATGCTACATCTTCAAACATAAAACAACCAATAATGCATCCTTTTCATATGACCAATGCTCCCCCTTATCTTGTGCATTTAGAGATGCCTAACAACACCTCGCAACCAATTTAATCTTCTGTATTTAAGTGGATTTGATCCTCTACATGGCAGAGACTACTCCCAGTTTCTGTCTGAGATATTTGAATGCTTCCCTGGGTAGAGGTTTAGTAAATATATCAGCAACTTGTTCTTTGGAGGGAACATACTCCAATTTCACCTTTTGTTCAAGCACTTTTTCATGTAAGAAGTGATATTTGATGGGAATGTGCTTGGTCTTGGAATGCATAACAAGATTCTTTGAGATATTGATGGCACTTGTATTGTCACACATAATGGAGATAGGAGGTGAACATTTGATTTGAAAGTCTTGTAAGGTTTGCATCATCCAGAGAAGTTGAGTGCAACATGATGTGACAGCCACATCTTTTGCTTCTGCTGTAGATAAGGCAATAGAGCTTTGCTTCTTGCTGAATAAAGATACTAACCGTGGCCCCATATAGAATGCACCACCACTAGTGCTTTTTTTATCATCAACACTTCCAGCCCAATCTGCATCAGTGTATGCATGAAGAGTAAGATCAACATTCTTTGGATACCATAGTCCAAAGTCTTGAGTTCCTTGTAGATATTTTAATATTCTTTTCACAGCCTGAAGATGAGACTCTTTTGGATTAGCTTGGAATCATCCAACAATCCCAACTGCCTGCATGATGTCTGGTTTTGTTCTAGTGAGATAAAGTAGACTTCCTATCATAGATCTGTATTCCAGTTGATTCACCGTGGGGGAGTTATCATTAGAATTGAGATTACATCTGGTTATCATTGGTGTACTTACAGGTTTGCAATCTTCCATGCCATACTTCTTCAGGATTTTCTTGAGGTATTTTTCTTGTGATAAGAATATGCCATCTGTTGCTTGTTGCACTTGCAAGCCAAGAAAGAATGTTAGTTCCCCAAGCAAAGACATTTCAAATTCTTGCTGCATATCAAAAGCAAATTTCTGACTCATGGACTCTTCATTACTTCCAAAAATGATATCATCAACATATAAAACCACAATCAATAGTTTGTCATTTTCAGTTTTTGAGTATAAGTTGATATCAACAGACCCTTTTGAAAATCCTTGTTGATGAATATATTTGTGAAGACGATAGTACCATGCCCTTGGATCTTGTTTGAGACCATATAGAGCCTTTCCAATTCTACAAACAAGTTTTTCATCATTTCCCAAAATGAATCCTTCTGGATGTTCTATATAAACTTCTTCTTCTAGATCACCATTGAGAAAAGAAGATTTAACATCCATTTGATAAACTTTGATTTGTTGGAAGCTTGAAAAAGCAAGAAACATTCTTATGGCCTCAAGTCTGGCTACAGGAGCAAAGGTTTCTTCAAAGTCTATACCTTCTTGTTGAGCATACCCCTTGCAAACAAGTCTAGCTTCATTTCTTATAACATCCCCATTCTCATTTAACTTGTTTTTGAATATCCATTTGGTTCCAATGACATTTTTGTCATGAGTTCTTGGTACTAACTCCCAAGTGTGATTCTTTTCAATTTGATCAAGCTCTTCATTCATGGCTTGAATCCAACATTCATCTTTGCTAGCTTGACTGACATTGTGAGGTTCAATAGTGGACAGAAATGCCAGATTGCTAGAAGATCCCACAAGAGTCCTTCTTGTTTGTACACTTGATCACTTTTCTCCCAAAATTTGAGATTCTGGATGATTCTTTTGAACATATCTGGATGGAGCCTTTTCAGACAAATCATCTTCAGGTTCTTCACAGGGTTCACTATTTGTATCATTATTATTTGATGTAGAAGGATATATGTCATCATCATCGTCTTCATTTGTTGTTTGTTTTTCTTCTTTTGGAGCTGCTGGAGACTCATCAATAACAACATCTATACATTCAACAATATTCCGAAGTCTTTTATTGTAACATTTATATGCCCTACTCCTAGAGGAGTAACCAAGAAATATTCCTTCATCTGCTCTAGGTTCAAACTTGCCAAGTTTTTCATCATTATTTTTGATAAAACATTTGCTTCCAAAAATTCTAAAATGCTTTACAGTGGGAGAATTGCCATACTAGAGTTCATATGGAGTTTTATCACTATTTACACGAACATGTGCCTTGTTAAGAATATTTACTGCTGTATGTGCTGCTTCTCCCCAAAATGTGTCAGGTGTTCCGGAATCATCAAGCATGGCTCTAGCCATTTGTTGAACTGTTCTGTTCATTCTCTCTGCTATGCCATTTTGTTGTGGAGTGCCAGCTATAGAAAACTGTCTTTTTATGCCATGTTGTTCACAAAATTCAAGGAATTCATTGGATGTATATTCTCCTCCTCAATCAGATCTAAGACACTTGATTTTTAGATCTAATTCATTTTCAACCAGTGCTTTGAAGATCTTAAATTTCTCAAATGCTTCATCTTTGTGTTTAATCAACCCAATCCAACACATTCTAGAGAAATCATCAATGAATAAGATATAGTATTCTTCACCACGTGGTGAATTTTTCCTCATAGGTCCACATATGTCAGTATGAATGAGTTCAAGAGGCTTACTTGATGATCCTTCCTTGTCATTAAATTGTACTCTGGTTTGCTTACCAAATTGGCAAGATTTGCATATGACATTTTCAGGTAGAGTAATTTTGGGAAGATCACGAACAGCTTTAAGTCTGCTTGATTTGTTGATTTGAGAGAAGCTCAGATGCCCCAACCTTCTATGCCATAGCCAATTTTCTGAAGATTTACTCAAATAACATTTTTCTTTGCAGTTCTTTAATACACACAGGTTGCTTGGAGTTCTTTTTCCTTTTATAATTGCTTTACCTGTATCAAGATCACATACCACACATTCTTTTGAACTAAAGAAAACTTCAGTTCCTTGATCACACATTTGACTTACACTTAGCAGGTTATGCTTTAATCCATCCACATACATGACTTCATTAGCTTTCACCTTTTCTTTTAGAAAAATAGACCCTTTTCCCTTAATGACCGCAGGAGTATCATTTCCAAATGTAACATTCTTTTCCTTTTCTAGAGCACTATATGCAAGAAGTTTGTTTTTATCACCTGTCATGTGTCTTGAGTATCCACTATCAATGTACCATTGATTTTCTTCATCTTCTGCAAATAACGCTATGCCACAATTTTCAACCTGTAATTTCTTCTTTTTCCATACTTTGGAGCTTGAAGGAACATGTTCTTTTGGCTAAACTTTGCTCCTACATTCTAATTCTTCATGGCCAAAGTTATTGCAATAAGCACATTCAACTTCATTTTGAAGAGGAGAAAAGTTGTCATAAGTATTCTTCTTTGTTTCAATATCAACCCTTTTCTTTCTTGCTTCTCTTGTCATGATGGTTTTATATGCAACACATTGAACAGATTTATAACCAAAATTGTGACATGAGAAACATTGTCCATTGAAGAAGAAATTTCTGCGATCATAAAATTTTCTACTTGAATTTACCTGTTGATAGGTTTTTCTTTGAAAGAAATTCCTATTAGTGTTCTTTGAATTGAGATGATCATGCTTTACCTGTAAAGATTCTTTATTCCCTTGCTAAGTGGCAGCATGTTGTAAACCAGCTGTAACTACTTTTAGATAATTTGGTGCTGAAGCCTGAGAATATTCTCTGATATATCCAAGACCTGTCTTTATGAGAGGAGAACGTTGTACCTTGATAGTTTCATCTAAGGTTTCAGATCCTTTAGCAAATCTGAGATTCAGAGTCTTTACTTTCTCAAGTTCTTTTCTTAAACTTACTACTTCACACTCTAATTTCTCATTGTGTTTCTCTTTTTCTTCAAGCTGATTTTTCAGAGTTTCTATGGTTATTTTACTCTCTTCTAAGAAAATTTTGAGTTTATTGTTTTCATCAAGAAAATAACTGTCTTCTAGAGCATCCAAAAAAGTATCCTTTTCTTCTCTAGATTATTTTTCAAATGCCATGAGAAGTCTAAGATCTTGTTCACATTCTTCCTGACTATCAGATAACCCATCACTGTCTTCATGAGTATAGTAACTCTTACTAAAACGATTCTTATTTCTTCTCACTACTTCCTTCCCCTTTTTATGTGTTTCTTTATAAGGACACTTAGCAGCATAATGACAAA
Source organism: Pinus albicaulis (assembly GCA_034641835.2). Taxonomy (NCBI): domain Eukaryota; kingdom Viridiplantae; phylum Streptophyta; class Pinopsida; order Pinales; family Pinaceae; genus Pinus; species Pinus albicaulis. The sequence continues at coordinate 44,070 of JAXQQM020074539.1, forward strand.
ATCTTCCACAATCAAAGCATTTGAAAGGAAGCTTACCTCTGAACCGTCCTGTGCCAAGTTGAAGTTTCTTTACAAAGTTTATCTCATCTTCTTCTGAGATATATCCTGATCCTTCTTTTTTTTGTACTTCCTTCCCTTTTGTAGAAGTTCAAAATACTGCTTCTTTGACTTCATATGGTCCTCCTCTTCTTATTTCATATGCAGTTAGTATGCCATGAAGTTTCACCACAGTAAGATTTTGAAGATCCTGCTTTTCTTCAAGAGCAGAAACTTTTGACTCAAATTTTTTCGTTAGTGATCTTAAAGCTTTCTCAACCAAAGTAGATTTGGTTATTTTTTCTCCCAGATTTCTCATACAATTTACAATATCATCAAGATGTAAAAAGAAATTGGCATTGCTCTCTTCATTATCCGTTTTTAGATTCTCATATTGAATTCTGAGAGTTTGGAGTTTAGCACTTTTTACCTTTGCATCACCTTCATAACTTAGAATGATTCTGTCCCATATTGCCTTTGTTGTATTTAGCTACATAAATTTGACAAAATCTGATTCAGTTAGACTTCCCAATAGAGCATTGACCGCCTTTGCATTTGTTTCATAATTCTTTCTTTCCGTCGGATCTGTTGGTACTGCAGCTGGATATTGATATCCTCCTTCAACAATTGCCCATACCTCTGCTCCCAGAGACTGAAGATAGGATCTCATCCTTGTTTTCCAGAAGGTTAAATTGTTTCCGTTAAAGAGTGGAGGCCTGATAGATGCTGTTCCATCTTGATTGCTCATCTTGGTTGATATTCCTTCTAGCGGCTAAGCTTTTTCAGAAGGACCCAGCTCTGATACCAATTGTTGGGAAAAATACTGAGAGGGGGGGTGAATCAGTATTTAGAGCTGAAAATCAATTTTTAGTTTTCCTTTCTCTTAAAGCCATATGTTACATTACTGCATCCAAATTGTATGTCCAAAGATCTTATTATGTCTTTACTTAGATCATTGCATCATTCATTCATCAGATAAGCAGTAAGCATGAATAGAAATAACAGAACAAACCATCAAACAAAAGCAACACATATGAACACCAAGTTTTAAGGTGGAAACCCAATTCGGGAGAAAACCATCGCTGCTGTTATTTCAGTCTTCAATATTTATTATAGAGAAAACTTCTTACAATTTTATGCTGGTGAAGACTCATACCAGCACGCAGGCACCCACCTGCAGAAGGCTACAACCTTCTCTCCTTTACCAGCCTCTCCTGGAAGGGAGCTACAACCCCCTGCTCTCATTTACCAGCTTTTCTTGGAAGGGAGCTACTACCCCCTGCTCTCGTTTACCAGCTTTTCTTGGAAGGGAGCTACTACCCCCTGCTCTCGTTTACCAGCTACCAATGGAAGGGAGCTACAACCCCCTCACTGAAGGCTTCAACCCTCAGATCTACTGTGGACCACGTTTCATCAATTTTCACACTGGATCCACCAGTTTCCACACGAAATACCTCGTAGGCCACCAGATTTATTCATTCAGTACACTCACACTAGTTTTTCATGATTTCGTCTGTTGTTCAAACCAGAGATTCATCAGCGTCAGATCATTATATCCATGGGTGCATCGTAGTTTCAGATTTATCAGTTAAGAACAGAGTTCGCCCATACAGATATCTGTAGAAGAGATTTGTTTATTATCAACCCTTTCGCATGCACACCATTATTCATGATTCTCATCACCTTATATAGTTTTCGCCTTTATTAAAACCTTGGGTCAAAACCATTCACTTGCTAATGGTATTCCTGGACGGTATTTCCTTTAGTTTACCCCACGTGCCTCTTTAATTTCTTTTTAATTTATTTCTCAATTTGAAGAAATTGATAAATAAATATATTTAAAACTTTGAACTGAACTTTAGGATTAAAGTTACAACCCTTCGCACTTTAAAGAAATATCCAACGCTTTCAAACAATTAACCTTATGATAAACCTTTGACCCCAGGCCCACATATATGACCAATAGCCAATCCAATATGCGCACGGTACCATAAGTAAATTTTGTGCAAGTGCAACGTCCGATCACCGTTAGATTAGCAAGCTTCAAGATCAAAGGCGTATATGCATATCGCTTGACCTACGATGTCGAACGTTAACGTGTGATGGCCCGCCGTACCTTTGTTAGCCTCCGTGCAGCTTTATCAAATGACCACCGTCCGATGGCTTCCCTCCAAATCAACGGCGCACAGCAATATCGCTGGGCATCCTAGATCGAACGATAACGCGCGATGGCGCGTAGTGGCAAGTGGTTTTCCGTGGGTCCACCTCGCCACGTGTCGAAAGTGTTGAGCCCCAAGATTGTTCTTTCTTCCATAATACTTCACTCCATTTTCTTTTTTCCATTGTTATCCCAGGCTCAAATGATCAATGAAATTAGTTAAAATTCCTTTAAGAATGAATATCATGGCTAACATGCTAAGTTTTGTGATTTTGTCATTGTAATACATTTTGAACTGAAACTAGCTACAAAATGCAGACATTCCGTAGCTAGTTGCCAATTCTGCAACTGTCTTCACGTTCAAGCATGTTCCAGGTGTTCTCTTAGGAAAAGCCACACATGGGTGTATTCCAGATCATGTCCTCAGCGTTTTTTGCTCACCATGAAGATTGAACGGAATTCTGGACGTGGTTTTGTACGTGGGAACTCACACAAGGAGACAGACTCCTAATAGGACAAGGACAATCCAGATGTCCTTTGTCATTTTACGCTGCCACGTTTAGAGTTCTAGTCCGATTTTGATATGAAAAGACAATGATCCCCGTATTATCTCAAGTTCTGTTATGAAGATTTTCTATAAATGTAACTCGGGAAACCGAGAGACAAGTTCTAGATTTTGATTAGATTTCGTGGATTGACTACTATATTTCTGAAGTCCAAGAATACTCTGTTTTAATTTATTTTCCTTTAATGAAGAAGAAAACATTTCTTTGAACGCGTTGAGTTGATCTTGAGCTAGATTTCGTGCTACTCTGGTGGTAGAGGGCCCCCGCCTCCTGAGCAGCTTTACTTTTGCAATTTAGATAAGTATCTTAGTTTGTTTTCAAGTTTTTGAAGTTTACGTTCATAGTTAATTTCATTAATCATTATAGCTATACTTGTTCTAATAAACTCTTCCAGAATATCATTACGATGAATAAGAAATGGCTGTAGTGTTATAGATTTTATTTGCAATTCCTTTCGTTCATTATCACAGTTAAACTTACTCTAGTAAACTCTTCCAAGATATCATTATGATGACTAAGGCATAACTGTGATACTGTAGGTTTTAGTTTCTTGTTTACACTAAGTAGCATAGCTAATCTTACTCTTAAAAAAAACTCTTCCAAAACATCATGACAATGAGTAGGAAATAGCTCTGATGTCTTAATTTTTAATTGTACTTGCTTTCAGTTTTTATGTTTGTATTCAATTGCATTGAATTGTACAACCAGGATTGTTCTACAAGCTCTTCCAAAATACCATTCATGATGAACGAAATAGGCTGTAGAATCCCATAGTTAGTTGCATGACAAATTAGTTAAAGTACTTCGGAGGCAAATTGCATTTAGTTCATGCTCTGTCCTTTCATTTCAAGTTTGATAATGGCTTTTAGTTTAGCACTGTTCACTGTAGACTGGTAGCACCCTAGTTCAGTTCTAGCTTAGCTTACTGTATTTACATTCCAAGTTTAGTTTCCATCCATTGCATTTTAAATTGCATTAGTTGTTAAACTTAAAATACCACGGTCTTCATTATTTACAAAAATTCTTTTGTTCCAAACCTATATTAACTCATAATCATCTGGACAAAAGATAGTATCAGTCTAAGGCCTGGAGTACTTTTGCAACCTTTTTTTACCATTTCACAAACAAGCCTTTCCTCAAAGACTATTCTAAAAGGAAATCTATAACTTTTGAGTGAGGTTTAGTGGTGTTAAACTAAGTTGCAAAATAGAATTAGGAGCTAGTTTTAGAGTAGAGATCTTATGATGTTACAAATGTTCTTTTCCAATTATGTTTCAATAAACCTTTAATCATGGATGAGATGTTGTAACATTGTAAGTTGATTGTTTGATTGTTTAATTAGGAGAACTTCATTTACACTTAACTGCCCATTTCTCAAGCTCTTCCAAAACATCTTTAATGAATTAATTGGACAAGTTAAGGTCATGTCCTGATTTATTTTCTTGAAGTCATTATCAAGCTTTGTACTTTGATAAGTCATAGTTTAGGTTTGGTTCTGTTTCAGTATTTGCATTTGTCATTTTTCATCCATAATTTAGGCTTCACTCTGTTTTTAACCAGTAGCTTCTTTCCACCAGCATTTAGTTCTTTCTCTTGCAAACATAAAACCATAAAAACCCAAAAACATCATAAAATGCTAGACACAATGAAGTAAGAGACAATTACCTAGGCAAATATAGTGCACCACACTTCAACAGTTTACCAACCCTGGTTGACAATTAAATGAACTCAATTTAGGAGACTAGGTTGAGCACAAACATTTTGGCGCCGTTGCCGGGGAAGTGAAAACTAGGTAACCTTTGTTTCTTAACTCCCAAAAAAAATGATATGCGTAGAGAGAGAGACTCAAGGGGTATATTCATAAGAAGCATAAGCAGAAGTTTGATTCCTAGAACACCACTTGTTTCACCTAGACCAAGAGCTAGTACACCTTCAACTCAGACCCACATTCCATCCTTTACTGATCCTAGACTTCTAGAAGACCTAAGATCAGATATTCCATTAGAGAGACCTTCCACTTCATCCACTGAACCTGTCTTAGAAGAAGATCCAAGGACTCCTGTTAGGGACACAAACTTTTCCACTTCCATATAAGAATCAACCATGGCAGAAGAAGGGGGAGGAGGAGTCTTTAATGGATAACACACATTATATGGAGGGAGTAGAGGTAGAGGTAGAGGAGAAGGAGGTAGAGGTGCAGAAGGAGAAGGAGGTAGAGGAAGAGGTAGAAGAGAAATGGGAAGCTCTTTTGGGTTTCCTATAGTAGATGAAGAAACCAATACAACCATGAAAAACATTTCACCCTCTGTCCTTCCAAACTTCTATGGACTTAAAACTGAAGATCTTGAAACCTTTCTATTTGAATTTGAAATCCTGTGTAGAACTTATGACTACTTGCAAGATGCTCAAAAACTTAAACTATTTCCTTCAACATTGAAAGGAGCAGCATTGAAGTGGTTTATGAGTTTGATCAACAGTTCTATTAGGACATGGGAAGACATGAAACAAGCATTTCTAGAGAGGTATTTGGATTATTGTATGCCGATCAATCATAAGGAAGAAGTGTTTAAGATGTTACAAAAAGAAGATGAAAACTTGGAAGATTTGTTGGAGAGATTTCATTACAACATCAAAAGAGCAAAAATGGAAAACTTAGATCAAGACACCTTAAAAGCTCTTTTGTTGAAAACAATTAGGGATGAATGGTTGAATATCCTTAACATGATGGGAAAAGGGGATATATCACAGCTCACATTACCTGAAATATCTGAGTTATGTATCAACCTTTCAAGAGGGAAATCTAAAACTGTAAAAGGTCCAAGAGATCTTGCTCTTGCAAGGGAAAGTAAGTCTGCTTTTGGGACAGTAAGTAGGGAAGAAATAGGACATATGCTTGATGATTTCAAATCTGACATCTTAGGGACTCTTAGTGAACAAATAGACACCCTTAAGTTACAAAACAAGAAAAAAGCTGAATTTGATGCCTTAGCAATCTTTTGTCCCAAATGTAGAAAGAAACATGCCTTGAGAGAGTGCCCTTTGGATGTAAAAGTTGTAGAGACCTGTGTCATTTGTTCTGAAAAACATGAGACCAAGAATTGTCCTTCCCTTCCTGGTCTCAAAGCTGTCTTTCAAGAGGAAACTCCTATAAACTCCACAAAACCTCTCAATTTTGTCTCTAGAAGGCCTTGGCAAGGACCTCAAACACAAGGATTCCATGATCAAATGTATAACCAACCTCCACCAAATTGGAATTCTTGGCAGCAACCTTGGCCTCAATTTCAAAATCAATTTCAAGCTTGGGCACAAGGAGCACAAAGTCCCTATGGAAGATACTCTCAGTACTATTAGTATCCACCATCCTATCCACCATACCCACATTTTTCTCCTCAAAATCCTCAAAAAAAATTTCAACAAAATCCTCAACAACATCATCAGAACCTACCACATCAAAATCAACCACTTCCATTACCATTTCCTCAAAAATCAAATCAGTTGCCTGCTCAACCCATACCAAACCCCAACAATAAAAATCCTCAGAACACATACATGATAGAAGGCAAATAGTTTCCAACTTATCTAATTACTCCTTTAGACCTTAGTGATGTTCAACTTAGGTCTAGAAGAATACTTGAAAAGAGGAAACCCTATGTGATCATACAAGAACAAGATAACTCTGAGGAAGATTCTCTACGGGTGAATAAAAGTCTTGAGGAAGACACATCTTTTCAGGACCCAAACATTGAAAAATCAAAGAAAAAAGAACCAATAATTTCAACTCCTGTATTAGAGCAGCCATCAACATCTACTTCTACACCTCCCTTTCCAGAAAGATTACAAATTGATAGAGGTGTAGAAAAACAAATTATGGTGCCTAATTATGATTTCCTAGATGAGCTGAGAAATGTTTGCATTAAGATTCCATTATTACAAGCCATCAAGGAAATTCCAATTTTGGCCAAAACAATAAAGGAGTTGAGCATGAAGAAAACAAGAAAAAGAACAAGAGAGACAAAGAAAATTCAACTGGCAGGAAAAATAACAGACATTATGATGGGTAAGATTTCTATTCCAAAGTATCTAGACCTAGGAAATCCAGTTGTTAAAATTCACATCAATGGAATTGAAATCCAAAACACACTCATTGATTTAGGAGCAGCAATCAATATCATGAGTAGAAAAATGATGGATAAACTGAAACTTCCTAATCTTATCTTTACACCCACATTATTACAATTAGCAGACATATCTGTGATAAAACCTGATGGGGTAATAGAAGACATTCCAGTGTCCCTAGATTCTTGGGAGTACCCTGTGGATTTCATGATCCTAACTCCTAAGAATAATCTAGGAGGGCATCCTGTTATATTAGGAAGACCTTGGTTGGCTACAGTTGATGCTTTCATTAGTTGTAGATCCAGTGATATGTACATCTCTGATGGTAGTTCAACTAAGAAATTCACTTTGTATCCTCCAGCAAGGACAATTACAGATTTAGATGATACTCAATGGATAGAGGATGAAGAAGACTTACAACCTCTTTTCACAATTTCAGAAATTAGTGAAGATAATCAAATTTTGAATACTCTAGAAAAATTTGAATCCTCTTCAGAATACAAACATGAACCATTTCAAGAAGGATCCAACATTGAGTTTTTGTCATCAAGGCAGATGTCTCTTCATTCTATGGATAAATTTGGCAGCTCTACAAGTGAGATATTTCCAGGAAAAACTTTGAACATAAACAAGAACCTAGAAAAATCTCAACAAGAAGAGTTAGTCAAGATATTACAGAGACATTCTTCTGCATATGCATGGGAGTACACCGACATGAAAGGGATAAGCCCCAAGACTTGCACTCATCACATCTATATAGAGGAAAATTTTAAACCAATCAGACAACCTCAAAGACGGATGAATCCAAATCTTAGGGAGATTGTTAAAGAAGAATTGCAAAAATTGTTAAATGTCAACTTCATCTATCCCATTTCAGATAGTCAGTGGGTTTCTCCTTTGGTAATTGTGCCAAATAAAAATGGTAAATGGAGGGTATGTGTTGACTACCGGGAATTAAATAAAGCTACTCTTAAAGACCATTTTCCCTTACCTTTCATAGATCAAGTGTTAGATACATTAGCTGGCAAAAAGTACTTCTCATTCCTAGATGGGTTTAGTGGTTACAACCAAATCCAAGTAGCACTTGAATATCAAGACAAAACCACATTTACCTGTCCTTGGGGTACCTATGCTTACCGAGTATTGCCATTTGGATTATGCAATGCACTTGCAACATTCCAAAGGGAAGTATTAGGAATTTTTTCAGATCTAATACATGATTGTGTAGAGGTATATATGGATGATTTCACAGTTTATGGAAACACATTTGAAGAGGCTTTAGCAAACTTGGAAAAAGTTTTAAAGAGATGTCAAGAAGCAAATCTTTCACTTAGTCATGAGAAATGTTTCATGATGTTTACTGAAGGTATTGTTTTGGGGCATCACATTTCAGGGGATGGGATTAGAGTTGATGAGTCAAAAGTTGAAGTCATCTCTCACTTATCTATTCCAAGTTGTCAAAAATATGTTAGGAGTTTTCTAGGATTTACAGGATATTATCGGAGTTTTATAGAAAACTTCACCAAGATAGCATCTCCACTCTTCAAATTACTTACCAAAGATTGTGAATTCAAATGGAATTCTGATTGCCAGTTAGCCTTTGAAACCCTGAAAACAAAAATTTTTGAAGCACCTATTTTAAGGGGACCTAACTGGAAGTTACCTTTTCATATCTCAACAGATGCTTCTGATACAGCTCTAGGAGCAGTATTGGGACAAAAAGACCTGATTCCTTATGCCATCTACTATACCAATAAAAATTTGACTCCTGCAGAGTTAAACTATACTGTAACTGAAAAAGAGTTTTTAGCTGTTGTTCATGCCATAAACAAATTCAGACACTATATAACAGGCTATGAAACTTTTTTTCACACAGATCACTCTGCAATTAGATATTTAATGAACAAATCAATTACTAATGGTAGAGTCATAAGATGGTTATTGATTTTACAAGAATTCAACATTACCATTCTAGATAGGCCTGGAAAACAAAACACAGTAGCTGATTTCCTATCTAGACTCCAAAACATCAAAGATGACACTCCAGTTGAAGATCAATTTCCTGATGAATATCTTTTTGCAATTTCCACTCAAACTCCTTGGTTTGCTGACATTGCTAATTATTTAGTTTCAGGAAAATTTCCTTCAATAATGAATGCAAGAGATAAAAGAAAAATCATTTATGATAGTGAAAAATATTCATGGGTTGCTAATGAGTTGTACAAGACAGGTCCAGATTTGATCATTAGGAGATGTGTTCGGGAAGATGAGATGCCTGAGATTCTCAAAGCATGTCATGATGAACCTTGTGGCGGACACTTTGCTGATAAGAGGACAGCCTATAAGATCCTCCATTTAGGATATTATTGGCCATCCTTGTTTAAAGATGCTAAATATTATGTCAAAAGGTGTGACAGTTGCCAAAGGGTATGGAAACCTTCTCCTTCAGGTGAGATGCCATTACAACCTCAGGTACATATTGAACCTTTTGAAAAATGGGCTTTGGATTTTGTAGGACCTATTAGTCCTCCAACAAGACAAAAGAGATATATATTATTTTGCACTGATTATGTTACCAAATGGGTAGAGGCCAAGCCATTACTTTTTGCTAATGAAGCATCTATAGTTAATTTTCTTTTTGAGGATATTTTTACTCGTTTTGGTGTCCCAAGGGAAATTGTTACAGATCAAGGAGCTCAATTTACATCGAGGCTAGTGGAAAAAATGATGGAGAGGTACAAAATCAGCCATAGGAAATCTACTCCTTATCATCCACAAGCAAATGGTCAAGTGGAATCTACTAATAAGGTCATTGAAGGAATCCTAACAAAGACTGCTCATTTACATAGAAGAGATTGGGTAGATAGGCTTCTTGAAGCCTTGTGGGCCTATAGAACTACATGGAGAAACACAACAGGCCATACTCCTTATGAACTTGTTTATGGAAAGCAAGTTTTGTTTCCCATAGAGTTCTAGATTCAAACTTTCAAAATGGCAGTTCAACTAGGACTTGATTTAACGGAGGCACAAAAGCATAGATTGGAGAAGATTAATGAATTGGATGAGATCAGACAAGATGCAGTTCAGAAAACAAGTCTAGTCCAACAGAAAAGGACTAGATGGCATGAAAAGTACATCAAAGAGAAGAAGTTCAAAGAAGGTGACTGGGCTCTCTTGTTTGATTCAAAATTCAAGGATTTTCAAGGTAAATTTCAAACACATTGGCTTGGGCCATATGAAATTGTTAAATTTTTTGACAATGGAGCATAAAAATCACGACAATAGATGAAGAAGAGGTCACTTTTCTTGTGAATGGTCATAGATTAAAGCTGTATCACAAACCACTCTCAAGAGAAGAATTTGTCAAGAAGTTCCAGGAAAATAGTGATGTGAAGTTAATGAAGAAGAATCTTTCTTCTTCATCAACTTGATTGAATTTTCTGAAGTCATTTCTTTAAAAAAATAAAAATAAAAAATAAAAATAAAAATAAAAATAAAGTATAAACATGAAAACCAATCACTGATTGGCATGTTTATACAAAAAAGATAGGGTGAAAATCAGAGTCTTTCTGACACTCTAACTTTTCCATTTTGTTTCTGCAAGCAGCTGTTACAAAATCATAAGTTCAGATCCATTTCACTTATGATCCATCTCATTTCATTTCATTCCATTTACTTATCCATCCATACTCCATTTCATTCATTCATTCTTACTTCACTTCATTCCATATTTCATTCATCTCATTCCATACTTCATCCACCTCATTTCCATATCAAAATTTAAAGTTTTATGTCTTTCTACAATTGAATAACACATGTCATGAATTGCAGGCCATTTCTTATACTTTTCCACTCCATTTCATAAATTGTAATCCATCCCACTCCATCATTCACTTCATACATATCCCATTATACCATATTTCATCATCTATCTTCACTCATTCCATATAATATTCCACTTATATTCCAAAACACTCCATTCCATGATTAAAGTTTTCTACAGGTACATTCTGCAGCTAAACAAATATTCTGTAGCTAATCAGACTTTTCGCAGCCAGACAGTCATTCCGCAGCTACAGATCCTGAAGGCACTGATCAACAGACATTTGAATTGCAACAAGATGATTCGGTATATCCATGAACAAGAAAAATCAAGAAGGATTATGAAGACTCACAAAGTAATGATTTCTAGAGGAGAACAAAGCATATAAAGACCACAAAAAGCAGATGAAAAGCAAAGGTAAAAAGTTCTGATTATAATGGCATATCATGAAAAACTTTAGTATAGTCTAGTTATGAATCATTCGAAAAGTTGTTTTGATTATTTTTATTGATCATGCCAAATATACCCTCCGCAAAACTTTGGATAAAAATCCTTCATTTCAAATCCTATACCCGATCATCATTTAAAAATCTAAGCGGTTAAAATGCTGAAGTGATTGATTTTCTCACGTCACCCAGCCAAATCATTTAATGATGATTTTTGAATCCATTGCAAAATATCTCCGCGGTATTTTCACTCATTGATTTGTTTTCTTCACCTCACTTCATTAAATCGTTCCGTAACCATTCCCTATTACTCCATCCCGTAGCCAACCCTTCATCATTTCATTCTGTAAAATAGAGGTATCTCTATCACTGTGAGCAGAGGTATATTAGTTTGAAAGTTGAAGCCACTGTCACCAAGAAGCAGAGGTATATCAGTTTGAAATTTGAAGCCATTGTCACCGTGAAGCAGAGGTATATCAGTTTTAAATTTAAAGCCATTGTCACCGTGAAGCAGAGGTATATCAGTTTGAAATTTGAAGCCATTGTCACCGTGAAGTAGAGGTATATTAGTTTGAAGATTGAAGCATTGTCACCGTGAAGCAAAGGAGTATTAATTTGAAGGTTGAAGTCATTGTCTCCGTGAGCAGAAAGAGTACTAATCTGAGGAGTGAAGAAGAAATTATGGGCCTCATCGTGAGAACTGAACCAGTAGGCACAAAATACCTGGAAGGATACCCTCAAAGCAGAGAAATGTTGCAACAAGCAGGATGGCTGCAATTCCTTGAAAAATTTAATGGCTTCCACAAAGAAGTTACTAAAACGTTTGCAAGGTCATTCAAAGTAGCCGAGGTTGAAGTTGGAGATGTTAAATTCACTGTCACAGAGGTTTTTATTGCAGAAGCAACAGGATTGCCTAGACATGGAGAAAGATGGTTTAAGAACAGAGAATTTCATAATGAATCATGGAAGCAGATCCTCAAGTCACCAGGTATGGATGTCACTGTGTTTAAAAAGGGAATTCCAAGCTCTGCATTAAAGAATAAATGGAGAAACATGTTGCTTATCCTACAAAAATTTATCACTTGTGAAGGTAGATATGGTACTTTCTATGTTTACCATATTAGGTTGATAATGCATTTCCTATAAGAAGAGCTTAATTTTCCCTATTTCTTGCTTCAAAGTTTAAAAAAGATGGTTTCAAGTGTTCAAAGGAGAGTCCAATTCCTAGAAACAACTTTATACCATCATGGCTTGGTTAAGATTCTAATTGAACACCATTTAGCCAAAACAAGAGATAATTGGGATGACTTCTTGGTGAGAAACCACTTTGAGGAACCAAAAGAACCTCCACTTGAGGACAAACCCACAAAGAGAAGCAGAAAATGGAGACCCTCCAAAATTGAAACTGGTAAAACAATACAGGAAAGTAGTGAAGAAATAATCTCTGAGAAGTTGACTCAGATTAAGAGACAGCTTAAGGAAGAGAGGGTAATCAGAAAATTTGCCATAGAAAAAGGAGAGGGACCATCCCAGCCGAGAAGGAGCCATATACTCAGGGGGAAACTAAGGAAAACACAGATTAAACAAACCGGGGTGATAAACATAGAAGATGAGGAAACACCTATTGAAGAAGATGTTGAAGAAGATTTTGATGAAGAAGCCCCTGAAATTGACCCTGCACAGCAAGAAATTTATAACTATGTTGAAACATTGGAAAGGAAAGCTTCAAAGAGTAGAGATAGAACCCCTAGTCCTCCACTGTCCGAAATAGATGTGTTAAGAAGAGATAGGTACGAGATGGAAGTACTTAATAGACATATCAAGATTGAGAATGATATTCTCAAGGAACAATTTAAACTAAAAACCAGTATGAACTCAACCTTGTCTCTACAAATGGACAAAGTGGAAAAGGCTAATGAAAAGTTGAAAAAGAGGAATAAGAAGTTAATCAGGGCACTTACCAATTTAAGATTCAAGTTAGTCATCAGGAAGCCCAGAAGGCCTTTAACTTCCAGGAAAAGAAGAAGAAGAGGGTTGGATGTTCTTGCAGAAGTCTCTGAGTTTATGGAATAAGTTGCATGAGGACATGCAAGAAGTCAGCAGTGGAGGTATGTTGAGCACCAAGATTTTTCTTTCTTCCATCATACTTCACTCCATTTTCTTTTTTCCATTGTTATCGCAGGCTCAAATGATCAATGAAATTAGTTAAAATTTCTTTAAGAATGAATATCATGGCTAACTTGCTAAGTTTTGTGATTTTGTCATTGTAATACATTTTGAACTGAAACTAGCTACAGAATGCAGACATTTCGTAGCTAGTTGCCAATTCTGCAGCTGTCTTCATGTTCAAGCATGTTCCAGGTGTCCTCTCAGGAAAAGCCACACATGGGTGTATTCCACATCATGTCCTCAGCGTTTGTTGCTCACCATGAAGATTGAACAGAATTCTGGACGTGGTTTTGTACGTGGGAACTCACACAAGGAAACAGACTCCTAATAGGACAAGGACAATCCAGATGTCCTTTGTCATTTTACGCTGCCACCTTTAGAGTTCTAGTCTGATTTTGATATGGAAAGACAATGATCCCCATATTATCTCAAGTTCTGTTATGAATATTTGCTATAAATGTAACTTGGGAAACCGAGAGACAAGTTCTATATTTTGATTAGATTTCGTGGATTGACTGCTATATTTCTGAAGTCCGAGAATACTCTGTTTTAAGTTATTTTCCTTTAATGAAGAAGAAAACATTTCTTTGAATGCGTTGAGTTTATCTTGAGCTATATTTCATGCTACTCTGGGGGTAGAGGGCCCCTGACTCCTGAGCAACTTTACTTTTGCAATTTAGATAAGTATCTTAGTTTCTTTTCAAGTTTTTGAAGTTTACGTTCATAGTTAATTTCATTAATCATTATAGCTATACTTGTTCTATTAAACTCTTCCAAAAGATCATTACGATGAATAATAAATGGATGTAGTGTTATAGATTTTATTTGCAATTCCTTTCATTCATTATCACAGTTAAACTTACTCTAGTAAACTCTTCCAAGATATCATTATGATGACTAAGGCATAACTGTGATACTGTAGGTTTTAGTTGCTTGTTTGCACTAAGTAGCATAGCTAATCTTACTCTTAAAAAAAACTCTTCCAAAACATCATGACAATGAGTAGGAAATAGCTGTGATGTCTTAGTTTTTAATTGTACTTGCTTTCAGTTTTTATGTTTGTATTCAATTGCATTGAATTGTACAACCATGATTTTTCTACAAGCTCTTCCAAAATACCATTCATGATGAATGAAATAGGCTGTATAATCCCATAGTTAGTTTCATGACAAATTAGTTAGAGTACTCCGGAGGCAAATTGCATTTAGTTCATGCTCTGTCCTTTCATTTCAAGTTTGATAATGGCTTTTAGTTTAGCACTGTTCACTGTAGACTAGAAGCACCCTAGTTCAGTTCTAGCTTAGCTTACTGTATTTACATTCCAAGTTTAGTTGCCATCCATTGCATTTTAAATTGCATTAGTTGTTAAACTTAAATACCACGGTCTTCATTATTTACAAAACTTCTTTTGTTCCAAACCTATATTAACTCATAATCATCTGGACAGAAGATAGTATCAGTCTAAGGCCTGGATTAATTTTGCAACCTTTTTACCATTTCACAAACAAGCCTTTCCTCAAAGACTATTCTAAAAGGAAATCTATAACTTTTGAGTGAGGTTTAGTGGTGTTAAACTAAGTTGCAAAATAGAATTAGGAGCTAGTTTTAGAGTAGAGATCTTATGATGTTACAAATGTTCTTTTCCCATTATGTTTCAATAAACCTTTAATCATGGATGAGATGTTGTAACATTGTAAGTTGATTGTTTGATTGTTTAATTAGGAGAACTTCATTTACACTTAACTGCCCATTTCTCAAGCTCTTCCAAAACATCTTTAATGAATGAATTGGACAAGTTAAGGTCATGTCCTGATTTATTTTCTTGAAGTCATTATCAAGCTTTGTATTTTGATAAGTCATAGTTTAGGTTTGGTTCTGTTTCAGTATTTTCATTTGTCATTTTTCATCCATAATTTAGGCTTCACTCTGTTTTTAACCAGTAGCTTCTTTCCACCAGCATTTATTTCTTTCCCTTGCAAACATAAAACCATAAAAACCGAAAAACATCATAAAATGCTAGACACAATGAAGTAAGAGACAATTACCTAGGCACATATAATGCACCACACTTGAACAGTTTACCAACCCTGGTTGACAATTAAATGAACTCAATTTAGGAGACTAGGTTGAGCACAAACAAAAAGCTCTATGGAATCAGAGCCAACCTCTTGAATACTGCTTGCCCGTCGAAAGCGGTACGATGAAAACCGGAATCCGCTTTCAATGTTTATTCCGCACGTGATTCTCCTTCGCTTAAGGTTCCATCCATCTATCGGAGTTTACGTTAAAGGCTGTGTGGTTAATTGAGATCAATGGTACTGCAGGGGCACAAACAGTTCGATGATTAACCCAAGGGGGTGCCTCCGCAGTTGACCCATCCATCGGGCGTTGACCACAGATCGACGACTGTTGTTAACTGCGGTAGCATAAGCCCGATGATCTTTCTGTACTAAGGAGTGCCTCTGCAGTTGACCCATCCATCGGGCATTGACCACAGATCGACGACTATTGTTAACGGCGGTAGCACAAGTCCGATGATCTTTCCGTACTGAGGAGTGCCTCCGCATCACATATTCATTACTCTGCCTCTCTGTTTCTTTCACCGATTGCGATATGCGATCATATGTATCACATCTTCGTTGCCTCTAATTCTCTTCACTGTCTCTGCGTTGTCTACTGCCTTAGTTCCTTATCTGCCTTGCTTCCTTTCTATTTCTTTTCTCTTTCTGCTGGTCTCTTTGTTGCTTCTGCTATCTCTCTGTTACTATCTCTGCTTCTTCTCTAATGCTGCTTCGTTCTTCTCTCTTTGCCTTGTTTCTGATCAGATGCTCCTTCTTTGCCACTTCCGTTGCCATCAATGACAACATTTCCAACATCTTTGTCCTCATATAAGGATTGGTTCACTTCACTTTTAGAAGAGATGGCTGCTTGGATATATAGATTCCTCTTCTTAGCCTTCTTCCTATCATTTTTTACTTTCCTAAATTTTTATCTTGGATCATAATCCTTCTTATTATTTTGAGGACACTTTGAAGCATAGTGACAAACTTTGTCACAATTAAAACACTTAAAAGGTAATTTACTATCATATTTTGACCGATCCTCTCTTGAGCTTCCTTAAAAACTTGGCTTCTTCTACATTTTATTCACAACGTGAGTCATCATGTTATTCCTTGGTATTCTTATCTACTTTTAAGGATGACTCATTTTTTGTAGGATTTACATTTGAAATTTTCATATCGTAAGCAATGAGTGTTACGAAGTAGCTGATCTAGAGTTAGAGTGTTTAGATTGGTCATATATTCAATGGCTGAAACCTTGGGATTAAATCTCTCAGGAAGAGATCTCAACACCTTTTGAGCTACTAAATATTCATCTAACTTATCATCAAGACCTCGTATAGTGTTCACAACCTCATCTCTTAAGAAGTAATTTTCAATATATTCATCACCATGCATCTTCAAAGACTCGAATTGAATTCTAAAACCTTGAAGTTTAGGTTATTTTTATTTCCTATCACCTTCATAGCAGTTACTCATCTTGTCCCACATAGCTTTGGAAAAAGTGCAGTCCATTACTTTGATAAGTTCTGAATTTGGTAGGCTAGTAAGTAGGGCACTTGTGGCTTTAGCATTTCATGTGAACCCCACCTTCTAATATTTTGTAATCACTGCTAGAGAATTTTAATATTCTTTGTCCATTGCAACCCATACATCAGCTCCCAGTGATTGAACGAAAGTTTTCATCCTTAATTTCCAAAACACATAGTTTGTTCCATTGAATATAGGTGCCCTATTGGTAAACCCTCCTTACTTTTTTTCCATGGTCCTTGATCTTTCTTCCAACTATTAAATGATTTTAAGCAACCACTATCTGATATAAATGGCTAGACACAATGATAATACTGAGAGGGGGGTGAATCAATATTATAGGAATTTTATACTAGCTTTCACTTGTGTAAGGATGCTACGACACCATGTTACATCAACAATTAATTCATACGAGCAATGATAAAATTAACATAAACAACACAAATAGCACACAGAGATTGTTCAATTTTTTCTGCAATTTCTTCAAAATGCAAGCTACAACTTGCTGTTACAAAATTCTCTAGTTATAACTAGCAGGAAGCTACTACTCCCTAATTTATCAGCTACAACTAAAAGGAGCTTCAACCCCTAAATATTTACTAGCAACTACTAGATGGAGCTATTACCCCTGATCTGGAAGCTACAACTTTCTTGGACTCTGTTAGGGTCCTATAATAATAGGATTCATAAATTTTTAATTGACTTTGATAGTCTTGTAAATATGTACATACCTTGCTTTTTGTAAGTTGTTTTCCCATATTTGAAAATAATAAAAAAATGAAAAGAGGTTAAAATTCCTAAAAGAAATATATAATGACTTAGAAAAAATAGACCCCAAAAGAAAAAAAGAGATAAAAATAAGACCTGAAAGTGAGCAAGTCAAAATGCCACCACTATTTACTTTTACTGCAAGAATAATGATTATGTGTAGATTGTTAAAAATGCCATAATCCATGATCAGTTAAATAGTTTAATCTTTACTTTTCATGCTTTGAATTTCATGTTTTAGATAGAGAATAAAGATATGTCAAACAGTTTAAACTTTGAAAAATCAGTAGATAGTTAGAGAATAAATGAGGAGCTCAATAGTTTAATCTGAGCCCTCGAATGAAATAAGGTTAGACTTAGATAGATTTATGATTTGAAATAAAAATGGATTTAGGGTTACAAGCTTAAATGCACCCATGAAAATGAAGTAAAAAATGTTAGAATAATGATGGGTAGGTAGAAAGCAGTTGTGAAAAGCATGTAATAAAGCATCATCGGGAAAAATTACTAATTTCCCCTCCCCCAAAATCATCCAGTATTCTAAGCCTTTAGTTAAAGAGGCTTAGAGCATTTCTCTAACTTCTGTTGGGTTCAGACCCAAGGCTCAATAACTGATTGGTTAAAATACTGGATTCCCTACATAAAATCCATTTCATCAGCATATTCACCCTTTTCCAATATTATGATCCCTTTTCCTAAGTAAAATAACCTTTTTCTTAGTAAAAGTAAAAACCCTACATAATTAATTTCATCTTAATTTAGAAACACTCAAAAACCTACAAAATACATTTATCCTAAGTTCATGTGTAAAGAATAAAAAATGGGACAAACTATGCTTTATTGCCTCTTTTTTACACTTTACTTAGTTTAAATTTATGTATTTTTATTCATCTCATTCATTACATTCTTCATTTCATATTAATTTATAACCTAAGTACTAAATCCTTATAAAATAACCCTTCCCGTATATATTAATTTCTTTATATATAAATATCCCCAAAACCCACTATTTAAAGCTTAAACCTATGTTTATTTACCCCACATGTTAAATAAAACCTCCGCTCCTTTCCCCATAGGTTTAAACATATCCTAAAAAATAAATCCTGCTCCCTATGGTTTTAAAACTCTTGTTAAAAGGTTTTATTTACCATATAATACATCTCGCACCATTGGTTATAAAAACGTTGGTTAATGTTTTATGCGATATGAAATATACCCCTCCAACCTTAATAAAAAATTTGATTTTATTAAAAAAAACATATGTTTTTAATATAAAAATCAACTCCGCTGTGTATATAAAAGCCCAAACCCCACCTTTTTACAACGAGAAACTCCAAGATATGATTGAAGTCATTTGCATCAAATATCCAAGATCCGACGATCAAAATGCAGTATCGCATTTTAAAATGTGCAACCATAACCATTTAAAAACTGTGCGAAATGTGTGGTTTTCCGCTCTTATCTCTCCTCCATGCGATAACAGCCTATTGGATCACATCCAATCCAACCAAAACAACTCACTTCCCATCTCTCGTGTGATAAACCACTCCGGTTTTCTGCCTCCAGCGCTAAACTGCCTCCACTTTGACATGAATACATTCAATGCCAACTTGTTTTGACCTAAAAACATTATAAAACCTTCATAATACATACAGTTGAACCCTTTCTGCATGTGTTCACACTAGTAAATTTTGCCCAATTTCCGATGGCCACTTTGTCCCTATTCCGACACATAGTCGTCGCAAGAGCGACAATTTGAGGCCAAGCAAAACGTGGTTAGCCTTAGAGTGGCAATTTAGACACTTCAATAAAGCGTCGGAACAGAGACACTTGTTCCAATGTTTGCGGATTACCATAGATCTTCCGACGTTATCCAAAGTGTCACTATTCCAACGTTTTATAGGCGTCACAATACCGACGTTTTATAAGTGTCGCAATACCGAAGTTTTATAAGTGTCGCAATACCGAAATTTTATAAGTGTCACAATACCGAAGTTTTATAAGTTTCGTAATAATACCGACGTTTTATAAGTGTAGCAATACCGACGTTTTATAAGTGTCGCAATACCAACGTTTTATAAGTGTCACAATACCGACGCTTCTTAAGTGTCGCAAAACCGACGCTTATAAAGAAGCATTGGAAGACCGATGACTGTTTAAAATAAAATAAAAAAATGAAACTTTGCTTTGTTGAAGGATCAATACATCAAACGTGCATCCTACTGGAGAAAAACTATCTTATGTAAGATGCAAATTTAAGAATGGAATTATAACATTTGAGTTCACTCAGTTGTTGGATCCGGGATGCAATAAAGGACAAGAATGCAAGAATGTTATAGATCCATCTTCACCATTGAAATTTTTTTGGGCTACTGGTGCCCTTTGGTCTGAGGAACACTTAACTGATAGAAATATGCATTCTTAGACAAGAAGTAGAGCAGTGCTAGTGCATTTGATGAGGGGTGCAGCTGAGGCTAACCAAGCACTTCTCCCTGTTTTAGTGCTTCATGGATTTATGATGTTCCTGGCATGGGGAATTCTGCTTCCTGGAGTAGTATTGACAGTGTGATATTTGAAACACATAAAAGGAGATGGCTGGTTTCAGATCCATGTATATTTGCAATATTCTGGTATATCTGTGATGCTACTTGGATTGCTTTTTGTTGTAGCTGAACTAAAAGGATTTCAAATAGAATCTCTGCATGTGAAGTTTGGTGTGGCAGCTATATTTTTTGCATGTTGGAAGCCAGTCAATGCTTACTTGTGCCCCAAGAAAACTACTGCAGGGGAGAAACCTTCCTCAGAAAGGATCACGTGGGATTACCTCCATGTAGCTACTGGAAGAAGTGCGCTTGTGATTAGGATTATAGCTCTTATAAGTGGAATGAGACAACTTGGAGACAGATATGGTGGTGAGGATGTGAGAGGACTTAACTGGGCTCTAGTTCTATGGTTTGTAGTTGGTGCTGTGATTGTGGGTTACTTAGAGTAACAGGATTCTAAAATAGGAAATAAAATTAAAATTCCACCCAAAAGAAACTGGGTTATGGGAAACCATGAAGATGGAAATTCTATAGATCTCTTGCACCAAAGTGTATCACCACCTGGTGAGTGGGGCCTTCACCCATCTGAAGGAATGGGAGTTCAACTACAACCCCTTTACTAGTTCTAAAGTTAGTTTTTTTGCAATCGTTTGTACAAGTAGTCAGTTGTGCTCACATTTTTTGGCCCTTGGATAATTTGACATAGCTTTCATTCATGTGGCATGCCAGTAAATGTTTCATCGAGGGGTCATAATGATTTATTTTAAGCATTTAATTCATAGTGAAATATTTTTTCATTTTGATAATAAATGGCATGCGAGCATATCAGGTATGACTCGAGAAATTTACAGATTTGAGATATAAATATTTGACACGTAATGAGGCATTTATGAATTTTAAGAGAAGCACCATACCATTTATGATAACTGGTGCTGAGAAACGAGTGAAATAGGAAGATGACTGGGTCTGACTCATGAGACTAAAAAATTTGACTCACCAAAATCAATCTAACTCATGTTTGAGTTGCATTTCCAAGCCATATTTTCAATTCCTTATGGGATGACTTGAGGCTGAGTCCAAACCAGAAACAAGTCGGCTTGGATTCCAAATAGAGAAGAGTCAAACTTGAGAATCCAACTCAAATCAGAGGGAATTCGGGAACATTGATTTGGAGACATCGTTTTTATGCATTTTTTTTGGATTTTAGATTTTAAATGATTGACTAACATGGTACCAATTAAAAATGTGGAAAAAATGATCAGAAAAACACCAGGCACAAAGGAAAAACAAAACTCAGAAGAATAAGGATAGAGGATATTATTCAATGTTTTTCTCATCAATTCTATAGAACATAATGTAACATCAACAAGTAATGTAGAAAATCCATGAACACTATTAGATAACACTGATGAATATCGCAAATGTTCTTTCAAACCTGGCAATAACAAGGCCCTCTATTTCTTTGGTGCAAATTACATACCCAAAAATATCTACATGCCTACTAACTCTTAATTTGCAGCTCCCCAACAAATGCAACTTAGTGAGTAGGCCCCAAGTTACAATAAATGTCGGGATGAGGTGCTTGAAACATCATTCAGTGTTTCAGATACTGACACGTAGGGGATACATCCTTGAAACATTTCAGGTACATATCATATTCTCAAAACTATCATTTCAGGGCTGCAAAGCCATTTTGAGCAGATTTCCTCAACATTTCAGCCATCATAAAATTTATCCAGCCAAAATGTCCATGTTCAGGCCCCAAAACTCACAATAACATATCCATTTCCAAAATTAAAATCCATTTCCTATATCTGAATGGAGTTCAGTCCTGACGAGTATATTCAAAAAATATTATTTAAATACCCCTTATCATATAAGTAATGTCAGGTAATTAAGCCTGGTGGGCTAGCTCAAGTGGTTGAGTGCTTTGAGCTTCATGCATGAGGTCTTGGAATCAATCTCCTAGGCTAGCTACCTCTGTTGTGTGCTTTAGAGAGTAGTAAGTATCCCTTATTATAGTTATCCATATTATTTTTCGTTGATTTGTAACAAATGTCAAAATTTTAATATTTACATAGAATTACAAGTCTGTTAGAACCTAGAGCACTAAGTCCCTTGATTTATGAGGAAAATTCCACAGGGAACCATCACCTTGTTAAGTCCTGTTGTACACATCCAAGTTTCACGTGTTTGCTTGTTTACAACTTATCAATAGACAAAGAAAGATTTTTTTCCCAGATCAGAGAAAGTGTAATTGCCAAGATCATGGTATAAAATTTTGTACAATAGTTTACATAGCTTTAGTAGATGGGTATTGCAAGTGTGGAGTTGTGACATTGTATATTGGGCCATCTATGTAGAAAATAGTAGAGATGAGGAAAACTTGGTTATGGGTGGGATGTGGATTCATCATAAATTTTGTAGTTGTCTATAAATTAATTTTATGGCAAGCATCATTAGGACAATTCCTTAAAGATACCACAATCCATTTTAAAGGTAAGCATCATTAGGAAAATTCCTTAAAGACACGACAATCCCTTTTAAAGGACTTCTTGAATTGATTCATATAGATAGCAACATATGTGAGCCACTGCAAACTATATGGCATGCTGGTGCAAGGTTCTTTGTAAAATCCATTGATGATGCATATAGTAGAATGCCAACCTCTTTTCTTAACAATAAATGAAAAGTTTAGATATATTAAAAATATCTCCATCTTTGGCCGAGAATCAGACAACAAAATCTCCTAGGAAGCTTAGTGTAAAAATTACGACGAATATTTTTTCTACAATGTTTACTAAGTGCTAAAGGAAAAGATGAAGCAAGATGAGAAAACTGAAGATATAGATTGTAAAATGTAAAGGTGAATTTTTTTTTTTTAAAACACAAGATGATATTTTCATTAACTTTAAGTTTCTATGCACGCTCGAAACAGAAATTTGCACTTGCTCGAAAGAATAGAAAAACCTTAAAGGTGAAGACCTCTCTTAGAATAATGACACTAAAAGATGATGTCAAGTATCTCTAAGAAAGTTACAAATCTAATGTGCCATATAGATATAGGAATTACAAACACACTAGATGTCAATGTCTACCAGAGCATCTCACTAGGGAAAAACCACTACAAAAGAAACTGCTAAATTATACACTTGAGATATACAATAAAATTCATGAAGGAAATTTAAGGTCCTTACCATATAATCCTTGCTTAACATGAATTTTTCCTTGATTTATGTAATAAATAGGGAAGCCAATGCTTAAATTTGTATTGTAAGGTCCAGTCAACCTGGAAAGACACACTCGATTTTCTACAGAGTAGATGTATTGAAGTCTGCCTATTTTTGGTGGTCCTTGTTTTGATATAATACATCTTCTCGAAGAGGAGGTTGGAAATATGGAATTTTACTCTATCCCAAGATGGCCATTGCTGGCTCCAAAATAAGACCCCCAGTTGATCATCCAATGGCATGAGAGATAAATGCATTTAAATATTGGGAAAAAATAAAATAAAAAACTAATGCCTAATGTAACCCTCAGGGGAATTGGGAAAAAAATTTGGT
Organism: Pinus albicaulis; assembly: GCA_034641835.2. Classification (NCBI taxonomy): domain Eukaryota; kingdom Viridiplantae; phylum Streptophyta; class Pinopsida; order Pinales; family Pinaceae; genus Pinus; species Pinus albicaulis. The sequence goes on from JAXQQM020074539.1 coordinate 67,848, forward strand.
CAATGCCCAAACTAATAGCAGTCAATGCAAATCAAATGCAATATAGCATGCCTTGTAGTAGGTGTAATAAGAGCATGTCGTGGTGAAGTCAACTTGAAATAACACAAATGTTCCATATACTAAACACTTAGAGGGGCTTGATACCAAAAAACACGCTCAAGAAATCTGAGCTAAACATTGCAACAAGAGCTCTATGAATGCAGTGTATTTGTCCTACTCTATCTGCTCATGTGATGTGCAAGAGGCAAAGAGGGACACTGAAAGCTAATGTGATGCAAGGGGTTGAAACTTCTAAAACAAACTAGTAGTTGAATGATCAATGCAAACATGTGGTGTTCTAACATAACTTTGACATGGAGGTATTTGTCCCAATGTTTGTTGGATTAATGATTTAATGATAATTTGTGCACAATTGTCTTATTAATAATCTCAGTATGGTCGTCAGTCTAAGACTAAAAAACATAGGGAGAGAAGCAACCAGAAGTGTATCCAAATTTGTTGGAAGATTAGTATTGCAGCTTTTGGTGATCATTTTTATTGTTGTAGGGAATCGAAAAACCATGTTGGAAAAAACAACACACTATTATGAAGATGTAATAATGATTATGTTGATTCGTAGAATTTCCAGCAATAATATTCATTTAACTAGATTCTGATGGTTAAGAAGGCATTGGTAGATGCTAACATATGCCAAGATTTTGATTGGGAGGCATAGACAAGCTACATTGAGAGCAATGATATATATAATCATTAATATTCTTTAGCATGATTCAGCAATATTTTGCAGAAGGAATTGAAGAGCCTCATCGATTGAAAGGTGCCTTCCAAGGAGAATGAATGTGATTCTTTGAGTAGTTTATTTAGAACCAACTAACACACATGAATAATTCAATTTGTACAATAACTTATTGAAGAGTATAATTCAGGAAAGGTAAATTCTGCAAAATGAGTACAAAATATGGATAAGTAGGATAAACCAATTTTTAGTCATCATAATTACTGCATATGATGTCTAATGATTAATCTACTAACAAGTATCCCTACGGGGATGGTTGAGAAGGTATAGACTCTATTATCTCATCTGTGGATTCATTCTGTTATTAGATAATGATGTAATTATTGTAGACATTATGCCTGTTCTGTATGGATATGTGTTTGAATTGACGAATTGCAGAATTTCAATGGTTGATGGTTTGTACGTAGAATATTTTCCTTTTCCAAGGAAGAAGTGCCACCAATGTTTAATTGTTTAAACTATGAAAAAAAGTTCCTTATCATAGGTAGCATAACCTAGCTTGGCATGCAACAGATCTTCAAAGTGATAAACCATTGGATGTTCTCCCTACTTAAGAACAATATCTATGGAAAATTATGAGGAATTTTTCTAAAATGAGACCAAGATATTTCAAACTTAGATGTTCAAGTATAAAAATAAAATGTTTTACTGAGTAGAATTAAACAAAATCTTGAAAATATGACCACATAAATGAATATTTTTCATTCGATAGAACAAGAAATCAAAACAAAAAAAGAAATCTCCTAAGTGAACCCAAAAAAACTGACAATTTTTTAAACTGGTAATCATATTTACATGCATATAAATAGATTTAAAACACCTCCCTGGTAACTTCAATGTCATTAAAAATTAATAAATTCCATAAAAAAACCAAACTTGCTAAGATCCCAAAACCAAGAGTACTTACAGCTAGGTGTGGTGAGCTTAATATTCCTGAAGCAAATATCATAGAGAGCCTCATTGTCAAGCACCATACATTTGTCTACATTTTCTACCAGCTAATGAACAGAGAGTGTGGCACTGTAAGGCTCCACCACTGTGTCTGACACCTTAGGAGACGGGAAAACAGAGAATGTGAGCATCATTCTATCAGGGTATTCCTCCCTAATCTTGGAGATCAAGAGGGTTCCCATTCCAGATCCAGTACCTCCTCCAAAAGAGTGACACACTTGAAACCATGTACACAACAAAAAACCCACATCATTTTAGCAAATGAAATCTTACATTTCAAAAACACAAGGTCAAGGATTTGAATCTGAAAAAGACACATACCTTGTAGGCAATCACAGTTCTCAGCCTCCTTCCTAACAACATCAAGCACATAATCAATGAGCTCGGCTCCTTCAATGTAATGCCCCTTGCCCCAGTTGTTTCTAGCCCCGGATTGGCCAAAAATGAAGTTATCAGGTCTGAAGACATGTCCATAAGGCCCGATCCTCACACTGTCCATGGTGCTAGGCTCCAGATCCATGAGCACGGCTCGGGGCACAAATCTCCCATAGCTCACCTCATTGTAGTAAAAATTAACCCTTTCAAGCTGTAGATTTGAAGTGCCCTGATATCTCCTAGTAGGATCGATCACGTGTTCTTCACAGACCACTTCCCGGAACTTGGAGCCAATCTGGTTGCCACATTGGCCCCCCTGAATGTGAAGGATCTCTCGTACTTTTTCTATCGACCCAAATCAGATTTGGATCAGATCTGAACTACCCCTCTGTCGCCACTCAATACATCAAGAATTGTTGCAGAAGATCGCTCAGTGATTAAGGTAATAAAATCATCATTAGGTTTCTTCCTATTTCAATAGATCTACGTGTAACTCCTCTAGGATGAAATCAACGAATATGAAGATCACTTATTGTGTTTTTTATGCAATACATATGGCTTCAGGTCAACGTTCAAGTATTTTTATTACATACATATTTCCTCACAAAGATAACGCTAGTCTCCAAGATTATGGATGTGATGTGACTATTATAATTGAAGTGCCAAAAATATAGGTGTGATGCCTGTAGATGTGATGATGTTGCGTGCGATGCCTCAAACTTCAGAACCTGCAATAAAACTCAACGAAACCCACAGAAACCAAACCAAAAGAACAACGAAACCCCAATATCAAAGATGGCTCAGAAACCCTTTTGCAACTTCCGCTTATTTGAAAACCTTTGGCCATAGAGCTAATAGATAGAGTGAGTTTTTTTTAACCCTCAACTGCCCCTCCAAACATGATTTTACGCATTCTCCCTCCTTCCCTGGACAAACCATGCAACTAGAGGGAAATGTACAAGGAAAATTGAAACTTTTGATATTTGAAAGTTTTTGACATTTTGAAATGAAATACATGTGTTTTTTTAAGGCCACTCAAATTCCATTAAATAAAATGTGTGAGACTTTTCTTGGGGTTAATAAGGGGTTTGGGTAAATAAGTGGTATTTTTTATTATAAATAATTATTAACGAGATTAGATCTAAGACATTTATTTAAATTATTAATTATATAAAATGTTGAATTTTTATTTCATAAACTAGGGATTCATTTATTTAAATTATTAATTATATAAAATTGTTGAATTTTTATTTCATAAACTAGGGATTTTGGTTGATTTTTTAATCTAATTATGTGATATTAAAGATGAATTATGGTAACTTAAAAATATGTTTTATGTGGTTAAAAGGGAAGTAGTAATGTTATGGTATGAATGATTATTTTGAATGAAATTTTTGGTTTAGTAAGGATAATCAAGCGAACGATGCCACAGAGGAGCAAATGGCAAATAGGCCGGTCAAATGTGCACAAGGCACCCGGGCAGTCACAACTTAGCAAAACTGATACGGCGTCCTCGAACAAAATGACCCAAATTGAACGTGCCCAGTCAGGCGACCTTACATGGCACAACATGGCGCACCCGACCGAATGATGCAACAAGCGAGCAAATGGAAAACAGGTTGCTCGAATGTGAACAAGGCACCCGGGCAGTCACAACTTAGGAAAACTGATACAGGCGCCCTTGAACAAAATGACCTGACCCGAATGCACCTGATCGGGTGACCTCACACAGCGTGCCCGACCAAATGATGCCACAAGGGAGAAAATGGCAAATGGGCCGCTCGAACATGCACAAGGCACTCGGGCGGTCACAACTTAGCATAACTGATACGGGCGCCCTTGAACGAAACGACCTGGCCCGAGCGTGCCCGGTCGAGCAACCTCACACGACGTGACACAAAGAATGATGCCACGGGGGAGAAAATGGCAAACGGGCCGCCCGAACGTGCACAAGGCACACGGGCAGTCACAACTTAGCAAAACTGATACGAGCGCCCTCGAACGAAATGGCCTGACTCGAACACGCCCAGTCGGGCGACCTCACATGGCGCGACATAGCACGCCAACTGAACAATTCCACAATGGAGAAAACGAAAAATGGGCCGCTCGAATGTGCACAAAGCACCCGGGCGGTCACAACTTAGAAAAACTGATACGGGCACCCTTGAACAAAACGGCCCAACCCGAATGCGCCCGGTCCGGCGACCTCACACGGCACGACACGACATGCCCGACCGAACGATGCCACATGGGAGAAAATGAAAAATGGGCGGCTTGAACGTGCACAAGGCACCCGGGCGGTCACAACTTAGCAAAACTGATACGGGCACCCTCGAACGAAACTGCCAGACCCGAGCGCACTCGGTCGGGCGACCTCAGATGAGGCAACACGGTGCACCCAACCGAACGATGCCACAATGGATAAAATGGAAAATGGGCCACCTAAATTTGCACAAGGCACCCGAGCGGTCACAAATTAGCAGAATAGATACAGGCGCCCTTGAATGAAACATCCCGACCTGAATGCGCTCAGTCGGGTGACCTCGCACGGCGCGACACGGTGCGCCTAACCGAATGATGCCACAAGGGAGCGAACGGAAAACAGGCCACCCAAACATGCACAAGGCACCCATGCGGTCACAACTTAGCAAAACTGATACCAGCGCCCTCAAACAAAACGGCCTGAACCGAACGCGCCCAGTCGGGTGACCTCCCACAGCGCGACACGACGTGCTCAACCGAATGATGCCACAAGGAATTAAATGGAAAACGGGTCACCTGAACGTGCACAAGGCACCTGGGTGGTCACAACTTAGCAAAAATGATACGAGCACCCTCGAACAAAATGACCCGACTTGAACGTGCCTGGTTGGGCGACCACGCACGGCGTGACATGGCGCACCCTACCAAACGATGCCACAAGGGAGAAAACTGCAAATGGGCTACCTGAATGTGCACAAGGAACCTAGGCAGTCACAACTTGGCAAAAATTATACGGGCACCCTCAAACGAAACGACCCAACCCGAACATGCCCAATCGGGCGACCTCGCACAGCGCGACATGGCGCGCCCGACCGAATGATGCCACAAGGGAGAAAATGGAAAATGGGCCACCCGAAGGGCTTTTGAAGGGGTTCCCCCACCATATGACTGGAAGAAGAGAATGGTCAATCCAGATGCTCTGAAAGCGTTGAGGCTTCAGCCAGGTCACAAGTATTGTCTGCTAGCTAGGAAGGCTTTCAAAAGAAGTTGGCTAGCATCATTATGACACTATTATGGAATTAGAAGGGAATAGAAAGGCAAAGGCTCAGGTATCATATGAGAGAAGGAAGAAATTGGAAAAATTAAGATCAAAATAAGTGGAGTTAGCTGAAAAGCAGCTTGCCCCAGAGATGGATAAGATAAAACTTGACAACATATTGGTCAATTTCCTTGACCCTTTATTTGTTATTCAGAAGGAGTATGAATACACCACCATTAATATCAAAGTAACCAGCCCCTAGCATATCAAGGGCTACAAGTTATAGTTTTCATCTGAACATCAACATACCACAACCATGCTTACAACCAGGATATGTTTTTTGAGGAGGAGAAATCTCGTCAAGATCAACATCAAGAATCCATTGCCAAAAAAAAGTACAACTTGTGGTTATTCCAGATGAGCATAGGTGAATAGCTACAATAGATGTTGAATGTGGAAATTATGGAGGAAAAATATTAAATTCATCTTCCTTTTGCATTCGAGTGAGAGGAAAATCAATCATCAGTGAAAATTCAAAATTTTCAAGCTGATCAACAAGATCAACCAAATTGGGGGCCGAGTTTGGGGAACCTTCGTAAGTGAATGGGGCCTATGTGACATTGCTATAAGTTATCTACCCCCACATAATCTGATATGCAAATAATAAACATTGTAGGCATAGGGTTAATTAACCCCACACATAGTGGAGTTAGCGCCCAGAAAGTAGCTTGCCCCAAAAGGTGGAGCTTTTAGCTTCAATAAAGTATTAGATAAGCTACATGTTGTGCTCAATGAAGCAGTCAATTTTGAAAATGACAAGAAATTATTTCTGCAGATGAGGTTTTATAACTACACAGAAATAATTACACTGTTGATACAATTAATAATATAATCTACAAACAACCTTCTCACATTCATGATCTAATTATATAGTGAATTAGACAGAAGTAAGAAAATAGTTACTTCTTCAAAGCTAATTCGAATTTGGAGGGCTTAGGGGATTTGGGGTTAGGGGTTAGGGGCTAGGGTTTAGGAGGTTAAATGGGTTAGGGTTTTAGGGTTTTAGTGGGTCAAATGGGTTGGGGGTTGGGAATTAGTGTTTAAGGGGTTAGGGGTTAGGGGTTAAGTGTTAGAGTTTTAGGGTTTAGGGGGTTAAATGGATTAGGCATTTAGAGTTTTAGGGGCTTAGGGGATTTAGCAGTTAATGATTTTAGCTAGGGCTTATGGGTTAAGGGGTTAAGGGGTTACAGGTTTAGATATTTATGGTTTAGGGGGTTAGGGGTTAAGGGTTTAGAGGTTTATGGTTTAGAGGCTAAATGGGTTAGGGGTTTAGAGGTTTAGGGGGTTAAGGGGTTATAGGTTGAGGGTTTACAAGGTTAAATGGGTTAGGGGTTTAGGGGGTTAGGGGATTTAGCAGTCAAGGATTTTAGGGGTTAGAATTTAGGGGCTAACGGGGTTAGGTTTTAGGGGATTAGTTGGGTTAGGGGTCATTAATTAAGGTTTAAGGGGTTAGGGTTAAGGGTTTAATGGTTTAGGGTTTAATGGGTTAGGGGTTAAGGGTTTATAGGTTTAGGGTTTAGGGGGTTAAATGGGTTAGGGGTTTACTAGGGGTTTAGGGGGTTAAATGGGTTAGAGGTTAAGCATTTAGGGGATAGGGGTTAAGGGTTTATAGGTTTATGGTTTAGGGGTTAAATGGGTTAGGGGTTTAGAGGTTTAGGGGGTTAAATGGGTTAAGGGTTGGGAATTAGTGTTTAAGGGGTTAGGGGTTAAGATGATAGTTTTATTGGTCTCTGTTTTTGCACATTATTTTCTTATTCTTTGCATCTTAATGTAATAATTTTGTAAGTATTGCTGCTTTTTGCCATGTATTCTTTATTTATTAAGAGATAGGACTTAAGAGAGAGGAACCAGTATCATAGAAGAAAGAATATGTGACCAAATTAACTATATGGAGATGAGAGATAGGGGCACCCTACCTACCTACTAAATTTCTAAACCAAATGTGGTGTAAACGTCTATAATGGTGGTCGATTATACGAGGAGAGGATTTTATGAGGGATAGCACTCGGATTTTAAGGCGGTCAAAATTCTACCATTTTTTATACGACCATCCTCACACGACCCAACCCAACCCGACTCCGACCTTCGCCCAAACATGTTTCCTCGCGCCCCCATGACACAACATGACTTGACCAAACCCAACCCTACCGACCCACCCGAACGTGTGTCCTTGGGTGCCTCACAATATGGCACGACGGCACCGACCCGACCCGAATGCGGCTTCGGTGGCATCAAGACACGACTCAACTCGACCCACCGGAATGCGTAATTCCCCAGTGCCTTCGCGACATGGCCCGAAACGACCCGACCTGGCTGACATGTTCCTTGGGTGCCCTCACATGACCAACCCGACCCGACCCTCTTAACATGTTTCCTTGGGCGCCCCCATAGTACAACACAACCCGACCCAACTCGACCCGAACGCATTTCGGGCGACATCAGACAACCCAACCTGATCGTACTCGCTAAATGTAGAAGGCACGAGGGAGAAAATGAAAAATGGGTCACATGAACGTGCACAAGGTACATGGGCGATCACAAATTAGCATTTTTTATACGACTTCCCCTCACATGATTTGAATCAACAAGTTTCCTATGCATGCCTCACACGAAAAACAACCTAACTCGCCCAAACAAAAGGGCGCACAAAGGGGAGGAAACGAAAAGGATGACACAAACATGCACAAGCAACATGGGTGGTCACAACTTAGAATTTTTTATACAACCACCCTCATACGACCCAACCTTACCGACTCGACCCACCCAAATGTGTTTCTTGGGTGGCCTCACATGGCATGACCTCGACTCCGACACGACTCGACCGAGACCCGCCCAAACGTACTCTCGAGTGCCCTTAATTACAACATAGCATGAACCCACCCGACTCTAACCCCGAACTCATTTCCCGCCCACCGTGACATCACATGAGCTCTACTCGTAATTCGCATGAATGTGTTTGCTCGCGCCTCACATGACAAGACCTCGATCATTGCACCTGAACTTCGACTCGCCCAAACATGTTTCCTTGAGCGCCTACCGCACATGACTTGGACGCGACCCGTACGAACATGTTTCCTTGGGTGGCCTCACACGACATGACTCGACCAACCCCAACTCGACCCGACTCGTACGAATACAAGCCTTGGGTGACCTCACATGAAAGAACCCAACCGTAACCAACTCGACACGCCCGAACGCGTTTCCTTGAGCGGCCTCACATGACATGACCTTACCCAACCCAAAGGGATAGTTGAATGACTCAACGATGCCACAAGGGGAGAAAACGGAAAATGGGGTCGCCCGAACGTGCACAAGGCCACACTCGGGCAACACAACTTAGAAAAAAAAATGATATGGAAGTACCTCGAACGAAATGTTCCGACTCGAACGTGCCTTCGGTTGGGCGACTCACACTTGCCGCGACATGGCGCGCTTGAACGAAAAATTCAATAAGGGAGAAAATGGTAAACGAGCCACGGTATCAGTAATAAGGCACCAAGGGGCCATAACTTAGAAAAACTTATTCGGGGCACCTCGAACAAACGGCCCGACCCGCCCGAATGCGCTCTGGCCGGGCAACCTCTCACGCACGAAACGCACCCGACCATCGATGCCATAAGGGAAAATGGCAAACGGGCTACCCAAACATGCACAAGGCACCTCGGGTGGTCACAACTTAGCAAAAATGATAAGCAGCGCCGAACAAATGGCCTCGACTCCAACCCGAATGTGCCCGCCGGCTACCCTACTCATTTCCGACACGGCGTGCCCGACCTAATGACTCCACAAGGGAGAAAATGACAAACGGCTACCCGAATGTGCACAAGGCACCCTAAGGTCACAACATAGCAAAAATTATACGAGAACCCTCGAATGAAACGCCTCACCCCGAACGCGCCGGTCGGGGCGACCTCACACGAGGTGACACGGCACCCTGACCGAATGATGCCACAAGGGAGAAAATGGCAAACGAGTCGGCCCGAACGTGCACAAGGCACCCGAGTGGTCACAAGTTAGAAACCGATTCGGGTGCCCTCGAACAAATGGCCCGACTCGAACGTGCCTCGACTGTGCGACCTCGACGTGACACGACGCGCCCAACCAAACAATGCCACAAGGGAGAAAATGGCAAACGGGTTACCAAACGTGCACAAGGCATCGGAGTGGTCACAACTTAGCAAAACTTATATGGGCATCGAAAGAAATGACTCCACTCCGAACGCACCTGGGGCCGGGTGACCTCACATGGCACGAGACGACGCCGAATGATGCCAGGGGAGAAAACAACAAACAAAGTTAACGAACATGCACAAGGCACCCGTGTGGTCACAACTTAGCAAACTGGATACCGGCACCTCGAACGAAATGGCCCGACCCGAACCACCCTGGCTTCGGCGCACCTCACACGGCGCGACACTCGCTACCGACCGAATGTCGAGCCACAAGGGAGAAAATTGCAAACGGCCACTTCGAACATGCACAAGGCACCCATGTGGTCACAACTTAGCAAAAATGACGGTGCCCTTGAACGAAATAGCTCAACCCGAACACGCCGGCTTCGGGGCGTACCTCACATGGTGCGACATGGACACGTCGAAACGATTAATGATGCCACAAGGGAGAAATGGAAACGGTCACTCCGAATGCACAAGGCACCGGGGTATCATCGTTGGAAATGTTGTCATTAATGGCAAAGGAGCAGAACTCGAAACAACAACAAGGCAAAGGAGAAGATAGGAGCAAGAATTTAAGTAGAGAAGAGGATAATAAAGTTTTTAAGAATGGTGTAGTAACATTTATAGAGAATAGAGGCTTTGTACTGATACAGAGAAGAACAAAGTCTCCAGGCAAAAGTAGGTGGAAAGGAGCATGAACCCGTGAAAGTCGTAATGGCTACAAGTCGTAGAGGTATTAGACATCAAAGCAATGGAGAAAGGGAGAGGATCTTACGTAAAGACCTGCTCCATGAATGAGTAGCGCAGGTAGAATTGAATAAAATGGAAGCATAAATATAACACACGCATGAAGAATAGTAATGAAAGAGGTGGAATTGTAAACGACAAGAAGGAATGGAACCAGAGAGGAACCGTGAATGCGTTAAAGTGAAAACCTCGATGGAGCTAGGCGTTAAACATATGGAAGCGCCGTGTTAAAATGTAAATGAAATAGAGGTCAACAAATGAAAGCGTTAACCTGTACTAGATGGAACCGGATCACGGAAGGACATGGAACCTTGAGAAATAAGAGCAACTTAATTCATAAATACAAATGCGGATGGAACCCTTGAGGGGAGAAAGGCCGAAACCATGACCGAAATGAACAAAGAGAAGAGGGGTTTCGGGTTTTCGATCGCACCACCTTCACAAAAAGGTGACTAGAAAATCAACGCGATTCCATACGTCGGGCAACACTTATCCTGAGGATTTTGGAAACCACCCCTCATCGCGAGTTAAAGTTTGTGCAATTAACTTGAGCGATATCTGCCGGATTGTATGGAGCAAGGCTATGTATACTTCGTCGTCGAAGGGGAAAGATGTTTAAGCAGTCTGGCCCATCGCGTGAAATATTGAATATTAACCCTTGTGCAAGCTAACCGTGCGATTTCCGTAGGATCGAGGGTGAAAGAGCAATGAATTATCCACCATTGGATCATGAATGAAGTTGCAAGGTGAAAAACAAGGTATAAAGCAGCGTTTTGATTGCTGTATAAATGTGTGTCAGCCGTGGGTGAAGTGGTTATGCCGAAAGGAGAATAGGTGTTAACATAGCCTTTTTGACTTTCAAATGTATTCACCAAAATTGAATAGAGGATTCAATAATACGTGCTAAATGCTATGGGGCCCGAAGACATTATATAAGAATTCTCTGGGATTTAAATTCAAAACAAAAGGGTTCATTATAATGTTGAAAGCATCGTATATGTGAACATATGCTAAAAGCAAGAATTTATTGTTGGATTGTTATATGTAATATAGACCAAAAACTAATATGAAGAGTTATATAGTGAACACCGCATATAAAGCGAATGGATTTTAAAGTCACCGAAAAATTTGGATGAGTGCTTTAAATGTGTAATATAACAAGAGCGAGGGTAGCCCGAACATCAAGGAGCTTCCGCATCGAAAATATTCGCCTGTGACATAAAATTAGTTGGGTCACAACAATGATTTTAACCTCCGATGGAGCAGCTTCAACATTGATTCAAATTGCCAAGCAGCAAGAAATAAAAATGGCTGAAATTTCATAGCGCTTATATTAAAATAAAGAGATGTATAGCAGCTTATACAACCGCAATGAAGAAGAGAGCCTACAAGAATGAAAGAGAGAGAGACAAAATGCGTTAAAATTGTACAGGAAAATATGAATTGAAATTGTAATGTGCGTTTCAACCATTAAGTTTAAGCTCATATATGAATATAGAATGTAAGCAAGAAGTTCTAGAACAAAGATTATAAATGAATGTACATCACCCGCATTCATAAGTATTTGAGAATAAAACCCGAAAGTGCTTACTCATGTAGTCGTGTACGTAAGGTCAAAGTGAATGCATGAATAGACACGGAGATGAACCAAAGTATATGAATAGCTCACCAACAACAACAAAAGACAGATCCAAGAAAGACAAAATCCAGAAAAAAGGAGCCGAGTAAAATTGAAGTGTGTAATCGAAAATGTGAATGTAAATGTTGTAATTAATTTTTATTTTTTGTGATGCATTGGCAAGTCTTCGATAGGAAAACAAAACTCCACCGTAATATTAAAATTAATGCATATTGTTATATTTTTGAGTGAGCTGAAAGAAATGAGAAGGCGTAAGACTAAGTGGGTATGGCTATTCATTCCAAATTTCGTGGAATACAAAATGGCCATGTGATGAACTCTATATATAATATCAACTTGATATGCAAAAAAGAGAAGTTAGAGAAAGTAAGGATAAAGAATGTAAATTATATAATATTGAGGTAGAGATGATAAGGAAGAGAGGAGCGTAAAGAGATGCTACATAACTGCAGTTGATATTTGAGGTAAATCAACAAAACATATTTTTAATCGAGGAAGTTGGACCTTCCCTATCAAGTTGAAGCTTGATAGTCATTACTAGAAATGACCAGGTTGAGGCCTCTGAGGCTGGTGCTCATAAAATAGAAGGGATCCGGAGCTTTTTGAAAGCAAATGTAAGTGCACTGAGGTTGGAGCCTCCCGTAGGTTCGTGCCTAAGGCAGGGACCGTGTGAGAAGGAGTTGAGCTTGCCTTTGCATCACAACAATAATAAGATGTGGTTGTCTCCTTATGGGTTTCCACTTATATCTAGTATCTATCTCAGGTTTTATGTATTAAGATGATTTACCAAATCGTTTAATGTTTTCTCGCTTCTCATAATAAGTTTGGTGTCACATTAATTTAATACTTGTCATAAAATATATTAAGACTGAAGTTTCATATACTAAGGTTGATTATAAAAATAATTTGTAAATAAGCTGATGAAAAGTTTAAAAATTCATGTATGTGTTAAATCGATTCACCCCCCCCCCCTCTCAGTTTAACTAAGAATTCAACTATTGGTATTAGAGAAGGTTCTCAGTAATGTTTTTTTAACAACCGAAAGGAGATCCTAGGTTCTCACATGGCTAGTAAAGAAGGATGCCTAACCAATAAAGCCCCCTTTTTTACAAAAGGAAAATTATGCTTTCAGAAAATCGTAATGAGGACATACATAATGTCTCTAGGAATGGAAGTTTGGGCTATTGCGGAATTATGATATGCCCCAAAGGCAACCGACACAAAGAAAGAAACCAAACAGATTTGTAGCTAACGCAAAAGCCATGAATTCCATCTTAAATGGATTGTGTGAAGCAGATTTTTATCAAAGTAATGCACAAAGACACTGCCAAAGAAATGGGATACCTATGAGAAAATCCATGAAGGAGAAAAGAAGGTTAAGACCTGAAAATTCAAGTCTATAAAGCCCGCTTGAGAACTTAAAAATGAATGATGATGAAAACATTGGTAGCTTCTTTCAAGGGTTGCGTGTAAATAGTAAATAACATGAAGGCTCTAGGTGAAACCATAAAATAAGTTGTAATCGTACAAAAGATTCTAAGATCTCTTCCACCCGCATTTAATCCTACTCAAGAACCGTAATAGAAGAAACAACCGATTGGGAGACCTTGACCATGAACCAACTACTTGGAAATCTCGTAGCATATGAAATGAGGCTCCCACAGAAGAAGCCAAGTACAAGGGAGGAAAACTCCTTTAAAACATAAAAGAAGAAAGAAGAAGAGGAAGACATATGCTTCGTCGATGAAGAAGAAGAAAAATTCGTCAAGAACCTGATAGAGTGGCTCGTGTAAATACAAAGGTAAACTCTTTTCAAATGCTTTTTAACTGTGGAAGATTTGGACACTATGCAAATAAGTGTCCTTACAAGAAAGCAAGGAATTAGGCCCAAGAATCCCAGAGAAAAATACATCAAAGAATCAGCAGAAGGAAAGAAGTTCAAATTTAAAATCCTTCTATGTTCAACAAGACAAAGAAGACATCCGAAGACCTGAAGAACCCTTAAGAAGAAGGAACCCTCCACCTTTATCGATGGCCATAGAAGAACTCTCAAGGACTCTATAAGATGAAGAAGAAGAAGGTGAAGTCGACCTTGAAGGGGAGCTAAGAATTTCTTCCGAGGAGATTGATAGACTCAAATGAAGTTCAGAAAAAAATGTAAAGACATTCCCTCCCTCAAGTATGTAAGAGAAGAGAAGTAATCTTAAGCCTCATGTACTTAAAGGTAGAGCTTGAAGAAGCCAAGAAGATAGAAGACATGTTACCGTTAGCCACCAATAAAATTTGTCATACCAAATGGTGGGCTAAACGGTTTTGGGAGCCTTCAAGGAATAGATTTATTGCAAAAAGTGTTACGTCTTGAAGACTCATTAAGGCATCTCGTCATTAGTCTTAACCACTTCTGTTTCCATTTCATACTCTAAAAAAAATTTCCGTTGTTTCCATAAGTAAAATATTGCCGCAAAGACCTTTTTCCCTCCTCCCACCACAAAACTAACTCTCAATTTTTACCCCTTCTTCCCATAAATTCCTCTATTTTTTCATGAGCTTCTCTTCCATTCATGAAAATCCACTTTGCAAGGTTTAAAACCCACCTTAGCCTTACCTCTAAACCCTCGAATCCCTTTTAAAAACATTGAAAAATCATAAAATTTCATGTTCTTTATTATAGGCTTTAGCCCTTTGGCTAATCCCCCTAACCATTTCCCACATGTGCCCCTGCCATAAAACCAAGCGCTAACCCTTTCAGCCGCTAACGTATCACAGAAAATCCCAACAAGATGTTTGTTCGACATCTTTCAAATGTTCCGATGCGATTAGCCCTCTGCTTCATGACCCCGATCATATATTATATTATTTTTTCATATAAAACTATGGGCCCGCCTTCCGTGCTTAAAACCTTGTAACAATCCTTTCCCGATCACCTTTTATTTGTAAAACCCAAAACCCATTTTTCCAAAGTTCTGATCTAAAAAGCCAAATCACGTGTTAAAAATGAAAAATGGTTAGATTAAAAAGACCCGATCACGCAATCGCATCGCAGAAAATCAAATTGGTTGATTGAAAGACCACATCAACCGATGCAATTAGGTCATATATGTATAAACCCCACTCCCTCCATTTTTCGTTCCATATAACCTACGCCCGGGACTAAGAGTTGAAGTCCCGAGGCGCCAATTGCACGCATCGCACAAATCGAATGGGTTGATGGAAAAGCCCGTGCCCAACCTTCCGATTGCGATTGGCCCTTTTTTCATATAAACCCGTGCATATTATCCTTCATATAAACCTTCAAAATTTCCGCATGGGCACCTAACCATATCATACTTATACCCCGCCCATATCATAAAAACCTTTGTATATTAAAAAAGTTGGGTTTTTTAAATTAACAAAGGGTCCCGCTCATTCACCAGTTCCTGCTCATCTCCACCGTTGATTGTCGTCGACCAAATGACCTACGCTCAATTGCATCACCCTTCCCGATCGCTAATCGCATCATGAGTTTTCATTAAGCGCACTTAAACCTTTTATGTGTGACTCGACGACATCTTCCGACATTCTCCACCGTTGATTTGATCCGTATCAACGCAGGTCCACATCCAATCGCATTGGAGTTTTTGATGCACTTTTCACCCCACTTTATGCTTTCCTTCGATTCATTTACCACCTCTGATTCGTATCTATTGATCAACGGTCTACTTTTAATCGCACCTGAGATCTCTGTGAGTCTCTTTATTTTTTTTACTCCCCGCCGAATAAGTATTCCCCAATTAGACCCGGGCTGGTCTATCCGCATTCATCCATGGTCCATTATTTCCGAAGCCCATTCGCCTTTTTTGCATTTTTCTCCGCCTTAAAATTATTTAACCTATTTTCTTTATATTTCTCGTCATTTTTCATTATACGACCAGGATCGCTCCCAACCGTCGATCTATCCGTATTGATGGGTCCGAATTATATATCCCTCCATTCTCATTTTTTAACCTCTTCCACATATATCTCCATCGCGATGATTTCCAACTAATGGCCATGCTTCTCTCCGAAGCCTCCAAAGAAGTTAAACCCAATAAACACAAGATCTAATGGATTTCTAAATGTTTTAAAGCGAAAATCAAAGCCAAAGGATGACGATCCTTCTGTGTTTTTTTTATTAAAGGGATCCATTTAAAAGGTTTCAATATCACGATCCGCTCTGCCGCATCATGAATCGCTATTACCATAAGAGAGTCAAGCGGATCTACACACTTCAACAAGACACCGTGAAGAGAAAGATAATTAAAGAGTATCAGACCGATAACACGTAACCGCAGTGGAAAATTGTTTAAAGACCGTTAACACATTCGGGAGGTTTAAGACATTAATTTGATTGAATCAAATATCCGATTCACGATTAAAAAGAATTTTTGAAGACCGTAATATTTAGGATTAGGCTTAATTAAAGAATAAAACATTGAATTCAAATAACTACAAAGTTTTTAGTTTAAAATAAAATATATGTCATTTCAATAGCCTACGTCGCCACATCGGGGAAAATTGAATCCCCTAGCTCACCACAGGCTCACAGACCTCCAAAGCAATCAAAAGGAGAGGTCGAGTTATTTCCCGACCAAGAGAATTTGCATCAATGTGCCGAACATTTATTTACACCAAAGGAATTTATTATAAAGCTCAGCCGATAGAAGCTAGGTTAAGAGATACGCGAGAGCCTTTGAAAGTCAAAAAATTTCTTTCCATGCAAGGTAAAACATTTAATATAACCACACATACGGGAGAAATATCAAAGAATTTTCTCCCATCGAGCTCCCTTAAAGGCCGAGAGACAACGAATTGTATTAATTCAACTTAGAAGATATTTATCTCATTCCACCTCCTCATTCTTCTATAAATACTTACACGTAGAAGATGAAAATTCTGGTTGGCTGGTTGGTTAAGTTGCTCGATCATAGATTTAATACTAAAACTCTTTTGAAATAAATACATACTCGCTTGAAGTTGAAGAAGAAACCGAAGTCTTGGAAACCATGAAGATGTTGTTGCATGTTTGTTCCCGAGAAGGATCTATAATTGGATCCATGAGCTGGTTTGTCGCGTGAAGTATTACGAGGCGTTTTATGTTTTCCTATTTTCATTATGTTCCATAATTTCTTACTACATTAGGTTGAAATTTCTTAGGCTAAGAAATGACTCTTGGAAGCACCTTAGACCTATTCATCCTTCACATTGTTTCATGTTTTCTTCCTGGCATGTAGTATTTTGGAGTCTTTAATCTCTCTCTTTTAATCTTCATGCTTGTTTATTTCCTTAATAGCCCGAACAATTTGTTTCAACATGATTTGGTGGTTCTCCACAGCATTTGCTAAGCCACTTAAAGCCTGTTATTGAAGTCTCCCTTTGAAGTTATTTTCTTACGAGAATCAAAGAGGTCTATTTCGATCTTGCTCCCTTTGTCCTCACTTAAACGACTGGCTTAAAGGTATTTTATAGTTGTGATCATATATGCGTTACGTGTTCCCTCTTTCTATGACCGCAATTTACGTGAATCTTTTATGATTTCTAAGTCATTTGAAATAAAATATTTGAGGAAATAGGGGTATTCCCCGAATGCTTAGATTTAATTTTAAAAGTTTTTTTGGAAATCATTATTTGCTTAAAAGGTGTGATTTGTAGAATTTATGGTTAGCCCTATCTACCAAATAGCTCTCTTTATTGACTCAAGTTTTTCTTTCAAATTCTTCTTTGTTTCCGTAGGATTTATTCTGTTTCCAAATCATTAATGTCCATCTCATTCCAAAACCAAAGGATCCCCGCAGCCAAGCTAGATTTTCCCTCCGATATCCCAAATCCATTGATAAGTATGTTATGACCTCTTCTTGACTCCATTGCCCAATAGAACTAGATGTTTCTCCATTCTCGTGTATCTTTCCTAGACCTATCAAGCCCCGTTGTATCATTCCATCCAACCAAACAAACAAACAAACACCCGCACTTAATAACTACTCTAAAATCAATACTCTAAGCCACCACAGAGATAAACCTTTGCAAAAAAACATTTGGAGAGATCCTCTCTCCGAGAACAGGAAGGACTAGATCCTATAACTCTAAAGATTGGTTCCCGATGTTGCCTTGTCTTTTGATTTTCCAAACTATCAAGAAACACGGGGACACCAACATAATGAGTGATCATGTGTGGCGTTGAGTCTCATAGTTGCCTAGAAAGATCTTATAAACTCATTAGTATTTCAAACAACCATAGAGACTCAAAAAAACCCAAAAATATTTCGAGTTTGGCTTCATAATAAACATGGTGGTGGAACCATAAAACATGTTACCTTCAAAAAAAGCTAAAAATTTTTCCACCTCGCGGCTCCACCGCCTCTAGTAGCCCTATTACCCTTCCAATCCTTGCATACTCCCTTGGGAATGCATTGAGAAAAACCCAATCATCTCGCTGGTGGACAAAAAATTTCAAAATCTTCCACGGCGACTCCACAATCCCAAAAGACCTAATAAATCCTAATCGGGTAAAGGACTGCGAATTGGTTAGAAAGATACGCGATCTCGCTTATTATAAACATGGATCCAAGTATGGACAGAGAAGCTAAACTAAACACATTATTGGACCCAATTGGGAAAAATAGTGTACATACTTGATTAAAATACTGGGAAAAGCATGAGGATGAATATAGATGTCGATTATCTAGAGTACAAACCTGTGTTTTTCCTATATCAAACAAAAAATCCAACCATTACAAGACCTAGATAATGAGAAATATATAGATGATGATCAAGACTTTATAGAAAGAAGGTGAGCAAGACTATAGAGAAAACAATAAAGAAAAATTGCTCGGTCATGATGGGATCGGCAGTATATGCTTCTGGGAAAAAGAATTAAATGGAACGAGGCTAATTTGAATACCGCATTGATGTAGAGCAGCCCATGCTCCTTTTCCAAATCAAGTTAATCAAACCCAAACATTACAAGATATGTATGATGAACAAGATTACAAAGAAATCAATGAAGAAGGTTGCCAAGGAAATTCCGAGATTATCTACCTATATCTTGTACCATGCTATTAAGAGAACTCCATAACCAAATTGCAAAAACTGGCAGTGAGCGATTGCCTTGAGGAAAACATAGGCCATTTTGAACCCACAAAATCCGAAATAGGAGAAGAGACAACACAACCTGCGAGTCTCTTCCTTTATGTTATGACTCATTTCAGTATTATTAAAGGATGGCATGCTGACAATATACTTGAAACAACTCGTGAACGTTACGGTCAAAGTGACTACCATGAAAATCATGAGGAGTTGTTTGAAATTGAGATAGATCAAGGAAAGGAAGAGAATCCTCAAAATTCGCAAGCACAAGTAATGTTTCCCTAGAAGAGGCTCAAGAAGACATCTAGCCTCAAAACCGGTTAGCACAAGAGGAGAGAGTGACCGAAGTCATGTCCAAAGCAAAGAGAAAATTCCTTCTCTTTTGCGGAGGAAGAAATTGATTGGATATTAAATAAAATGACGACCAACCCTAAATTCTTTATTACAACAAAACACTTTTGCTCATTTATTTACTAAATTGTGTTGTCGAAAACAAAAAATAAACTTGTATAAAAGTTTAAAGAGGAACAAAATGATAACCCAATATGTTTCGATTGGTGAAATTGTGTATACTAATGATTTTTCAACTTCGATCAATGCGAAGATGATGATGAGCTCCAAACGAGAAACTAATCATGCAAGGCAACCAACAAAGGTGGATTGGTGTCCGCGAGAATTCATTATCATCAGCTTGAAAAGCAACCATCGTGCCTCATCCAATTCATTAGAAATAGCTTTCACATAATTGGGGGTCAGAAATCTACTAGTTGCAATGTTGAGGTTGAAAAATAAAGAGAAATTTCTTGAGCCGGGATGAAGATAAGGAACTTCCTCCTAAAACGCTGAAGTAATAAGAGATGCCTGGCACAAAGAACATGATGATCTCTTCATGAAGAACGAGCCCATGGAATCAAGAGCATACCGGAGACTATAGAGACAACCCTCGTAATATATGATGAATCCTCTAGTTTAGATAATAATGAAGATAAGGAAGTTTTTCTTCTCTACATAAGAATATTTGCCTTAATGTCGTGGAGAAAAAAGAGATGATTCTCAGGCTGAAACACATCTTCCAAACACTCTTAACCGAGCACTATTTCAAGATCCCTATGCTCACTTCTTGAAGGCATTTGGAAGAATGGATCAATGTCATTAGGAGCGAGTGCATTACCAAAAGCAAGAAGATTGTTAGCACTACTACTAAAAACAAAAGGAATGGGAGTGGCCCTGCTTTGTCCGAAGCTTGCGAGGAGATGAAAAAAGAACCAATCAGTGGGGATCATTCTACTGGATTGGTTTTGATTGGAAAAGAGAGTTCATCGACCACATGTAAATACTCCAAGATTAGTTTAGGTTATATAGGAATGTCATTAAAGCTTAGATTTGAGCGAGTTAGTTAGTTGTTGATTTTTGTCTTGAAAGAAAAAAATTAAAAAATAATAATAAAAAATAAAAATCCAAAAAGCAATAAAAAGGAGAAAAGAGGGCGACGAAAACAAGAAAGGTATAGCCCCATACCACAAAAAGAGAAACAAATCTCGAAAGTGTGCAAGATTAAATCTCCACCTACCAGAGAAAACACTTCTAGTTAAAGTCAAACTACTTTAATCTTGACTAATTAGCCTTTAAATTTTCCGTTGATAGGATAGTCGATTCGATTTTCCAAACTATTTAATTCTCGCTTATCAGTAGATCAGGATTAGGATAGAAATCAAAGGTTCAAACATACTCAAAATCTGAACCTAACATTTCAAAAAAGAGAATGACTCAAATCTATTTTGTGCTTTCCGAGTGAAAAAGGATAAAAATCTAGTTCTAATTGGCTCAAAAATCCCGAACCGGATGGAAAAGGAGAAACAACTCAAATAAAGTCAGCAAAGGAGAGTACGTAAAAAGATGAAGGAAGTGATTTGAATTCTTTATATCTTAAAGCCTTCATCATTTTGATTTAATTTTCTGCAAATAATAATCTATGTGCGGCTTTATTTTTATGCCATAGATCAACATCAATTTAGGCTTGTTCAATCTGGCATTGTGTGTTTTTTAATTTCAGTCGCTTTAGCAATTAGAGAGAATAAAATTTTGTTAGACACTGTTTAATCCTAACATATTAGTAGATTAGGTAGAGAAGCATATGGGCTCGGCCTGCTTAATCTAACTCCATCGAGAAATAAGAAGTAGAACTAGATTATATTTTTTGCCTTTCAAAAGAATAAAATGTTGTAAGAGAGTTTGCCAACTCCAAGTGCACTCTAAGGAAGAAAAAATGTTAGATCAGTAGGATTGGGTAGGTAGAAAGACTTGTTGATAAAAGATCTCATCAAGCTTTTCCATGGATGTTACCATTTCTAGAGTGAAAAAATATCATTCGCGCCAAATAAAGTCAGCCCAATGGAAGAAATGGCACCGATCATCCTCCCGCAGAATGCGAGTCTCCAAGTTCTTGATGCCTTCAAGAAGGCACCATCCCCAAGTGGAGCCACGTTAGCCACCAATAAAATTTGTCATACCAAATGGTGGCTAAATGATTTTCAGTAGCCTTCAAGGAACATATTTTATTGAAAAAATTGTTACCTCTCGAAGACTCATGAAGGCATCTCGTCATTAGTCTTAAATCTTCACCTTTGTTGTTTCCATTTCATACTCTCAAAATTCCGTTGTTTCCATAAGTAAAAATACCGTGCTGCAAAGAAAATTTTCCCTCCTCCCACCACACCTTCACTTTTTACCCCTTTCTTCCCATAAAATTCCTACTATTTTTTTCATGATTTTCCTTCTTCCATTCATGAAAATCCACTTTTGTAAGGTTTAAAACCCACTTTTGGCCTTACCAAACCCTCTCGAATCCCTTTAAAAACATTGAAAAATCATAAAAATTTCATGGTCTTTATTACGTGCTTTAGCCGCTATGGCTAAGCCCTCAACCACTTTCCCACATGTGCCCTTGCCATAAAAACCAAGCGCTAACCCCTTTCGGCGCTAATCACATCAGCAGTAATCCTCGGCCGCACAAGTTTGTTTGACATCTTTCAAAACGTTCCGATGCGATTAGCCCTCTCGTTTCATGACCTTGATCGTATTATTATATTATTTTTTCATATAAACTATGGGCCCACCTTCCGTGCTTAAAACCTTGTAAATAAATCCTTTCCTGATCACCTTTTTCTACTAGAAAACCCAAAAACCCATTTTTCCAAAGTTTTGATCTAAAAAAGCGAAATCACGTGTTAAAAATGAAAAATGGTTAGATTAAAAAGACCCGATCCGCGCAATCGCGTCGAGAAAATCAAATGGGTCGTATTGAAAGACCGCATCCGACTTTCCGATGCGATTAGGTCATATATGTATAAACCCCACTCCCTCCGTTTTGTTCCATATAACCTATGCCGGACTAAGAGCTTAAGTCCCCAGGCGCCAATACGCATCGCATCACACAAATCGAATGGGTTGATTGAAAAGCCCGTGCCCGACCTTCCGATTACGATTGGCCCTTTTTTTATATATAAAACGGGCATATTATCCTTCATATAAACCTTCGCTGCGGACGCGGTGCCCAACCATAATCACACATACCCGCCCATATGCATAAAACTCTTTGTATATTAAAAAAGTTGGGTTTTTTATATTAATAAAGAGTCCTCGCTCGTTCATGGGCCCGATTCATCTCCATCGTTGATTGTTGGCCGACCAAACGCCCGTGCTCGAATACGCATCGCACTTCTGCGAGTCATGTAATCGCATCGAGTTTTTCATTAAGCGCACTTAAACCTTTTTGAGGTGCGACCTCAGGATCTGCGATCTTCGATACATTCTCCACCGCTGACCTGATCCTCCGATCAACGGACCACCCATCCAATCGCATCGCAGTTTTTCATGCACTTTTCGCCCCACTTATGCTTTCTTCTTCGATTCATTTACCACCTTTGTTGATTCGACTGCCGCATCAACGGTCTACACGTAATCGCATCGGAGATCTTCTATGGCGACTTTTCTCACCGATTGTGATTCCCCAATTAGATCTCTGGGCCATCTAGCGCGCATTCATCCAGAGCGGCCGAGAGTTATTTCTAAAATGCCCATTCCTCCTTTTTGCATTTTATCTCCGCCTAAAGTTTTTTAAACTCTGTCTGTATTTACGTCATTTTTCATTATACGACTAGGATCGTTTCTCCCAACCGTCGATCTCTTTAGATCGATGGGTCCGACTTATATATCCCTCCATTCTCCTTTTTTAACCTCTTCCACACAGCATCTCCACCATCTGGATGATTTCCATCCAACGGCCACGCTCCTCTCAAGCCTCCGAGTAGTTAAAACCCAATAAACGTAGGATTTTATAATTTTTGTGTGTTTTTTGCAGGATCTAATGGATTTCAAATGTTTTTAAAGGGAAAATAAGCCAAAAAGGATGGCGATACTTCGAAGTTTTGTTTATTATATGGATCCATTTAAAAGGTTTCAATATCTTGATCCGTCGGCGCATCACCAGAAGGCGCTATTACCATAAGAGACCTGCTTTCAGCGGATCTGCACATCAGCAAGACAACACGCTGAAGAGAAAGATAATAATTAAAGAGTATCGAGCGAGCAAGACACGAACCAAAGTGGAAAATTGTTTAAATGTCGGTAATCACGGTTGGGAGGTTTAAGCGAGTAATTTGATTGAATCAAAAAGATCGCGTCACGTATTAAAAGGAAGTTTGAGAAGACCGAGGAAGACGAGAGATTAGGCTTAATTAAAGACTAAAACACAAAGCAGCATCCAAATAACTACGGAATGTTTTAGGTTAAAAATAAAATATATGTCGGGCTCACGATGCACCCTACGCTGCCACATCGGGGAAAATTGAATCGGCTACCATAGAGCCACTCACAACCTCAAAGCAATCAAAAAGGAGGAAATCTGATTTATTGCCCGACCAAGAGGGTGCATCAATGCGGCCGAATAGTTATTTCCACCAAAGGAATTTATTATGAAAAGCCTGTCAACATAAGTGTGTTGAGGATAATCTGCAGCCTTAAATTCAACAGAATTTATTTCAAAGCAATGCTCAAATAGTTAATATAACCACTAATACGGGAGAAATATCGGAATGTTCTCCATTGAGCCCCTCAGCGGCACGAGACATAGTGGACTGTATTAATTCAACTTAGAAGATATTTATCTCATTCCACCTCCTCATTCTTCTACTGTAATGCTGCAGCAGAAGATGAGAAGTTGGTTGGTTGGTTGGTTGTTGCTTGATCACAGCGTTGTAATACCTTTTGAAACTCTTTGAAATAAATACATAATCCAGTGAATTTGAAGAAGAAACTGAAATCTTGGAAACGTTGATGATGTTGTTGCATGCTTGTTCTCGAGAAGACCTCTATCATCGATCCATGAGCTCGTTGTTGGTGAAGTATTTCGAATCGTTTTATGTTTTTCCCTGTTTTCATTATGTTCCATAATTTCTTACTAATGTAGGTTGAAATTTTTAGGCTAAGAAATGACCCTTGGAAGCACCTTAGACACGTTCATCCTTCAACTGATACAAGTTTTCTTCGCACGTCAGTATTTTAGAGTCTTTAATCTCTCTCTTTAATCTTCATGCTTGTTTATTTTCTTAATATTTCAAACAATTGGTTTCAACATGATTTGTGGTTCTCCCCGCTTGTCTACCGCCACTTAAGTCGTTATTGAAGTCTCGCTTTGAAGTTCTTTGCTTACAGTGAATCAAAGAGGTCTCTGTTTTCGATTCCTGCCCCTTTGTCCTCACTACAGCTTGTTGGCTTAAAGGTCTTTTATAGTTATGATCATAGATGCGCCCGGTGTTCCCTCTTCTATGGCATCTGCAATTATCAGGTTAATATTTTCATGTTTTTCTAAGTCATTTGAAATAAAATATTTGAGGAAATAGGGTGTTCCCCGAATCTTAGATTTAATTTTAAAAGTTGTTTTGAAATAATTATTTTCTTAAAGGTGTGATTTGTAGAATTTATGGTTGGGTCTCGTCTGCCAAAGAGCTCTTTATTGATTCAAGTTATGCTTTCAAATTCTCTTTGTTTGAGGATTAAAACTTCTCTTTTCCAAATCATTAATGTCCATCTCATTCGAAAACGAAAGGATCCTGCGGCCAAGTTATATTTTCCCTTTGATATCCCATATCCATCGATAATTATGTTATGACCTCTTCTCGACTCCATTGCCCAATGAACTAGATGTTTATCCATTCAGCATATCCTTCCTAGACCTTTCATGTTTTTGTTGTATCATTCCATCCAACGAAACAAACAAACAAACAAACACCTACACTTAATAACTAGTCTAAAATCCAATACTCTAAGCACACAAGATAAACCTTTGCAAAGCGAAACATTTGAGAGATCCCTCTGCGAGAACAGGAGGACTAGATCCTAGAACTCTCAAAGATTGGTTACTGATGTTGCCTTGTCTTTTGATTTTCCAAACTATCAAAACACGGGACATCAGCAAGCTACTTTCGACAAATCAAGGATAAAACTCGAGAACAAGTGAAGGTACCGGAAGAAGAAGTTGTATGTCCGAGGAAGAAATTAGAAAATTTTCGAGAGGAAAATATTTACAAATTCCTATCAAACAACAAGCTCTATTAAGTTGAACGAAATTTCGAATGCTCAAATATCTCCTATGATAAAAACGAGAATGAGGCTATAAAGGAGAATCAAGTAAAAGCAAAGAAAAATAAACAAGCGAAATTACTTTTGTAAAAGCCGGGGAAGAATGATGAAGCGAGCTCAAACAATTCCTACAAAAGAAGAAACATGTAATGAGGGAAGACAAAGATCGACAGAAACCTCTAGTAACAAAGAAGGCAATAAATAGTAAGACAACAAAAAAAGGATTATATGCTGAGTATGTCAAATTTGGAAGCCATCAAAGGATATTCATTCCTCCTATGAAGAATACCACCCGTGATGGACACATTGCTGCATATTGTCGGAAAGGAGGAGTAATTCAAAACCGGCCAGAAAAGATGCGAAATAGGTGAAGAGACTATCTCAAACAAACAAATGGAGAAGACAACCTTGCATCGACCGTCTGCAAATAGTTTCTATGGTTACTGTTTTATTGTAAGGAATTTGGCCATAAGATCATTGAGTGTAGAAAGTATGGACAAAGATTGATGTTCAACAACTCAAGGAGGTTTACAGAATCAAAGAAATTTTGTTCATACTCACAATTCTCGCAAAAATTATGATCAAATGCTATGTATGCAATCAAGTTGGACATATGCCTTCCAAATGTCCTCTCATAAGAAGTAGTTCATCATCTCACAAAATATACCAAACAAAAAGGATGCTTCGAGTGGATAAAGAAGGTGAATAAAATGTGACTTGGCTCCTAAGCTCGCTCCAAGACACCGAAAAGCCGCTTGCATTTGGACAGGCACGCTGCTCAAAACTACATGACTTTGGAGCACGGAAGCAGCGTATAACTCTCCGATGAAAAAGAAATCACGTACGATGACAAATCGGGAAAATATAAAGGAAAAGTGTCTCGTGTCGTCTAGGACAATGGCGTGAGGAAAGGCCCAAGATGTGCTATTTGTAGATGGGGTCGGAAAGAAAATTTGCCGAGTGTCAATCAAATGTGTGATAAAGGTTGGTGAAGTTCTTTTTAGAGCACAATATCAGTGAAGTCGGATCAAGCACCACAAGTAAGACTCTACTCAAAGGAGTTCGACCAGTAGATTAATGTTTACATTATGAAAGAGGAAGAGGAAGCTACGTCATCTTAGCAAACTTGAGGAGTCATGGTTATGGCATAAAAGGTTGGGACATCTCGGCTACCATCACATCGTATCGAGACTAAGCAAGAAGAAAGATGTGCGATGCATGCCGTGATAAAAAGTACTTCTAATACCATATGCAAATCTTGTCGATTGGTGCAAACGCGCACATCATTTTAAGGCCAAAGATGAGTTATCAACAAGAATACCACTCTAGCTTTCAGTGCACATGGACCTGTGAGACTCGCCAGAGCTAAAAATTCAAGTGGGGAGTCCTACTTCATGCCTTTGATAATAGACGGCATCTCAGTAATGACATGGGTTGCATTTCTCAAGAATAAATCGGAAGCTTCCGGAAAAATTTAAGACATTCAAAGAATTAGCAGAAAATCAAATAGGATGCAAGCTAAAACACATCAGATTAGGATAGAGGAGGTGAATTAACTAATTATGACTTTGTCACACCTATGTAATGATCATGGCATAAAGAAAGAATTTACTATTGCGTGGACACCTCGAGCGTGAGATGGAGTAGCGAGAGAGACAAAATAGATTTGTACAAAAAATTGCCGCAGCCATGATGCAAAAGAGTAATATTCCTCAAAACCTTCTAGGCAGGTAAGAGAGTACACAAAGGTATTTGCATATCCTTAATAAATCTCGCTTAAGGCTAAAGCGATGACAAGACTCGCACTATGAACTATGGCATGGAAAGCCGGCTTCAATAAAAAAATTTAGAATTTTTGGAGAGCAGAGTGTTACATAAAGAATAATGATGAAAATCTTGGGAAATTTGATGCGAGAGCATATGAGAGGGATATTTTCCGGGATATGCTTCCAAAAAGTAAAGGTGCACGGGTGCTACAACAAGACTCTTCGAAAAATAGTAGAAAGTATTGACATGAGATTTGATGAAGAACTTCCAAACAATACGAGACATACGGACCATCGCAATCCATCGGATAATCATGAAGAAAGAAAACCAAAATGATGATGAAACAAGAAAGACAACGGAAGATGTGAGAGTGCGAGCTCGAAAGTTCCACTCAAGATACACTTAGAAGAATCATCCTAAAGATTAGATCATAGGAGACAAGAAAGTAGTCCGGACAAGCACAAGTGCGGCTAACTAAACATACATAAGAGGCATACATAGCCATGTTATCACAGATAGAGCCAAAGAAATTTGAAGAGGGCACGCCAAGGACAAGTCTTGGGTGAATGCTATGGTGTGAAGAATTGGACCAAATTGAGACGCACGGGGAACTAGGTTCCTAGACCCACCGGGATGTCATAGGCTCCAAAATGGGTATTCAAAAATAAAATGAATGAGGAAGGAGAGGTAATCAAGAATAAATCCGGACTTGTCCGCAAAGGATATTCACAAATCGAAGGACTTGACTACGATGAAACATTTTCACCTGTCGTCGAGAATGGAAGCCATCATAATGTTTCGGGCCTTTGCATGCTACCAAGACCCTGCCAGGTATATGAAATGGATGCAAAATCTTCTTTTCTAAATGGAGATCTAGAAGAAAGAAGTCTACATGGGAGCAACTAGAAGGTTTCTCTTTACCGGAGACAAAGGAAGACTATAAGTGCGGTACTGAAGAAGGCCTCTATATGGACCGAAACATGCTCCTCGTGCTTGGTACTCAAGACCGGATAAATATTTGTAAAAAAACAAGGCTTTAAGAGAGGTGGAGTAGATATCAATCTATACATAAAAGCCCATGAAAATGAACTCGATTATTGTAGTATATGTTGATGACGTTATGTTTGGAAGCAATAGAGATTAAATAGCAAAAGGGTTTGCTGAGGGAGATGAAATCGGAATTTGAAATGTCCATGATTGGAGAACTCAATTTCTACTTAGGACTTAAAAGTCCAGGAAGATAACACAGGTACATTCATTTGAGAGGAAAAATACTTAAAAAGAGATGTTGAAAAAAGTTCAAAAATGGAAGACCGCTAGGCTCTGTGTCAACTCCCGCGATCATGGGATGCAAGCTATGTGGCGATGATGGATCCTCGTCGATATAGATCAAAAACTCTACGGATCCATGATAGGAAGTCCGTTGTATACGCACGGCATCAGGGACCTCGGACATCATGCTAAGCGGTAGGAATTTGGATAGATATCAAGAAGCACCTAAACAAAACCACCTTCCTGGCCGAGGCAAAAGAATATTTAGATATCTACAAGGAACAACACAATATGGACTTTTGGTATCCTAAAGGCAAAAGTTTCACTTTGACAGCATACACGGATGCGAGATTGGGCCGACTGTGTGGATGACCGGGAAAATCACAAGTGGAGGTGAATTCTATCTAGGAGAAAGTCTCGTGGCATGGCTAAGCAAGAAACAAACATCTATTTCTCTCTCTACAGCGAGAAGCGAGAATATATAGTAGCAGTTACGGCATGTTATACACAAGTCATGTGGATGAAGCGAACTCCTCCAAGACATGAAGGTAAGCATTGATGAACCTATCTCAATCAAATGTGATAATACAAGTGCTATAAGTATATCTAAAAATCTTTGTGCTTCACTCAAAAACTAAGAATATCCCAATCAAGTATCATTTTCTCCCAGGAACAAGTGGCTTAGAAGATAGTAAAGGCCGGAGTATGTACCAAAAAAAGAACAAACAACAGGACATATTTACCAAACCTCTTGCTAGAGAACCATTTGAATATTTTTGAGATAGACTCTGGGTAGTATACGTCAGATGATACTCTGCGATATGAAGACAAAGCACACTCGAGAATAGAAATGTGAAAATATCATTCCGAGGGGGAGATCGACCCAACGAGGGAAGCATGAGAAACGGGTCCTCAAGATCAAAGGATTATGGAAAGAATACATCCGGCACATAAAAGAGTCAATGAAAAGGCTAAAGGGTCAGCATTTTCGATTTAATCCAAAGTTTGGAGTAGTAGAGGTACTGAAGTCGGAAGATCTTGCGAGAGAGGAAAATGCAAGAAGTGTGAAAAAGGATAAAAACAAAGGATCAAAAGGATAGAATCTATACTAGGAAATGAGAAACCCCTTGCCACTGATGTCAAAGGGGGAGGAAGAGCTAGCAACAAAAAGGAAGTGCCACAAGAGAGGAAAACGGAGAAGTATATTTCCATCAATGCCAAAGGGGAGGCTCGTTGGAAATGTTCTCATTGATGGCAAAGGAGATGGAAAAGGAGTAGCACTCCGAAACAACAACAAGGAAAAGGAGAAGACACGGAGAAGAAAATTGAAGTAGAGAAGAGGAGCACATGCTTTTTGGTGAATGGTGTAGTAATATTTACGGGATAACAGAGGGCTCTCGGCTTTGGAGCATGAGAATAACGGAGTCTATGCAATGCGAGGCGTTTAAAGGAGCATGAACCCGTGGGACGGTCGGAATGGTTACGAGTCGTAGAGGTATTAGACATCAAAGAAATGGAGAAAGTGGAGAGGATCTCTATTGAGAAAGACTCGCTTCTATGAATGAGTAGCATAGAAAGCTGACATTGGAATAAAATGGAAGCATAAATATAACACAACGTATTAAGAACCGGTAATGAAAGAGGCAGGAATTGTAAACGATGGTAGGGAATGGAACCCGAGAGAGGAACCATGAATGCGTCAGGTGAAAACCTGATGGATTTGGGTGTTAAACATATGGAAGCGCCATGTTAAAATGTAAAATGAAACGTAGCTCAACAAATGAAAAGGCGAAACCTTGTACTCGTACGGAGGCGTGGATCATGGAAGGACATGGAACCCTTTGAGAAGGAAGAGCGAGACACTCATAACACAAGCAAAGGCATGACGTAGACCCCGAGGGAGAAAGCAAAGGTGGAACGGCGGGGCCAAGTGAACAGTACAGACAAGCTTTCGGTTTTGACCGCACGCCTTCACCGGGCAAGCGGTACTAGAAAGTCGGCACGTATTCCATATGTCGGGTGACACGTGTCCCCGAGCGATTTTTGGAAAACCACCCCTCATTGCGAGTTAAAGTTCATGCGGCTAACTCCGAGTGATATCCGTCGGGATTGTATGGAGCGAGGCTACGTGCTCTCCATCGTCGGATGTGGAATGGCCGTTTAAGCGGCAGGATCCGATCCATCATGCAACTATTGAATATTAACCCTCGTGCAAGTTAACCGCGTGATTTCTATAGGATTAGAGGGTGAAAGAGCGATGAATTATCCACCATTGGATCATGAATGAAGTTGCAAGGTGACGAAACAAGGTATGGGCCGAGTGTTTGATTATTGTATAAATGTGTGGGCCGGCGTGTGTGAAGTGGTTATCTTGCCGAAAGGAGAACACGTGTTAACATTAGAGTCTTTTTGAGTTTCTAATGTATTCTAGTCAA
Source organism: Pinus albicaulis (assembly GCA_034641835.2). NCBI lineage: Eukaryota > Viridiplantae > Streptophyta > Pinopsida > Pinales > Pinaceae > Pinus > Pinus albicaulis. The sequence goes on from JAXQQM020074539.1 coordinate 99,046, forward strand.
AAATTGAATAAAGAGGATTCAATAATACAGCAGTGTGAAATGCCATGCTGAAGACATTATATAAGCGTTTCTCTAGGGATTTAAATACGAAACCAAAGGGTTCATTATAATGTTGAAAAGCGTCGTATATGTGAACATATGCCAAAATCGTAGAATTTATTGTTGGATCGTTATATGTAATATATACCAACAAATAATATGAAGAGTTATATAGTGAACAGGACTGTATATGTGGCTGAATGGATTTTTAAAGTCAACGAAAAATTTGGATGAGTGCTTTAAATGTGTAATATAACGAGAAGAGTAGAGGGTAGCAGAACATGAAGGAGCTTCCGCACCGAAAATATTCTACCCGCATATAAAATTAGTGGGGTCACAATAATGATTTTAACCTCTAATGGAGCAGCTTCAACATTGATTGGAAATTTTCACGCAAAAGAAAATTAAAAAGTATTGAAATTGCACAAGTAGTTATATTAAAACACGGCTATATGTACGGCAGATATACAATAAATCGTAATGTGAAAGAAGAGAGCACACTCCAAGAACGAAAGAGAGAGAGACAACGGCGAGAAAAATTGCACGAGGAAAAAGATGAATTGAAATTGTAATGTGAGTTTCAACCATTAAGTTTAAGCTCATATATGAACGAGAGAATGTAAGCGGGAAGCTCGAGAGCCGGAGATTGGTAATGTAGACATCACCCGCATTCATAAGTATTTGAGAATAAAACTCCGAAAAGTAGTTATCTATGTAGCTCGTGCACACAAGTACAATGAACATATGAATAGACACGGAGATGAGACCTAAAGTATACAGAACAATCACTCAACTACAACAGGAACACGAGATCTAGTAAAGCCAAAATCCGAGAGAAAGGAGCTCAGTAAAACTGAAGCGTGTAGCTCGAAAATGTGAATGTAAATGTTGTAATTAATTTTTATTGTTTCGTGATGCATTGTCAAGTCTCCGCAGGAAAACAAAACTCCCACCGCCAATATTAAAATTAATGCCTATTGTTACATTTTTTTAGTGAGCCGGGAAAAGAAACGAGAAGGCGGAGAAGACTAAGGTATGGTTATTCATTCTCAAATTCCTTTGTGGAATACAAAAACGAGTCATGTGATGAGCTCTATATATAATATCAACTGATATGAAAAAAATAGAAGTTAGATAAAGTAAGGATAGAGAATGTAAAGTATAGAAGATTGAGGTAAAGAGATGATAAGGAAGAGAGGAGAAGAAAGAGATGCTATAGAATAGAGTTGATATCCGAGGTAAATCAGCAAAACATATTTTAATTGAGGAAGTTGGAGCCTCTATCAAGTTGGAGCTTCGATAGCCGTCGCTCATGCTCGACTCAAGGTTGGAGCCGTTTCGTAGGTTGGTGCTTGTGGTGAAAATAGAAGGAGTCGAGCTTCCTCGCAAGTTGTAGCTTGCGCGCTGAGGTTGGAGCCTCCTATAGGTTGGTGCTTGTAGAAAATCGGTGGTGAGAAGGAGTTGGAGCTTGTCCTTTTGCATCACAAAAATAATAAGATGTGGTTTTCTCCCTTTATGGGTTTCCACTTATATCCGTTGTCTCTATTTGTGTTGCCTATGTACTGAGATGATTTACCAAACTACGCTTTAATGTTTTACTTCGCTCTCATAATAAGATTCATGTCACATTAATTTAATACTTGCCGCAACATATTAAGGCACGTTCATATACTAAGGTTGACTATAAAATTAAGTTGTAAATAAGCCGATGAAAAGTTTAAAAAGCTCATGTATGTGTTAAAATGATTCACTCGAGCTTTAACTAAGAATTCAACAGTCACAACTTAGCGAAACCGATACGAGCACCCTCCAAACAAAACGGCACGATCCCGAATGCGCCCAGTCGGGCAACCTCACATGGCGCGGCATGCACGCGCGCTCGGCCGGATGATGCCACACGGATAAAATGACAAACGGGCCGCCCAAACATGCACAAGGCACCCAGGCCGGTCACAACTTAGCAAAACTAATTGGGCACCCTCGAACGAAATGGCCCAACCCAAATGCGCGTACTTGGGCGACCTTACACTACACAACACGGCCACGGCTTCGAACGGACGATGCCGCGAAGGGAGAAAATAGAAAACGGGCCACCCGAACGTGCACTGAGGCACTCGAGTGGTCACGCTAGCCACCGATACTTCGGTGTCCTCGAACAAAATGGCCCGACCCGACGCACCCGCTTGGGCGACCTCACACGGCATGAGCACGCCTGCACCCAGACGCGAACGATGCCACAGGGAGGAAATGGAAAACGGGCTGCCCAAAGCAGGCACAAGGCACTCGGTGGTCACAACTTATAAAAATGATATGGGCGCCCTCGAAAGAAATGGCCCCACACGACCCAAACACGCCTAGTTAGGCAACCTCACCCGACACACCCAACCGAATGATACCACAAGGGAGTGAAAATGGAAAATGGGCCACTCAAACGCAAGCGTAAGGTGCGAGGCGGTCACAACTTAGCAAAGCGACTTGGTCGCCCGGAATGAAAGCGGAACAACGCGAAAGCGCCCGGCCGCACCGAGCACACCGGCGCGATACAATCACCAAAAATAACTCCCAAAACCCTAAACCCTAAGATTGTTCCTAAACACTAATGAAACTTGCCTCCTAAACGTCGCAATACCAACACGACACAACTTTCTGTCTCACCGGCCCTTGTTCTAACTCTCACAATGCGATAGTAATCTCTGTAACGTCATAATACCGATGATTTCTCCCCAAAGCTGTCACAATAGCAACACTTAGCTCTCTATAACATCATAATAGTGACACTTAGCTCTCCGTAACATCACAATAGTGACACTTAGCTTCTATAATTTCACAATACTAATGCTTTTTCCCCCAAGTGTCGCAATAGCACGACACTTAACTTCGAGTGTCGCAAGACCAACACATGTTCTCCAATCCATCGCAATTCCGATGCTTTTCTAAAAATGTCACAAGGCCAGGCACTTACCTCCTAAGTGTCACAATACTCGACACTTGTCGCCAAACGTGGGTAAAAGTGACGGGCTTGTGGGCGTTTGAAAAATTGATAAAATTTGGGGAAATTTGTGGACAATTGGTCAAAAGTGCTCGGAACTAAATTTTCGGAATTTCCACCAAATATACTAGTGACACTGCATGGTCTCGTACTACTTCAAACTAGTGTCGAGAATCCATCGAAAGCTCTCCATGTAGATATGCCCCTCCACTCTACCAGCTAGGCATCGATGAAATTTTTGGTCGCCCCACCTTTGTCCACTAATGTTGAGGACACGTTGTCCCCACACTTTGTGCCTCGTGACATGCAGCAGTCAATGTACCCGGAACTCCTCACAAAGGTGCGAGGGCTCGCAGATGCTAAAAGCTACACCTTCAGCTCCTAGCGGTGAGCCGCAGCGAGTCCCCTCTCCGCACCATTTCCGTTGTTTCCTTCTGCCTCTATCTCCTCATACTCCTCTTCCTACGCCATCGTTGAAGAAGACCTCAATGTAGTAGATCCCTCGTTGCGGCAAAACGGCAGTCCGGGTGCTCAAGGCTCCTAGCATGTGAAACATAGCCTCTTCCACCTCAAATCTCTCTCCCGGTATCATCATCTAGAGGTGCTCTCCGTTCTGCGTTCACCTTTGGAGGTGGAACCTGTCATGTATTTCCCCTTTGGCTGAAATTCTCGGGTCTCTAGGGCCGTGGAGCTCTAGTCCGGGGTAATGCATCATGCAAATCCCTCATCCTCCCAGCTCCGCGTCATGGAGTGTGGCTGGCCTTGTCGACCGACTAAAACCCAGAGAGGCTACGTGAAATCACTGTCGAAGAACATATAGATCCAACTCACGGGCTGCTGCACGGAGAAATCATGCACCATCTCGAAAGCGCCTCGAGAACTTTCGAAATGTAAGTATCCGGACTCAGATCGCGCTTGAGCTTGGTTAGCTCAATAAAGTGCTCCTCCGGATCCCTCCAATCAAACCTCTCTATCACCTAACATGTAAAGCTACCGCATATACCATCACTCTTGAGTGTCCTAGCGTAGCTCACCCCATGAAACCACCAATCATGGGACTACGTCCTCCTCCAGTGCCACTGCCAGCACCTAGTATGGCCTTTATCTCCGCCATCTCGGTTAAGCTCGAAATATATGTCCAACTTCTCCACCCAATCCTTTGTTGAACACTCTTATATGATCCATGAAATGTTGGTAGACAGACTCTACCTGCCGTATGCTGCATGTCCCCATCATGTGAATGCCTATTCCATCCGTGATGGTCATGTGGGTCCGTTGTCCCACTTCAGCGCGAACGAAGTCATGGAATGTGAGGGCATATCTAAACTCCACGACCATCGACTGATACTTAGCAAAAGTAATCTCCCATATGGGTCGGCTCCTGCTCCCGTTGTGCTCCTCGCCCGAGTGTCTCCGCGACAAGGAATGTAGGCATTCGTGGAATGTGGAGGTGTGTGTGATTCCATCTTCTATCATTAGCAGTGTGCTCCTAAAATTGATGGGATGTGCTCGAGCCCTCACTGATAAAGAAAGCTCCTTGAGGGTCTCACGACATGCCTGGGTTAGTCGTGACTCTCCGACCCATTTCATCTATCCATCTCGACGGACGCATTTCTCTATTTTTGAAGTTCCCCAAACTCCTCTCCTTAAAGCATCGAGCTCAATCCACCGTCGTTCCTCCTCCTCTCAGGTCCAAAAGTCGAGACGTTGTCACCTTCCTTGAAGGTGAGCTCTCAGCTCTTTGTTCCCGATCTTTGTACTTCCTCCCTCGATAATAGGTTTATAGCTTACCGAAGGTGTCATAGACCGTACTACTCCATAGGTCGGGCCAATTCTATGGGCTTTGATACCACAAAGGCCCAACCACTACACCAAAAGCCTAGACTATTACCGAAGTGGCATCCCGGGGTGTTAAGTGTGGGGTCTTAAGGCTCACCGAGCATTTGAGGGTGGGGGCCTTTGACGCAACACCGCTCATTATGCGGACACGAAAACGTGGCTACGAGGCCCTACCTCGAAATGAGACATTACGTGCACCACCACGCTCCGTGAGTCTCAACATCAAGACCTTCGCTTTCTGATACCACTAAAGCCTAACCACGATACCAAAAGATCATTCTTTTAGTGAGGAAAACAAACCCAGGGTGTTAAGGGTGGGCCTAGCCACTAGAGCATCGCGTGGACCCTCGCACGCACTCATTACGCGGACCTCGGACACGGGGTTGTGGGCCCCACCGTGCGCACGGGACATTATAGCCCACCACACTCCACGAGTCTCGACCTCGAGACCTCGGCTACGATACCATTGTAATATTCTAGGTAGAAATAAACAACGAGTAGAAAGCACATAAACAAAGACATACAACAACTAGATAGACATCATATGCGATACGGATAATATGGGAGAACCGGTGAGCCAATTTATTAAACACTTTGAAAGATGAAATGGGCGACAAGGTGACTCGGAATGATGGCACCTTGGCTTGCACTAGGCAAGCATCCCAATACCCTCGGACATAACCCGAAATGGCTTCTCTAATGGTACTGTGTAATCTCCGGTCTGCCGCCTTTGGTGCACGCCGCCGTGTTCAGCGCCACTTCTCGAATGAAAGGACTATTTCGTCAAGCTCCCGCCTTGGAAAATTCTAAAACTCGGGAATAGCCTCTACACCCAACACCCGGAAAATACAAAGAGAGCTTTTTGGAAATCGCTCGACCTCGCGAAAATGGCTCCCTTGAGGCACCAAGCTTTATCCTCCAATGAGTTGCGCCGGTCCTTCTCTAAATAATGGCCTCCGAATCTACCAAAAATTCTAGAATAGAAGGGCTAGAGCTTTCCAAGTCTCCCGCCGAATCGATAAACCCTCAATCTAAAACCTCCTCCTTCCAAGGAAGCGCATCACTCCCTCTCACCGGCTATGCTTTGCCTCTTCTAGTAATCTCTCCCAACTATGGTTCTGTCGCTACCGCCTCTCGAAAAATGATGCGTGAAGCTCGTCACCGGCTAAGGTGCACTCCTAAGTACATTTCACGAGGTTGAGGTTGGGATCTCCACGCAGAGACACCGATGTATTGAAAAATACGTGCAAACTTTTCTAAACGGTAAAGCGTGCTCAATATAAAAAGACAAATAAAATATATGCATAATAAGAATGAATCAAAATGAGGAGACCCTCTCTCTCTTTTTATGCTCGGAGAGCCTTTTTCTCACCTAGTGCCCCACCATCCATCGCGTTGTCTCCTTACGCCATGCTATCCATCTACTTTCCTGCGCTCGCTTGGTCCCACGATTGCCATGCTATCACTTCTTCCACATGCCGCCACTTGACCACTGAGGCACGTTGCCAATTAGTCATGCCTCCCAAGTGACTTTAGGAAATAATTTTTATCCTAAGTGTGAGTAAGTGTCCATCTTTACCCACTTTATTTACAACTTAAATTTATTAAATTAACGTAGTCAAAATTAATATTTCCACTTAGCTATTTGCATGCACTGGGAATATTACACACCAAAAGATCTAGCAAAGTGGCAAGGTTAAAATCTAATCGTGAAGCATGTAAGAGGGGCATGTAATTGGCATACACTTGGCCACCTCATCATTATATCTTCTTTTGATAGCCTCCTAGGTGAGATCCACCACATTATAAGTGTAACCCTTGTGGGTTTTTCAACATCAACCATCATGAAAGATTGAAGTCGTTGCAAACATTCAAATTTTGGTATAAATAAATTTGAAATTGAAATGAAGTTTGACTTTGAAGGTGAACATCGAGTAATTTTTAAGACTTAAGTACCCTAAGCACTTTGGCAAGTGAGCCTTGTCACAACAATAATCTCTTCAACATATTCCTAGAAACCATCACTAAGCACAAGAGCAACAATTAAAATTCATTGATGTGTTTTCCCCATGTCTCTTGATGCCATCCACTTAAGTCCCAAACATATCCTATTGAGATTTACCCTTTAGTCAACCATGAATTGCAAAGAGATGAATTTTGTTGGAATTTTGGTCACTGTACGACAAACAAGTTCCTTGCCTTCAATTAATATTTTTGTGCTATTGAGGTCATTTGTGTGATAGTAAATTTATTTGGTGATGGATTTTTCCTTATACATAACTTTTTGTATCCATGGAATTCTTGCAATGCCTCAATAATTAAATCTATGCAATGTGTAGCACAAGAGTTCAAAAACATGGAGGGATTCCTAAGCTCAAAAATTCTAGAAGCAGCCATATAATTAGTTGCATTGTTGTTAACAATTTGTACAACATTTTATTTTCCCACTTCCTAAACAACTTTCATCATTTCACAAATTAGTTCGACACTATTAACTTTTTTGAGGTATCTACTTATTTGAGAAACATTATTGCTTTTGGACTAGATATGGGGAAATTTATCAAAGTTCTATTCATTTGATATATCCATCCGTCAATCATGATAGTGCTCTTTGTTTATGCCCATCTTGAACAAAACTTATCTAGTATATATCATCAACATTTTCTAACAACAAATCTGTCCTAAGGCTCTGACATGTAGGGGCTTTCAACGTAGATTTGTAATAGTGACTGCATCAATTGTACGCTGGGAGTGAGGGATTTTGGCACAGTTGTAATGTCCCTGGGAAATTAGTTCCACAAGATGAAGTGGCCTATTGATCTCCGTAGGCTATAGTCTTTGATAAAGGGGAAAACATAAAATACCCAATGTTTGGGAAATGGAGGGCAAGCTTTGGGGTAGCTTGGCAAAGAAACCCAAAGTTGGGGTTTTGAGTGAACCTCAATCAATTAAGGAGAAAATCCCTTCAAAGAAATATATAAATACAAGAGGGATAGATTTTTAATTTCGGGCAACTAGGTCCAAAATCCATGTTGCACTGCTTATATGATGATGGTCATACTTTTGTTGGGTTCCTCTTTCAGAGAGGTGCAAGATTGATCAAAATATCATCTTGTTTAGATGAGAAGAACATTTATTTTGAATTTATTTTCCACATGTGCAAGGTAGGCCAGATTTGTAATGTAGGCTCACATGCCTAATAGATGTGTCACACACACTCACTGATGGATATAAATTGGAGAGACTTGGAGGTAATTTTCTCATAATCTCATCACACATTCTCTCATTGTGATCTGATTGGTTCGATAGCCTTTTGAGGCCTTTTTCCCCTCACACATGTGGAGTGAAGCTGCTATTTTCTGTGGACCTGTTTAGGGCCTGTTGTTGCAGTGTTAGCCAACATTGACCTTGGTCAACCTTTGTCGTTTGACCTCAATCTTGTGAAAAAATTTCAATTTTAGGAGGTTGTATCGCTGGTCACTAAAATCAAGGAAACCCAAGCTGTTTGATCGAAGTCGTAGCGTTGAATTTTCTGTTGTTGCCTACATTGAATTTTGGGTTGACCAACGTTGACATATGATGAGATTTTTTTGAGGACTATGGGTGTGACACATGAAGGATTGGTTAATCGAGAAAGACTTTTCTAGTTGAAGCATCTTGTTGACTTCCGTAACACAACAATATTTCATATCTTTGTTGTACAAAAGGAATTGTAAATCTGATCTATATTTGGCTTGTCTTCTGTTGATCTATTATTGTGTTCTATCAATATTTTACTTTCATGTCTATGTGATTTCTATATTGTATCTGGCCTAAGAAATATTGAATTCAAATTGCACCAAGCATAGAACACCATGGTTATCTAAATTTAACATGGTATCAAAGCTGAGGTGAAGACAAAGTCCAGGAGTCCAAGATAGTGTTAGAAGTAATCACAGAAGGAAGGAATCTTGTCAAGGAAAAACTCCTCAACCTACAAGGGTTTCAAGACTGATGATAAGTTGAATGATAAGTCTGATTATCATGCATGGAAGACGTCCTTGGATTTGGTGCTAGAAGATCAAGATGTCATGGACTATGTGTAGGGGAAGATTCAAGAGCCTCCATCAGATGCATGTGCTGCCACGAAGACAAAGTATAGAAAATGGGAAATAAAAGCAAAGATGATTATCCGGGATTCTATTCATATGCACTTGGTTGCTTACATTTCTGAGCTAAAGACATCTAAGGATATGTATGATAATTTGGTGAGCATGTTCAGGGCTAGCAATGCTAATCAAATACTTTTCTTCAAGAATCAATTGAAAAATATCAAGAAGGGCAAGGATGAATCTATTCAATCATATTTTATGAGGGTCACTGAAATCAAGAATAACCTCCTAGCTATTGGGGAAGCAATTTTTGATCGAGAGATCGTTCTTATTGCGCTTGGAGGTCTCCCCCGTGATTCACATTTATTTAATACCACTATTCTTAATAATAATGTGATTCCTGATTTTGATGAAATATTGATGAGATGCACTCAAGAGGAAACAAGAATGATGGAGTATGCCTCTAATGGAAATGGAAGTGACCCTACTTCCCTCACCACTCATGTAAAAAATAAGAACCATGGTGGCCCGAGAAATCAAAACCATGGTAGAGCGGGGCCGAAAGGAAGGAAGGGAAGATGTTACACTTGCAACAAGACTGGTCATTATGCAAGAGAGTGCCCTAATAGAAGGGACTCTCCCAGGGATGATGACAACAACAAATCGAGAGGGAATGGTAGTCCCCACAAAGTACTGTATATATTTTCCCAAGGCTTGCAACATGACCAACATCTCCTTGTCATTAATGAAGTCGGTCATGGGGTAGGAACTTTCTACTCTCAAAGGCTATGGGATGGCCTCCCTGCGTTAACATGGCCTCCCTCACCTAAAGCATCACACTCCAATACATACGGTCGAGTGAAATCAGGAAAAGCCAAACAGAACAACTGTTCATGACCTTCTTGCAATGTGCAAATGCCTCCTATGCTACCTGCCTCCACTCAAAATCCCCCTTCTTGCACCAGTCCGTGAGGGGTGCTAAAAGTTCTGAGAATCCTCTCACGAATCTCCTGTAGTACGTACAAATGCCCAAGAACCCCCTCAGCTTAGTCACATTCCTGGGTTTTGGTCAATCCAAAATGGCCTTGATCTTCTCCTGGTGTACCTTTACTCCGTCCTCTAGGCCAATCACATGCCCAAGGTACAACATCTCTATCAATCTAAACTCACATTTGGACATCTTCGCTTACAGTTGCTGCTTCTCTAGTATGCAAAGTACTACCTCAAAATGTTGAAGGTGCTCCTCCCACGTCCGGATATAGATGAGTATGTTGTCAAAGAAGACAAGGAAAAAGTGCCATACTACATAGGAAATATGTGGTTCAGACAATATTGAATGTAGCCTGAGCGTTGGTTAGCGTGAAGGGCATCACCAAGATCTCAAAATGTTCGTAGTGGCAACAAAAGGCAGTCTTAGGGATGTCCTTCTCCCTCATCCAAATTTGGTGGTCCCCCAAGCGCAGATCTAACTTAGAGAAGTATTTCACTCCTCTAAGCTCGTCCATCAGCTCATCAATGCATGGAATAGGGTACATGTTCTCCAATGTCTTCTTATTGAGTGCTTGTAGACAATGAACATGTGGAGTGTCCCATCCTTCTTCTTCACCTACACCACAGAAGAAGCGAAGGGACTCGAATTGGGCCTGATGTGCTCCAATATTAGTAGCTCATGAATGGCCCTCTCAATCTCATCTCGATAGGCTTTGGGATGCCTATATGAGGTCATGATAACTACATGCACTCCCTCCTCCAACTTGAAAGTGTGTTCGAATGCTCGGCTTGGTGGCCTGCCTGGAGGAATATCCCCAAAAACCCCTTGATGCCTCTCCAATAGGGCCTGTATGTCTGGGTGGACTAGCCATGGCTGGGCCCCTGTCTCTGAAATCCTCAACTCAACCGCCCATTCTATGTCCCCATGGCATAGATCTACCTCCATCCAGTGTGCTAAAACTTTCTGGGGTGGTAAAGAGTGTCAAATAATTTGGAACTCCATGAAGTGAAGCAAGAAATATCCTTGATGGGGAAAACTGTCCCCATCTAATTGCTGCTGTTGGTGGTGGTGCTCCCCCTAATGATGGTCCTCCCTCATCTCCTAGATCTGATCGAACCTAAAACTCCTCAACTAACTCACTATCAAATACACCTCAATGTAGTCGGCCTTTCCCTTGGTGCACTTGTGCCCAGATGCCCAGGTTTGTTGGCACATAAAGCACAAATTCCTCCTTCTAAGGTCCCTCTAGGTCTCCTCATCCATTTTACCACGTCGTCCATCCTTCTAGGGTGGTATAGTGTCTTGGTTCCCCAATGGTGCAGTGGGTCTAGTGGGGAAAAAGGCCCAGGTCTTGGGCACAACATCAATCATATATGGGGTCGTGGAGATAACATCCATCAAATATGTGGGCTTGTAGGTCCTCACCCAACCATGAAACGGCTCTTCTAACCATTCCAAAAATAGCATGATCAACCAAGCCTTTGAAATTCTAGTCACCATCACTTTCAGTCCTTAAGAATCCATAATGTATGCCCTTGCACTGCCAGTTTTCCTCAGATGTGCTAACTTCCTGAAATGCAACTCTCATTCTTTCCTCTCAAACCTATCCAACAACCTCTGAGTGAACTCTATGTAAGAATTCATGTGAATATGTCCCAACATGATTAGCCCATGGTACCACCACTCTTGGGCATCCCCTTCCAAATGAAGGGTAGCAAATCGAATAGCATCAGTCTCCCACATGGATTCAGATGGAAGTATGTATCTATCTTCTAAACCCAAGCCCTGGCATCCAATTGTTCCAGTGCAAGAACTCTAGTGAAGCTGACAAGAATTATCGTTAATGTATTTTGCCTAATTTTTTGTAATCAATTTTTAAAATAATACTCTTGTGGGTATAGAGGAGGGTCTTTGGAAATATGTTAGAACTTATGATTCCATTTTTCACTTTTCCCTCCTTTTTTTTTTAAGGGATAATCAATGCTCCAGATGTCAAAAATATGTTGAGCCCTCTTGCTCTTTGCAGTATGGGTAAAGCCATAGCTTTTTACTTTAATCTAAAGTATAATTGTGACGATGAAATAATGTGTAGTAATGTTGCAGACCTTAATTTATGACCAATAGTAGAACACTAATAGAGCTCATAGAGGTATCTGGAACTTGAATCCTTCAAAAGGATTGGTCCTGAATTTATATTGTTGTATAAAACTAACAACACTTATGTTCCCCAACTAGATCTGGGAATTTGGTTGATGCAAGAACTCATAACTCCAAAGTTTTTGGACACATTGAAATAACCAAGACATTTAAAAATTCACATGACACAAAGGTATGACACAAATCTTGTCACAAGTTGAACCCATATGTAAAGATACCATAATGGATTTGTGAAACAAGGAGGCCTGTCAAAAATACATAAAGGTTGTGGAGAAGTTGTCTTTCATATTGCTTAATTCTCAAACTCATATCTCAAAGCTCGTGGTCACTAGCCAAGTATTTCAATTCCACATTTGATGACGACACTTTGTTTCTGAAGTTGAATCATTACCACCATGCCCTATGCCAGAGCTGGCTCTTGGCTTGAGTCCATAGAAAAACATGGGGGCACTCATTTCACTTGGTCAGGATGAGGTTGGATGGCTGAAAATGAGCTGAAAGGATGAAGGGATTGGAGTGAATCATGAAGATTGTGATTATCTTATTCTCAAAGTGTTTCCCTTTGTATTTTACTTGGTGAGAACTTAGAAGTCAGACTTTCAAAGCACGATGAAGGAAAAAATACGGTATAAATGAGTTCAGCAACCAATATTATCATGTTTAAAACTTAATTATTGAAGAAGGAAGCCACACTTCATATCCATTTTGAAGGGATATGATAGTTACATTTCTTTGAATTTTAAAATTTAGGAAAAAAGATATTTTATTCTGTATCAGGGAGATTTTTAGTCCCAATTTTTTTTTCTGTACCCAAAATTTTCCATCTGATATGTCTTCAACATGGCATCATCATAATGGAAGTGATATCATTCCATATTTGTCCTTAATTTGTAATCTCTAAAGAGAGGAGTGAAAATTCTATGCTCCATAGACATTTGTCAAAATAAGGTTTGAAATTATTCTGATTTCTCTGTCTACTATATATGAAACTTGTTATCAAACACCTTGCTACGATAAAATATTTTCTTCCAGTACAATCATTACATTCTTATAATTTTTGAAGCCCCTAAACTTCTTATATTAACATACAATTTCCCTTCTCCATTTTAATCACCTTACTTGAGTCTCTTTCCAGGATTCCATAAACATGGTTGCCATGTCTCTTTTTAAAAATAATATTCAACACTAGCAGTAGAAGTTGGATACATTTTTCAAGAGTTGTCACAAATGAACAAACAACCAAGAATTACCAACTTTCTATGGTTGTAAATAAATCCCCATCCCAACTTCCTTCCCTTCTGTATTTTGAGGCTCCATCTAAGATAAGCTTGAAGAAGCCTCTGCATATTCGAATTAATATAATAACCCTTTAAAGTGGGGTTTCCTAAGATCCATCCTTTAATACTTAATGGTGAATTTCTTGATATTTTTCTTTCAATACTAAATGTTGCATTAACAAAAAGACTTTTAGCAACGCTACTCCATTTCGATTTTCAAGCCTCATTGCCAGATATTTTTTTTCCCAGAAACCTCATGAGAGGTAGAAGGAAATCACAATGGAAGGGTTTCATCCGCCCAAATATTTATTTGGCACATAGAAGTAGGAAGATGTAGGCGTTGAATAGAAATAGTTTTGTATCCAAATTTTTAGGAAGGTATACTTACTGGTACATGAATGATATCCTACTACTTACTGTACATAAATCCAGGTCAGAATCACAAAATGTATAAACCAACTTAATTTTTTGATACTGAGAAAGAATGAGGCAATAGAAGGATTAAAACTTGGATTATCTATTCTTCTTCTAGCCAAATAATAGTAATCCAAAATATGCATTGATCAGTTTCCAAACATTACTTCCATTTCAATCAAGTTCATCCCATGTATTTCTAAGAGGTGGGCTAAAATCTACGTTCCAAAATGGTCATGATGTAGACGAACATTTGTCACCTATTTTAATTTTTTTGTATCCTTGATCCTTGATATACTTCAATGACTTTAGATTCAACATTGCAACCACTATTTCAAATTCAGTTAAATGGAAACCTCTCATTTCAAGTCTCTCCAGTTTTAATAATCCATTTGAAAGTTCAAGGAGATCTTAGTCATATTCTCCATAGAACCTAAGAGAATACACCTTATATTTGCATTATTTTTCCCAATATATGTAAATTTCCCAGGCCTTAAGTACAAGTCAAATCTATTTAACTTTCCACACCCATATAATAGATACATGACTCCATTATCAAGTGGCAAATGAGTGATTTTCTATTTTTTATCCAACAAAGAAAAACAAAGGTCCCTAATATTTTTTGCAACATTTTTTAATGGTAATCAATTAAAATTTGTGTATGTTTGTAACATAAAAAAAAAACTAAAATCTAAATTGAGGTAATCTTAGCTATGGTAGAAATCCCTCTATGAAAAACTAAACTTTGCTCACCATCTTAAACTTCTTCTCCATCCTCTACTCTCATTATGCTTAACCTTAGTAGAAAATAAAAACAACTTTTAACTCTTTGTTTCCATTTCCACTTCTTATATCTTGAACTTCAAGAACAATGCACAAACTATGTAACTCATAATGATTTTCTATGTTCAAATATGTCAACTGTAATGAGCATTTTTTTTTGGCTATTTTACTGGAGTTGGTAATATCAACTAATTTTAGATTGTTCCTATGTCTAGTATATCCACTATTATCAACATCAATGAATAATAGTTTAAGAGTAACATTCTTGCAGTGGTAAAATGGTTTTCATATTCAGTGTCTCCATATTCTTCAACTCTTGTGGAAGTTCATTACAACAGGGGAAACTAATACTATTTATCCTAATGGAAGTTCTTTTCCACAATCTTTTGGGATCTCTTCCATTTCTAGCATAACATTTCTTGTGGTTTGGCCATTACTTTACATATATATGATACCTTTATATCAGTTTTCACCTTCTATATTGCATCTATGCTTTAGTATAATTACTCAATCACTAATACCATTGTAGTAAACCAAAAGAGGGAATCAATATTTCTCCGTTCCACAAAATTAATCATCATCTTATCTAGACAAAGTTGCATTTCCTTTATCTCCACTAGATGATGTAGAGTGAGGGGGTGTAGAGTAGGTATTATGGCTTGTGGAAAATTCCATCAACAATCAAACTAGCCCGTTCAATTTATTTTCCAAACAAGCAAAGGTTTGTAGAGGAAAAAAGTATTGTTGACTAAAATAGTAATCAACCATTTTTTTAAGCAGCATAAATCAGATTGACTAAGTGCAGCAGAGTGTAAGAATTAAGTAATAAGAACATTTGGTTCCTTATAGTGCCCATTTGAAATGATTCTTTGAGAGTCTGAAATTCTCATGATGAGCTTTATATGATTGGAAGAGAATGAAGTCATATAAGACTGAGCTAGAATCTGATATAAATGTTGGCAGCAATCTTGCAATCAGTGATGGCATGATGACAGTAATATGGAAATATGGCAGTGACTATATTCTTGACTTAAATACAGTGACGTTGGGGCATGGCAAGGCAACGCAATGACACGTTAACCTTTTGACTATGTTTACTAAGGAATAGTGTCCAGTATGACAATAGGGCTTTTTCAATATTATGTGGCATAATAACCTTCAGAGAGTGGATGTGAATCACAAGATGAGAAACCAAAAAACAGATTAGAATAAAACCTTTAGATATCATAAAGAAAACATAATTATGGATATAACAGAGAACTATGTTTGAAGTACAAAAGAAGATAACAAAAATAAAGGTGCACCTCAGACTGTTTCCATATAAGTGGGTATGTCTATATCCAGATCTCTGAAAGGATACAAAGAAAATAAGTGAATCAATTAAGAAAAAAAATTTGTCGTTATGATTCTGTCCAAGCCTTCATTTGAAGGATCCACCAAGGAAAGGAGATGGATGCAACGATTAAGCCTTAGATACATTTGATGATAGTGTTTTGAAAGTTCAAAGGAAGTAGAAGTATTTTAGAAAACTAGGAAAAGCTATATATCAACTCCTCTTCATACAGAAATAGTTGAACGAATTAATATCTCCTCTTTCCCATTGATTATTTTAAGAAAATTGTCCATTTGATTAGGACTGATAACCAGTTGCATATGTCTCATTGGGCAATATCTCTTTTAAAATATTTAGAGGGAGCTATAATTCAGGGGAAGATGATGTTTTCTTTAGCTTTAAGCAGAAGTTGTTGATCCAAACATTTTGCAGGTACTCTGAGGTACGCTATCAAAATTGTTGAAGAACAAGTATGATGAATACTAAAGCTATAATTCATATTAATTTATAAGACTAAATTCTGGAAGATTTGTTTAGGCTGTACATCGAAAGTAGTCAGCCATTTACTTTGGCTAGGCGTACGAGATATAGCTTAAATAAATCTCTACAAAAAATAGTGTCTTGGAGGGAGCCAAGGGGACATTCCAACTAATAATACCAAGTTAATGTGTTTCATTGATCCCATAGGCCAGAGAATGACCATTCATTCACCACATTGACCACTCAAAACACACTCTCTACATTCTTGTGCCAATAGGCATATTACCACAAATATTCTAACCTTATTATACGTGATAGTAGCTAGCCAGGCACTATTAAGGCACAATATTCAAATAGGTAATTGGATATAAAAAAATAGATAAGAACATACTTGGTAGAATATTGTAGACACCCATGAGGCATGAGATTCAAATCATAGGAATCAAAGCTATCATCATATTTTCTTTGGAATTATAGCAGCTACTTAAACACCCCTGAAGCATCAAATCAAAATGATAACTCTTCTAGTGCAATAGTATCCATAATAAATGAATAATGAGAATATAGTTGATATAAATCATCCAAGAAACTCTCAGGCATGGCATCAACATAATATGAATTATTTCTATAATAATATTTTCTTCTGCTTGGTCCTACTTACCCGGGCATACCTGAGGAATGAGATTCAAATGATTTCTTATCTAGCTTAACATATTCAGAATAAGAAGAGCATAATAATAGTAAGTGTTGGCACTGAGCCAATACACAGTGTAATATGTGCTCAAGGATGATTCGTTTGATCATAAAAAGAACATACTATTGAAAGAAGTACATGACGTTCTGTGCTCACCTTAATTGCACACATATCAATGCATATGGATATTTCAAAGTTTAAGCTCCCAGGGTTGTAACTATTCGATAGGAAAACATTTTTCTATTCTGAGCACCATTTCCCCATGGAGTGTTTTCTCTATCTTCATGCATTCATGTTTTATAGGAATAGTTTATCCACAATGTTAATTTCTTTCTACCTTCAAATAACGTTAAATATTTTTATTCTTAAATGTTTTAATTATATGACTAATACAACTACTTTATTGTGCTAAGCGAAATATATCCAAGTATCGATCCATGGAACAAAGAAATAGAAATCAACAATCTTATCTGATATGTAGAATTTTTGCTTTCAAATTATCTAGTGTTTTGTTCATTATTAATTTGAAAAGGGGAATTCGATGGGCATCTGAAACAAATTTGACTTTTATTGATAATGTATTAACTAATTTATTAAATAAAAACATGTGGTCAATTTAAGGACTCTTGAATAGATTGCAAAAACTGATTGGCATTGCATGATGTTGAAAATAGTAGGGTGGATTAGTGCAAAGAATAAGAACATATTGAGTTTAATGGCACAACTGACACCATGGAAGAAGCTTTGGAACAAGTGGTGGAGTATATGGTGGCTAAGCAAAGGGTTGCAACACTATGTATTCATTTTGAAAAGACCCCTATGCAATGGTGGGTAAGCACATCAAATCATGTTGCATTCATGGCATGATATGATAGAGGCACTAAATGATAAAGTCCTACCACAAATTGGGGCTCCACTAACTAATGACATTTTGGAATGCAGTTCTATCAAGCAGACCCTACAATTCAGTGGTACTTCCAATCCAATGGGCCACATGTATTACTAGAAATTCATTAGGATAAATAGGAGGTTCCTATTTAAATATGGGTTCATAATTTTATACACACCTTAGAGCCATTTCCAAAGAAGTGATATTCTGAGGTAAAAATGCAGTGGCAAACAACTAGTTACGTTGAATTATGAGAGGTTATATGACACTTTATATAAATCTACAAGGAGGAGGCAGAGATTTCAAGGTTGATAGAGTGAATTTGGTGTTTCCCATATATGGACCATCCACAAAGTCTAATAATAGTTTCGGAAAAAGAGTACCCCTGAGAGGAACTTTGGCATATGTGGTATAAAGGAACCATTCACTTTTGAAACTACTGATAATGTGATAGGTGGTATTTCTTTGGAAATGAGAAGCATTGGTCTCCTTGTTGTTCTGTCATTTGTTGATAGTGCATAGGAAGGTGGTGGAAATAATGGGGAATAAGATAGATCTACATTCTATTTAAAGAATCAATTTTCAACAAGGAATGTGTTGTAGTGTAATTAAATATGCATGTTGTAGCGTAATGAAATCTGCATGTAAGGATCATTTTATTCCCAACCCTGCAATTCTTGGTCTAATTACATTTTTGGGAGAGTGAATGAGGAACACCAAAAATAACGCAAACATAAGATTTGATAAAAAATCCATTCGAATACCAAGCCACTCATAGGCACCAACATTGTGGAGAGTAGATCTAGTATACATATCAATCAATTCAGCATGGATAATTCTTTCTGTAGCTTTTGGAAGTATATTTGTTTTTGTAGCTTTCTAAAGTATACATATCTAACTATATCTCATACGCATATCAATCAACTCAATATTTCTCAAAGGTTGCAAGTGTAGAAAAAATTCTCCCTCTTATCAAAGGCACTCCTATAAACATACATGTACCAAAAGTAGAAACCACTACAAGGAAAATACCCTATAGCAGATGTTTTTGAGGAACCCCATAGAAAAATACCCCATACATCCATTTCTAGTGGAGGTTACTAGAGGAGGTTGGCGGGTGGATGGTTTTGCGCATGTTTTCCACTTGGTGCGCTTATCATTAAACGTCGCCCCGGTGCTTTGGAATCGCAAAAGCACTGGTGCACACAAAAAAAATGGCACACCCGACACTGTGCACTCCGTACACACCTGCTCGGTGCGTCGTATTATTCTATAACACTGGTGCATCACAACTCTTCCGTGTTGGTGCATTATAAAATACTGCGCCAAAACCGAAACCACCTGATGGGGTAGAAAGAAACTGTTGGGGTTCCTATGTTTTGGCAGATTTGGAAATACCAAAAGATAAGACAACATAAAAAAACTTTAGGGCCCTAGGATCTAGCCCTCCTGGACCCAGAGAGGGATCTCTCCAATAAGACAAAGAATTATATTTCTTTGAAAGCTCAAGATGAGGTATTAGGCTAGGTATGAAGCAAAAAAGGGGGGTTTAAAATGATTTTGTTGGCTGGTTGCTGGGTTGGTCATGAGATCATAGACTGAGAAAGTAATGGGAGAAAGGAACAAAACACCAGGATGTTTCAACAAAGAGGATAGGTCAAGAAAGTGCCATCCATTGGGCTATGGAGTCATGAAAGGTGATTACATGCAACAACTAGCCAAAGCTTTCAGAGGGAAAATTCATCTAATACTAAAGGATCTTTTAGATTAGATAGTGGGATGGAACATTAAGGATTGAAAGTGAAAGAAGGAAAGAAACCTAATTTCTGTCTATAGATCATGTCAAAGGTCATTTAACTACAAACCTACTTGGACATATTCATAGGCAACTCTCAAAGGAGGGACAAAGGGGTAGCTTATAGATCGGACCAGAGGTCATTTAACTCCAAGTCAGCTTTAGCATGCTCCAGGGAAAATAGAGATAAGTTTAACAGAGAGATCTTAGAAAGGCCAACTAGTCGCACAAGGATCCTAGTGGACAGGGCTAACTCTAATCCCCAGTGTTCCCAAATCTTCCATCTTAAACCCAACTAGAACATCTAATAACATATTCATTTAATTCATACATCATCTAGTAGGCAATGACATCCACTACACTGGTTAAATTAACTGAAATCAACCCTTAGATAACACATTTAGCAGAAAAAATTAAAGGCAAGGAGAGCAGAAACATAGGGTACCTAACAAGGGTAAATCCTATGCCATATTTCTGATGCAAGCCCAGAAGAACAATGAAAAACATCAGAATGTAATAAACAGTGTTAGAAAAACATCACCAATAGTGATTGACCAGGATCTTGTGAAATGTTCTTGATTAATTGATGCAAAACCAGTCACATACGCTAAGCTCAATGGCTAATTACAATCCAAACTTTCTCCTCCCAGCCTACTACAAAACAACTACTCTGCTAATCTCTCCCAAACTGTTCTAACAGTCAAAACTAAAATCCCTCTAACTACAACGGCAGTAGCCGAACAACAACAACAACCATTACAATTTGTTCTCGGGAATTCTTATAGGCGAAGAGAAACAACAAGGAGTAGATGACATTTAATTTGTTTCATTAAGACAGAATGGCAGAAGCATTAACGCCCATACTGCTTAATGTCCCTGCAGCGCTGTATATACTTTGTAGTCTACTTCAGGAGTCTTTGACAGGTCGAGGTTGACCTCAGTCATTTCTTGAAGCCCTTTCTGGCCGTCAGGCCCTCTGTTCTCTCCTCTGAAACAAGTAAGGTCACTGAAAAGGTCTTTAGGCCTCCATACTTCCATTACTGCAGTTCTGACAGTCTTAACGAGCTTCTGTCAGTGTCTTTAACTATTTCTGGGCTCGAGGAGGCATGGAGATCATTGTCCGAAGGTGTCCGTCTCGAGAAAGTGTCCTGCTAACGCTGGAAGCACTGATAGGACTTTTACAGTGTGCTTAAATCTTCAAACTACGCCTTTTCATCTGAATGCGGGATTAAGCATAAATTACATCAACAATAAGCATTTAAACCCCTGGAATGTCTTCTGCTAACACGTTGGTCGACACTGAAATGGCCTCTCTATGATATCTGCACAATAAAACAGGCCTATCAAAAACCCAGGAAGTGGTGGAGAAATGTTGCGGAGGCCCGGAGGAATGGTGGTGGAGCAGTGCAGCATAGCGGAAATGGCGGAGAAATGCAGTGAAACGATGGAAATTGTCGACTTGCAATGAACTTTAACATGGAAGTATTAAATTTCGAATGGCGGGCGTAATGATATAAGGTTTTAATATAAAACATTATAATTTGGGCCCTTTGAATCGAAACAAAAAGGAAATGCGTGAAAACATATGAAATGGATTTGAAACGGTGGGACCCGGCATGAGCGGAGGGCGATGAAATTTGGACCGTTGATCTCACGAGGAGATCAAAGGTGGAGGTCGAAAGATGAAGTTATTAAAGCCTTCGATGAAGGAAAGTGATGGGGGGAACGATTAGATCCTAGCCATCGGATCTAAGGAAATGGACGGCCACGATCGAATTAACGGATCGCAATCGAGGCGCGGGAGGTGACACCATTTAAACTTTGCGATTGGCGATGGCATGATTGAGCGCGAACCGTTCGATCCGGGTCAGATCGACGGCAGAGATTCAATCGTCGGGGAGAGAGAAAGGCCAACGGGGTGAAGCGGGAGAAATCTGGACCGTTGGATCATACCAAATGGATGGCTCAGATCAGATCAGGGAGTTGCAATCGGAAGGGATGGAGGAGGGGATGCGATGTGACTGGCGCGATCCGATGGAGCACCAGCCGTCCAATCCAGATAGAGATCGATGGTTCAAATAGAATCAGAGGGGCGAAAGGGAAAGGGCGACGAGCACGCAGCGATTAATTCTTGGCCGTCAGATCTATTTATGGATCAATGACGAAGATTGTAATCAGGAGATCGCAATCGAGGAGGAACAAAACACGACACGGTGAAACTTGTGATTGCGATCATGGCGGGGATGCGATCGGCGTAGGGCCGTCCGATCAAACAAAAGATCAACGGTGGAGAATGCAATCGGGAGATCGCAAGCGGGGAGGAAAAAAACACGACACGGTGAAAATTGCGATTGCGATCGGGGCGGGGATGCGATCGACACAGGACCGTCCGATCAAACGATAGATCAATGGTGGAGAATGCATCGTGAGTCTCCATAACAAAACCCAATCGCATCGAAACTTTTTTATTAACACATAAAACGCTTGCCCGACGGTTGAGATTGCGATTAGCGCCCGGGGCCTTTAGCACTTGGTTCCGGGTGTCGGTTACATGGGGAAGTGGTTCAGGGGGCTGGTGGCAAAGGGGATAAACCCTTAATATAAGTTTAAAAGTGGGTTTTTGGCCCCATTTAAGTGTATTTCGAGGCCAAAGAGGGGTAACGATAGACAGAAGAAAGGGGAATTTGGCCAAACAAAGGATAAGGGTAGAATTCAGAAGGGGTTTTAGGAGGATTTAAAAGGGTAGGAGGGAAAAAAATTGGAGTTAAAAGGAAAAAGACAGAGCTTAAATTGGAATGAAATGAGAGGAAAAGGGGGCCTTTGGGCATTCTTCACAAATAGATAGGCTTTATAATGGGAATCAGTAGAGGGGATTTTATCAAAGGACCAAAGGCACAAGGAGGCTTCAAGGATGATGTGTTTTCAGGTGAAATGCATTCCTTGAAGGCTCAAAAACATCTTAGCCCCCTATTTTCTTGTCAAAAAATTTATGGGGGGCTAACAGTGGCTCCACATGGGGATGGCTTCTTCTTGAAGGAGTCAAGAATTCAAAAGATAAATCTTTCGTGTAGGCCAGATGCCTGCTGCTTGGAACATCCCTTTCTTTCTTTAGATCAGCTGCCACAAATCATGAAGACATTATATCAGCAGTAAAATTTCTCCCAAAGAACTACCTACCCAGACTAGAGTCCTAACATTTTTTCTTCTGGGTGCATTTGGACTTGTAGACCCTTTACATCATTAATTTTTTACAAGAAGGAAAATATACCTATTCTATTTCTACCCTTATTACTCCATGAGACCAGATTAGACTATTGGTCCCATAGTTTCTCTACCTCAACTAATATATTCTAGGATTAAACTATCTAGCAGACTTCTTCTCTACATTCTAAGACAGAAATTGAAAACAGCCAAGCCAGGATTAGACTGTCTGACTTGCTGGACTTTGCAGAAATTAAAACAACTAACTACATGCTCATAGGCTGAGCTTTATTTATCTTCCTACCTACCTACTCTAACCTGTAAATCTCTGATGTTCTAGGTGATACAATAATGCCAATGTAGCCAGTCAAGTAGTAACAAAAAAGGATATGAGCACTGACTGCCTGTCAGAGATAACCACAGGGTGCTCTGCATGTGGTTCTTCAAAACTGAGGTCACCATTAGTAGTGACCACTCTTGATGAATTTGGCCCATGCTAAGGATCAATGCTGGAGTATTTGAGAAAATTAGGGCCTCCATATATTCTGCCATAGGATCAATGAACATGTAATGTACCAGTTTTTCCTTTAGGCCTACCATGACTGGTAGGCTATCTTTATCTTGGGCAACTTTGATTACTGCATCCTCCACTGCATCTTGAAAGTGGCTATTGAAAGTCTGATCACCTTCTTCTTGTACATCAAAAGGTAGTGGAATCTCTTCCCTCTTAGGGGAAGGGAGACTTTCCAAAAATGCTCTAGGGTCTCTGAAATGGTACGATTTCTCTTGTGAGTTCAGAAATTCAATTTCAGCTTCATACCTTTCCACCAGCACTTCTAGAAAAGCTCTCTTCAGCTCAGGTTGATAGTTAAATCTTGAGTTGGAATGGAAAACCTTTGAAAGGTCTTTGCTTCTGAGTTGGGCCATTATACCTAATATTCCATAACGAAACTCTTCAAGGGGACTTAACTCAGAGTCTTCCATTGGTGGGAATGATGTTGTAATGTGACTGGTCTCCCAGTGGAGTCATGTGAAAACAAAGGTAATCAATAGCCTGCTGATCACCAGTGGAGTCTTTTAATCATTTAGGAACTATGGATTTTCCAGGTGGATGATTCAAAATTTTACCGTCCACCATAGTGATTTTCCAAATCAAAGCTTTTTGGTCTCTTCCCCAGTGGAATCGCCATTATGTTGGGGTTCCCATGTTTTGGCTAGATTGGCAAGACCAAAAGATGAGACAACATCAAACCACTTTCATACCTCAGGATCTAGCCCTCCTGGGTCTAGAGAGGGATCTCTCTATGATATGTCAAAGGTATATGACTTTTAAGCTCAGTGTTAAAATGTTAGGCTAGTTATAAGGCTCAGTGTTTGTTTGTTTGATTTTCTGTTTGGTTGCTGGTTATCAGGAAAGAAGGGTTCAATGTAAGACAGGATGAGCAAAGAATATGTTAGGCAGAGGTGAAGTATTCCAGGGAGCATTCAAAACCATTGGGCAATGGAGTCAGGAAAGGATTTGCTTGCTAATCAATATGCAGGCTTTCAGTTGGGATAGTCATCTAAAACATTGGATCTTAAATATGATTGTGTGATATGGAAGGGTAGGAGAGGAGGATACAACATAGATTCAGGGCACAAAGTTAAAGACCAGCTGGTCGCATAAGGATCCTAGTGGACAAGCTAACTCTAATCCCCAGTGTTCCCAAATCTTCCGGCTAAATCCTTAACAAAAAACATCTAAGAATAGATTCATTTAATTCATACATTAGAGAGCAGGAAATAACATCCACTACACTAGTTAAATTAACTGAAATCAATTCTTGGATAACACATTCAGAAGAAAAACATCAATGGTAAAGAGAGCAGAAACATAGGGTACCTAACATGGGTAAATCCTATGCCAATATTCTGATGCAAGCTAGTAGAAATGAAATGAAATGAATTAAAGCACAGAGATAGGAGAACATCACTGCTGCTTTAGATCAGGATCCAAATAAATGTGCTTGTCATATTAAATAGCAATACCAGTCAAGTACAACATTGCCAATAGTTGAATAATGAGTCTGAAATCATATTCCTCAGCCTATCTTAAAACTTTACACGGAGACTCTGTCTCAAAAGAAACTACTTGCAATTCTTAGATAACTGATCAAAAACCTTTACAATGAGTTTCTTTATGAATTTTATAGCCAAAAGATGAGCCGAGGGGGTAGGTGGAAACTAAATACAACATTAAAACTTGGAAAAGAAAGAGGGAGTCGAAGCCCATTCTGTTTAAATCCTCTGCATTAATATTTGGTGTTCTTTGGATGAAGATGTGGGTTTCGTCCAGGTTTCCATTTACTCTAGGTATGTCTCTGACGTACTTTGAACATAGAACTTTGTGGTACTTTGGTGAATAAAGAAAAGAGGAAAATAAATGATGGAGAAGTCTGCCATACCGCATAACACATGCTCTGATTTTTTTGGACTGCGGTCAAGGCGGAAATCTTCTTTGGAACACGACATAGACTAAAAATAGTATGGGCACCCGTCCTTCCATGGAGAAAAACATTCTGCTGATGTAAAAAACCTGCTATCATTAATTTTTGTGCTCCGTATCCTCTGCGGGATCTATGATGTCTTCAAACAGGTACTTTTCTTCTAAAGCACAGAGTTAAGGCTCAAAGACCTTCATTTTCGTGCCTTAGGCTCGCTGCTGCTCCTTTCTGTCTCTATCAGTGAAAACTTTACCACTGTATTAAAAACTGTGTAATCATGGCATCGTTTCACCTCCCGTACCCTCCAAAAAACCCACAACTGTGTTAAGAAATCCAATGCATGGGAAGGAGGATGGATACGGAGGGCAAAGGAAATTATAGTGCGGTGGTGGTAAGAACGGTAGTTTTAAATGAAACAATGGTGAAAATGCATTGATATGGTGTAATAGGTTTTCGGTGGGGGAAATGTACGTGGACCGTTCGATCATGATCTGGTGGTGGGATCGACGGCAGAGATTAATCAACAGAATGGTATATGAAAGTGGGTGAAACACATTAAAATGAATGAAAATGCAATGAAACGCATGTATGGTGGGACCCGGTCGTGGGCAGAGGGCGATTCACTTTGGACCGTCGGATCTCAGAGGAAGATCGACGACCATGAATGCATCAGGAGATCGCAATCAGGGGTGGCGGAGGGATGCACATTTTAGAATTTGTGATTATGATCGGAGTTTGCGATGTGATTGGAACGGGAGAGCGATGGCTGTTGGATCAACGGGGGGAATCAACGTCGGAGATATAATCGGGTTATCGCGATCGCAACAGGCGGAAAGTGGCACCGAATAGAAAATGTGATTGTGATTAGAGCGGGATTGCGATGGCCGTCGGATCTAGAAGGGAATGGACGACTGTGATTTGATCGAGATGATCGCAATCGCAAAGGGCAGAAGTGTCTGCGATTAAGAAATGCAACTTCGATTGGAGCGGGTGCGTGATTGAGCGCTGGGCGTTGGATATTGGAACAGATCAACGACCCACATTCAATCAAAGGGGAATGGAGAGGGGCGATGGGCCATGATGCGATCAGTGTTGAGCCGTTGGATCTAGCGAAGGGATGGACAACCTAGATTTGGTTGGGAGATCGCAATTGGGGTGGGACAAAGCATGACATGGTGAAACTTGCGATTGCGATTGGGGCGGGGGTGAAATCGGCGCAGGATCGTCCGATCTACGTGGTATATCAACGGTGGAGAATGTGGTGGAGGACTTATGTGCAAGACCCAATCGCATTGGAGTTTTCATGTTTAACAAAGGAATGCGCCTGTTTGCGAGTTGCGATCGCGACTAGCGCCCAAGGCATTAAGCGCTTGGTCTTGGGCATAGGGCGTATGGGGAAGTGGTTTAAGGGGGCTGGTGGGAAAGGGGCTAGGCCCTATTATAAAGTTAAAAAGTGGGTTTTGAGGCCCTTTTAATGCATTTTAAGGCCAAGGAAGGGAAACGATAAGGGGAACAAAGGGGAACAAAGGGGAATTTGGCCCAAAAAAGGGTAAGGGTATAATTTAAAGGGGATTTAGGAGTACTAAGGGAGAAATTTTGGGATGGAAAGAGGACTTTGACAAAAGGGGGAAAAAAGGGGTAAAGTGGGACATTCTGTAGAGGTACAAGGGGAAAATAAAGGCCTTTTGGAGCACAATTTTTTGCAATTAGTGAGGCTTATTGACTCAAGAATAGCAGAGGGGAACAGTTAGAGGTAGGGGACATAAAAGGCTTCCAGGATGATGTGTTTTCAAGAGAAATTCATTCCTTGAAGGCTCACAAAACAATCTAGCCCCTTGCTTGCTTGTCAAGGAATTCATAGGGGGCTAACAGAAACAACACCAGTGCATCATAAAACAACGCGCCAAAACACAAACTGACTGGTATATTAGTAAGAAATAGAACCAGTGCACCTATAAACCACGCACACTAGTAAACGATTAAATAAAAAAATGCCTACGGTAAAAAACCCAGATTTTTCATTTTTCTAGTGCTCCTAAGCTCTCAATTACTGGTGCACTCTACCATAGAATGCATCGGTGTGCACAAAACATTGGCACACTGGGCAGTGTTCACGATGTACACACTCCCTCGGGGCATCCTATAATGGTAACTCACCGGTGCTTCACTACTCTTCTGCGCCAGTGCATCATAAAACACCGCACCAAAACAAAAATGTTTCGGTTTGTTCTTATCCAAGAGCCATGGTGTGCCTATAAAAATCATGCACCGGAATAGCATTAAATAAAAAAATTAAGGCAAAAAATTGGTGCTTTACGACTATTCTGTACAAATTCTTTATGAATATTCTGCCCGGATGCATCATGAAAACATCGCACAAAAATTGAAACATCCTGTTGCGGTGTTAGGGACCCACCCTGGTGCATCATAAACAACGCGCCAAATCTAACACCGCCTAGTGAGGTTGTAAGTAAGCGTACTGGTGCACTTATAAAACCCCGTGCACTGGAACCAAGTTAAATAAAAATAATAATTAAGGCCAAAAAACCTCATTTTTAACTTTCCTCAGTGCTCCATAGCTCTCAAGAACCGGTGTCATTTCCCCTTCTCTGAGCCGCCCTCACATTGGTGCTCTCATTGCACCCATTGCATGCACTGCTGCTCTGCATTGGCCACCAATCTCTAGCTTGCATTTTGAGAAATGGTGGGCAAATTTTCTTTTGCAAATTTTACAGCCAATATGCCTCCTCGACGGTGAAATGTACAGGTATTTTTCTAGTTTTTCCATAATTAAGCCTTTTAGTGGATTAGAATTTGAAATAACCTTAAAAATAACCATTAAAATAAAAAAAAATTGTCACGCAGTGTGCCTGAGCCGTTTGGCTAGCACTAGATAGCGGTGCTGCCAGTAAAATTTACAGGTTGCACTGCCACAGGTGATAACGATATCCACACCATTTCCGGGATAGTACCAAAAGGCACCCCGCATAATTTTAAATTAAAAAAATGCGGTGCGCTCATTTAATGAGGCGCACCGTTGACCATTGGAATTGCAGTGAGGTGCGTTGACAGAATTATCTACCCCGGTGTATGTCAGTGCACTACATTCGGCATTTTGAGAGGGTCAATGATGCGGCCGGATAAAAGACCGCACCGTCAACTATGTAATTGTCATGAAGTCAGTGTGCTGACACGACTATACGCTTCGAGGTGTATATTTTAGTCAACGCATAGCTATTCTAACCTTAGATATAGTCAACGGTGCTTGAAAAAAATATAGCTGCACTGAGGTCGGTGTGTTTTATTTAATTAGGGGCACTGTCACCGGTGTGCTACAAAATTAAGCCACACTAGAACTGGTGCGTGAATATTTTTGTGGCGCACTGACTCACTTTCTTTTTTTTCGAAAAAAAAATATATATGTATATTCCGAAATACATGTCTGTTTTACTAAAAAAAACTATTTAATATGTCAATGATTCAAAGAGAAGAGGAGGAACAACAAAAACAATAGGCGGAACAATATGACATGATTCTCCAATGGGAGGTCTGAGAGAGGGAGAGAGATGCATACCCTCACCTTGTTGCAGCAGATACCCAAGGGATCCTTAGGCAAGTAGGCCTCCTCAAGTTCTATGAGGATTCTACTTCCCTAAAGGCCCATAGTGTGTTTTTGAGATATCTTATCCGCAGGTGTAATGCCCACCGACAGGCTTTCCAGGTTGATCCTAACCAGTGCTACACACCCACTGAGGAGGATATTTATTTTATTATAGGACTATTGAGTAGAGGGGTGGATTTTCCCTCATTCCCAGATGCGCTAGCTGGTTGTGTAGCAGGGATTCAGTTAGTTTACTCCCAGAGATACATTGGAGCACATGTACTATCTCCTTTATAGTTTTAGGTACCTGGAGGTCAGATATGTATAGGTGCATTTGGTAGACAGGATGTGCAGTGCCTATCACTTATCATTTCGACCATTTTGCACAAAACCAATGATGGGCAATGCATTATTTGCTCACTTTTATATTATGTTGATTCTTTAGTACAACAACCATGACTTGTTAGGTGCTCTACCCTTTTTTTGCAGAATTTTTGTACTGCCTTAGATAGATGTAGTGCCCATGCATAAGGGAGGGTCAACTTCCCTTTTGCTTCAGAGCTGTTTTGTTTATTTTTTGAGAGGTTTCTAGAGATGAAACCTAGTTTTTTTTTAGAACCTCGTAGGTCGACGTTCGAGGCTTGAATGCACATGTCGGGGCAGATGATGCCCAAGATGGGAGACACTATGTTTATAGCTAGGATATCACATGATGCACTAGACTTACTAGCCAGTGTTGACGGGTTGCATCCCTTCATTATGGCCCATGTCCTTATGTTGGATTAGATTGGTGAGGGTGTCCCAACATCTTCTTCACAGATGATGAGCCGCCAGATGATAGAGGTAATATTACTGTTTTATTTATATTTATTCTAACATGTTATTTAACTTGTTTTTATTAAATTGTGTAATGAAATTGTCTAATTATTGTGGTGTAATTGTATATATTTTGTAGAAATTGGATCGCTTGATGGCGAGGAGATGCTGGATCCACCACATGATCTAGGTGTATCCTGATGATGATCAGGACATGGTCAATGCCAAGGATGATCATGATCAAGATGAGGACGGTGCAACAAAGAGACATGCTCCTACGGGTTCACTGGTACTTCCTTTTTCTAGGCACGGTCGACCTGAGACTGGATATAGGATGCATTTGGGCAACCAACTCAATGCATTGATTGTTGAAGCGGGCATCAGGCCTTCTCATTACAGAGACATACAGGCTGATGATAGGCTGTTACGGATGTGAAGAGGCATGTCGCGTGACATGTACAGCCTGATGCGGCATGTTGTAGGAGATTTGACAGTTGTTACATGACTGAGGGAGATTTTCCATAGTTATAGGCGTAGTCGAGCTGCGACACATGATGGACAGTCTGCGAGCAGCAACTCATCATCTCATGATCATTCACCTCGCACCGTGCTTGATGAGCATGAGGCTCCACTAGCAGCATATAGCAGTCCTCATAGAGATGAGGCTAGACTACCGGCGATGTCTAGTCAGTAGCTTGCAACATCCATCACTACTAGTCATGATCATCAGCAAGCTGGACCATCGACCATCAATGTTGCACTATTGACTAAGCAGGCCTCCACTACTATTGCTTATATTGATGTTGTAGTACCACTAGTTTATGCATTCATCAGTACTAGTGATCATGATCATGAGCAAGCTCGACCATCGACCCTCGAGGCTACACCCTTTACTGATCAGGCCTCCACTTGTAATGCTATTGATGTTGTTATACTATCACCATCTGATCCATGACATTTATATTACAGTTTTATATTTTTAAAATTATTCAGTTATATATATATATATGGTCCATGTATTTTATGTTCATGTTGCAGTTGTACTTAATTTACATGTTGGTGATCATCATGATGTGGCACATATTGTTAGGTCATGTTAGATTAGATATGTTCATTTAATGTTTAGCTTGCAGATAAATGTGTATATGTGATAGCATGATTTATTTGACATGAGATGTATATTTGATGTTTGTGTTGTGATGATGTTAATATATAATGTTAATTTGATTTTTGAATGTGTTTTTTAGTCGAATATGATGTTTGTGTGATGGTTATGTGATCATGACAGTTTTAATTAATGTATCATAAACCGTACAAATGTTGTCATCATTATGTAGGCGTTGTAATTGAAATTTTAATTTTATTTGTAGCATAAAATTGTAAATTGTATTGTTATTTTATCTGATTAACAAATTTTAAATTGTATGTAAAATGTTGATGTAAAATTTTTGATTGTAATTGTAATATTTAATTTATTGTGAAATTATTGTAATTGTATATATGAAAAATTCAAAATTAGATTGTAATTCTAATTGTGTAAAATTTTAAAATTGTAATTTTAATTGTAATTCTAATTGTATGTAAAATATTAGTAAAATTGTAATTGTGATTGTAAATGTAATTCTATGTAAAATTGTAAATGTAATTGTATGTAAAATTAAAATTGTAATTCTAATTCTAATCATAATTCATGTATGTGAAATTAATGTAAAATTGCAATTCTAATTCTAATTCTAATTCGAATTATATGTAAAATATTTGTAAAATTCTAATTCTATTAATGTGAAAATTTTAATTGTATTAATCTGAAATCATTTTATTAAAATATTTAAATTTGCAAATTTGCAAATAATTGTAAAATAACAAATCTAGAATAATATGATTTTTTGTAACATAATAAAGTTTAGAAAATAATGAAAATAAATTCATTTACTTAGAATTATCATTATTTTATTATGATCTTACATAATAAAAAAAGAACTTTATACAGTCTGGTGTGCTTATCATCATAACACACACTGGTGCGTCGTATTACGAAGACGCACCGGTGCTTCACAACTCTTCCACACCGGTCACGAATAAACGCAAATAAAAAAACACACAACTATATTTTCTTTAAGTGAAAAAAAAGTTGCAATTTGAAAAATGGGCGGAAAAATATTTTCGAAAATCTAATTTCATAAAATAATTCTTTAAATACGAAACACTTTTCATTATTTCACTATTTTTGCTTAAAATTTTCAACCAAATATTTGCAGGAGATAGACCTGGAGCAAGAGAGCATGA
This sequence comes from Pinus albicaulis, assembly GCA_034641835.2. Lineage (NCBI taxonomy): Eukaryota > Viridiplantae > Streptophyta > Pinopsida > Pinales > Pinaceae > Pinus > Pinus albicaulis. The sequence goes on from JAXQQM020074539.1 coordinate 131,204, forward strand.
GGCCACTGTGGAGCAGAAAAATGTGTTCGAACATAAGTATTTAGACAGTCAGAAACCAAACCTCTAGTGATTCAAACCCTGTATCATATAATTTCAAACCATCTCGTGATTAAATTTGATTATTTTTTTTACATTTTTTCTGCAATTTTTTTACATTTTCTATAGTTTTATCCATTTTTACCCTAAACCCTTCATTTTTTTTATTTTTTTCCTTTCTTATCCTTGTTTCTGTGATTTCAAAAATAGGGTTCTTCATTTTAGATTGACGTCCAACCCACGGGATGACTTGCATAGTCGGATCCCAATCCATTCGACGATTGTGTGAATTTTTGGAAAAAATGGATTGTTCTTTATTGGTGCACCCTGTGTACCCTACCATACCGGTGCACTGTATTATACATTGTACCGTGAAATTACTATGTAATAAAAAAATTGAAAACAAATTTTCTAAATTTATGTGCCATATCTGAAATAGGGCACCGGTGCTCCATTTAACAAGGATAGCACCGTACGGTGTATTACACTATTTTTGCGGTGCGTTTATAATACCCCACGCACTGTACGGTCTATTACACTATTTTGCGGTGTGTTTATAATACCCAATGCACCGTACAGTCTATTATACTATTTTGCGGTGTTTTTTTAATATCCCCATGCACCGGCTGTGATGCGTACATCATGAAAGGCACATCGATGCCTTGAGATTTATTTTCTGCCTGAAAATTTGAGAATTTATTTATAAATATATTAATGAATGATATGGTATAGGTTTAAAATTGATAAATAAATGACTAACAAGAGATCAAGTAACAAAAATACTGATAACACATCAAGAAAAGAAAAAAATGCAATTTCTTTATATGTAAGTTTAACTAATATGTATTGTTTATTGTGTATCATGCAGAGTCACAAAATGACGAAGTTCGATATGATTATTTATGATCTAGGACCAAAAGAGCGTAAAATTTTAATGGAAAAGTTGAAAAAGAATGAATCAAGTGAATGAAAAAAATACTATCGATCCAATATTAGCTTTTTTTTAAATTATCATTAATAATATACTTAAAATTATTAGATAGCGTGTGTCAAAAAGTATACTAATTCACATCTGTTTAATGTTCTACAGAGACCAACAACTCAGAAAAGGAATCTTGTTCTAAGAAAAGAAAAAAAATAGAACATGCAAATGAAAATGAATTTCTCCTTAGCTCAACTGGAGTGTTGTTGGAAGTTAACGAAAGGGGGAAAAACTTTTACAAAATTTTGAGGGATATAGTGCAAATGAATGTATAGACGTTCTTTCCACTTACAATACAAAAATCAATCCAATGATTCCAAGAACCAAATTTTATCCAAAATACCTTAAGAGTTTCCAGAGGATTGGTCAATAAGACATGTGAGACTTTTAATGGAAAAAATGTACAAGAAAAAAAAAGAAGGAATGAAAAAGTAATATTCCTTTAAATGTTTGTCTAGAATTATTTATAAATATCACTTTTGTTATATTTACTTTACATATATGAATATAAAAATTAAATATTTTATGGTCATGTTACATTTTCAGGAAGGTTATGAAAATCTCAAAAGATGAACGAGATGATATCAGAAATATGCTAGTAGGAATGTCCAAAAAAGTGTACAAGGAGATGGTCAAAGAAATGGACAAAATTGCATCGCAGGAGGAGCCATCTCAACAACAACATGCTTCAAATATAATATGTAATCATCGAATTTTTTGATCATTAGGTACAATACATAAAAAATTTAGCATTAAATATTAATTTTCAAGAATTTTCTTGTAGAAAAGAAAAAAAAATGAAACCCATTCAGCACATAAAACAGGACGACAAGGAAGAAAAGGGTTGATATCTAAGTTTGTGAGTAATTGTTACTTCCTTATAACAACATAACTAGATTTCATTTTTGTATTTTTTAAGTTGTTTTACAAAAATTATCATTGAATGTATTCAAATAGGTGTTAAAAGACAAAGAAGAACCATCACACGAATTGATTGAAATTGGGTTAAATATGGGTTGTGAGTATATGTTGGCATATCGGAATTTCATTGTGGAATTTGTAAGCATCTATCGATCTTGTTTTACTTAGCTCCATCTATAATTAATAGAACAAAAACATATTTTATATTAAATATATGATTTGTTATGGGGTATAAAACTTGCAGGAAACAAAGTATGGAACTCCACCAACAGATGAAATTTTGAAAGATGGCATGGTACATGGTTTTGAAAGAATGTGTATAGTTTATGAGTCAATTGTTGCTATGGTACATCATTTTTCTTTTCAATTTACATTGATGTATATTATTTAATATTGCAATTTTCATTATTCTCACCAATGTATATACACTCATTTTAGTTTATTTTTATGTTTGTAGATGGAAGGTGAAGAAGAAGAAAACAATCAACACTGTGAACAAAACATTCCTGAAAATAACCCAAGTCATGGAAGTAGCTCTAGCAGTGACAATAGTTCAAGTGAAGAATGATGATCACTATGCTTGGATATCACAGCAAGGCGTTGTATTTGAAAATGTCTTTGGGGAAATCAACATTTTGTTTAATGTCTTGGACATGAGTATTCCTAATAACGCAGAAGAAGGGATACGAGAATAACTATCCCATTTTGTATGGGCAAGACCCTCTTTATTCAAAGATATATATATATATTTATATATATATATATATATATATATATATATATATATATATATATATATATATATATAATAAAAAAATATGTTTTAATTTATTCTATTGCGTTCTCCATTGTCCTTCTCAAATGCACTAATAAAAATTTAATTCATATGAATATTGTTATAAAATATGTATGTGTCGACTTTTGATGAATAATGAATTTTAAAAAACCACAATAATTCTGATATGATATAACAAATTAATCCAAACAGCACATTCAAATTCATTAATAAAAATTTAATTAATATGAATATTGTTATAAGATGTGTTGAATTTTGATGAATAATGAATTTAAAATAATCACAATAATTGGACTGTCATAGGTCGATGTTTCTAAAAAAACCAAAATGAAAACTGGTGTGTGTCAATAACTATCAACCGGTGCATTTATGTGTCTATACACACTGATTCCTTTGTACGATCTATGGGCACCGCACAAATACCGATACCAGTTATAAATATCAGTGTGTTTTTGTGATACAATGTATCAGGGCATTTATGTATCTATAAGCACCGGTGCATTTTTACGATCAATGGGCACCGCACGAATACCGATACCAATTATAAATCTCGGTTCTTTTCTATGATACGACGCATCGGTGCATCATAAAGGTATACACATTGGTGCGTTGATACAACCTATAGGCACCACACAAATCCTAAGACCAATTATAACGACCTCGTGCATTGTATGACCAACACTACACCTGGTGCGGTTTTACACGTAAACGTCCTAGTGCGTTCGTTCGACTGAGATAGCCCCAGGGCACCATCTTCATGTATGCACTAGTGCGTTAAATCCATAGTAGTGCACCGATGAAAAAACATCCGTAATAACCTCCGGCCACCCTTTTTTTTTATTTGTGTTGAATTTCTGTTAAAATCCCCACCAAAACCTTCGTAACCATAAACGGATGTTGTAGAAAATGTTTTTTTTGAAAATTTGGCCAATTTTATAACACTAAAAACCTCCTTTATAGCCTCCGCTAGAGTGTCTTTTCCTTATAGAGAAAATAGACAAATGTGGGTGTAACAAAGAAAACAAATGTTGTGACAGCTGACGCATAAACATATTTTTTTAGCCAGCTACATTATTCCTGCCTCAAAATTTCTAGCTTCCAAATAAATCTTGTCTCCCAAGCCTGCAAATCAAGTTTGATAAAAATGAATGGAACAAATGAACATTTACTTTATTATTGACTTCACATGTTGAGATCACCAATCTACATTTCAGTGTAGTCTCAGAAGTCTTCTTAGGGACATCATTAATCAATTTCCATAGATGTTTGTTTGCACAATTAATCCTTACAATGGTCTTTGTTGTTGGTTCACCATTTCTGTGGAAAATCCCCCACGCCTTTCCATGACAACAATATATTTCGAGCTTGATGCTTCTGATTTTGTAGAAATTATTGTGTTGCCAATAGATTTTAGCCAATTTGGAGCCAATTCCCCAATTGGGGAGGGACTTGGTAGTATCCAACAATGTCTTCTTATTGTTCCTATTTTCCTTGACCACTGTGCCTTCCCCTACAGTGGGCTTTGCAGCAGTAGCACTAAAACCTCTCTGAATAACTCTACATGCCCACATCAACGTTTTTTTCCTTTCCATACATTCGATATCCCTCGACACTCACAATGTCCCTTCCTCCCTTTCAATCTTGCCTGACACTCCTCGAAATCATATGCCACAAGTAAAACCCCTTAAAACCCTCTGTAGATTACTATTTTTGTCCTACGCTTTTGTTGATATATGAAAACTTTCAAGCAACAGTCATTTTATTTGTCCTCTTTACCAAAAATTAGAGAACCAAATCTCTTGGTGGCAAGAACACTCCTCCTATGGAGGCGCATCTACTCCTTCAGTGGATTCAATCCCTCAACCGATTACATTACATATGAAAAGTGGATTCAATCTCTCAACCATTATAACATTGGCACTTGATATTTTATATGAATAGACAATACCTTTGATTTTAAACAAATATTGAGCTATTCAGATGTCCAGGAATGGGAATGGGAAGGAATTGGGTACTACAAATGTCCAGTAACGAGATGGGGAAGGAATTGGATACCAAGTAAAATATATGTGATTAAAAAAAATCAAAACAGAAGACTGCATTGGTCATTCTCTAGAGAGTTCATTAAGGAATTCCAAAAAAAAGTATCCCTTGCTCTCTTGTTTTACTTATGAGTAATGAGAAGCACCATTAGCACTGGGAAGGAGGGAACTTGTTAAATTTTATACTAAATGGTATAAAAAAATACAACCGATTTTTGTGCTTGCTGTAAGACAAATATATTCACTATGCTGTTCAATAATTCATGTGTGATATTAGTGTATTTGATAAATTTCTCTGATACCAAAGAAACTCAGAAGCCCAAAAATATCTATGTGCAGTGGGTCTCATAACCATGAATATTCTCATTTAGCACCTAAAACAAGCCCTTAACCTAAAGTTGCTGGCATCACAAAATATTTAAATATTGATGGACAACATGAAGGTCCATGTTAGGGGAATAAGCCTTTTAAAGAGAACAAAGACAATTAAAGATGCATTAAATTATTTTTCTCACAATGAGTTCGGAAGAGAAAAGGGCTTGAAATATAATTTGCTACTGACATTGACTCTCCTCAGAGGGGAGGGTGTTTTGCACATCATTCAAGTATAATGGTAGCAGAAAAGAAAGATTCTTAGAAGTAAATAAGTTAAGGGTAGGCTGACCTGCGTATGATCATAAGCCAATTTGTTTGATGTCAACTAGAAGATGGAAACCTGGAAGAGAATATTCAATCAAATTTTACCCTTTGATATGCATGGGTAATCTATCAATCCATCTCAGTAGGTCCACCTATATACTTTATAATTCTTTCTTATGCATGTACAAATGAGATTTGCCTCACAATTTGCTGCATGCTATTCAACGATGTGCATCCTTTAGAAGAATTGCAAACTAAAAATGTTTTCTGGGTGTTGAGAAATGATGGACAAGTTTCACATCCCACATCATCCAAGATTTCTATTGTTTGATAAGGTGCATAAATATGGATATTGTTGTGAGTTTTCTAAGGAAGACAAGAAAGAACTATGGAGGTTGTTCCTTTCTCAACAATAATTAAACAAGAATGGCAGTGAACTTAATGTGTCAAAATAAGAATTATAGCACTTGGAGGAAATTAATTCGAGGTGGCCTTTATGGCATTTCCCTTGTTGTAGTAAATGTATCAACTAATCACATCTTTGGGTTGATCAAAACATGTTGAAGGTATTGAAGGAGGTTGGTTAAAGTGTTTCAGATTTGTAGATAGATCTTGGTAGGCTTTAGTTATAGGCTTTCCCCATATTTAGTATGTTAGAGATCACATGCATATTAGGAAGAATCGAATGAAGAGTTATTTCTAATGACATGATGGATTTATTTTAGATATCACATGGATTCAGAAGTCAAAGAAAACTTTATCTGAAGCTGGGCTAGAGATGTTGACCAATGTGCCTATTATGCATGGCCACAAGCATTTGGTCTCATCCTGCAAACTACTAGTAGAAAAAGTTTGGAATGCGAGTTTGTAAAAAGGCTGAAGTCATAGGTATATAGTCTGGTGAATAAGGTACAAAATCAATTATTCCAACATCAACATTAGATGTATATTAGCACATACAAGCTTTAAAGATTCATTTTTAAAAATAATTTTGTCCACAACAATTAAAGCACTACCATCTATGAGAATACAACACCATTTTGCAAGAAGGATGAGAATATTCCTTGTAGGATTTGAGGATTAATACATGTTATTTATTGAACCTATAGATTAAGCATCACTTGCCTCCCATACCACAAACAAATCCAGATATTTTTCAAAAATGTAATTGTAATAGCATTTGAAAAAATATTGTGCCCTCTACGTATTTCTGGAGCTGGTTGGAGAAGACATTTATGCTGTCACAAAATTTACAAAAGTTCTTGTGGGGATGGATAAACATATCATGTTGTAAATCATGTCCAAGGTTGTAACCCATTGCTGAGATATTTCAATTGCAATGGATTAAAACATGTGGAATTGAGTTTTATAGATGGATGGATAACAGAGTTTGTTTCTGGAAGAGGGGGTGCTTCTAATGGATTTATGTAAGAGTGGATTAGATTTTTCATGTGTTCAGTAGATAACAGTTTTTGGAAATTTTAATTGGATGAATAGGAGATTTGGAGCATGTAAATTATTATTATTATTATTCAATTTTAAGGTCACGACTAAGCTAGCCACCAAATTGGTGTATGAGAATTCCTTGTTTGTGTGACAAGAGCATGGGGTATTTCCAAAATAGTACGAATTTATAGAGCAGGGGCCTATGTCCTCTTGCCCAGAACTACGCAGTCTTTCATGGGGGCCAAGTCACCCTCTTCTTTGATGGACCACGAGTGCCACCCTAGGGATGAAAATTCTACTCATCTTTGGTAGTTGGGAGGATACCACACATTTCTAGTTCAACTAGGATGCAGGAAAGGTCCAGGAAAGGAAATTTTGGGGGATTTTCTAGCATTTCGGTGCCAACTCAATCAACAGCTACAGGAGCTAGGGGGAAATTGGGTCGAAATCCTGAGGCCAACATTTGGCCAATTCCTTCGTGGGTTTTTGTGGGTTATTGGAGAAGATTTCGAGGTTAATTTCCTAGAATTTTCTGGGCGCCAGATAATGCCCTAAAAACCATTGTTCATAGTCAACACTACATTTTTTCACTAGGTCAATGTAGAGATTGTTGGGGACAACCACATTGCATGTTAGAGTAGCTGATTTCATCACCTGGGTATCGTTAGGTTGCCTTGGGCAAGCCGCAGTGCGTGCTTTCTAATATTACCTTTGTACCCAACATTTATATCAATAAAATGGCTCAACTCAGTAGAATTAATGGAGATTTCTTTGTGTTTAATGTGTTGTAAATTATGTGTGTTTCTTTATTTTACTATGCTTTCTTTGCTTATTGTTGTAAATTTTGATTAGGAATATTACAATGGTATCAAAGCATGATCTTGGTGAGCTGTGGGAAAGCTAGAAAGATCATGAAGGTGTTAGACTGGCATTCTCAGTGATTAGTGAGCTTATAGACACTCCAATGATGCAAAAAAGGGAAAGTACAGAAGGCCTCTTGGAGGAGTTGATTGGGAAAATCCAACAATTGGCTTGTGAAAGGGATTGAGGTGTTGGGGTTGTTTGGAATTATATTGGAGAAATCATGGGGAATTTTCCAGTATTTTGGTGGAGCAACAACCCCAACATCTACTACAGGCTATAGTTTCTACCTGTGGAGGAGGGCCAAGCATTTTGAGGTCAATTTTGAAGCGTCAAAACTAGAGAAAGCCCTTTTTGGGTTTTTCTATGTTTTGGACAAGGATCTTAGGAATATTTTGGTAGGATTTTCTGGGTAGATTCAAGGGGTCAAATAGGGGTCCCAACTCAACCAACAATTAGAGGAGCTAGGGGGAAATTGGGCCAAAATTTTGAGGTTAACATTTGGCTAATTCCTTCATGGGTTTTTGTGCGTTATTAGAGGAGACTCTGAGGTTAATTTCTTGGAATTTTCTGAGCACTAGAGGAGACTCTAACAACCAATTTTTGCAGCCAACAATGTAATTTTCACTGGGTTAGTGAAGAGATTGTTGGAGACAACCACATTGCATGTTAGAGTAGTCGATTTCATCACTTGCGTTAGCTTGCCGTGGGCAAGCCCAGGTGCATGTTTTTTTATTTTACCTTTTTACCTAACATTTATATTAATAGAATGGCTTAGTTCAATGAAGTTTATGGAGATTTTTGGGTGTTTTATGTGTTGTAAGTAATGCCTATTTGTTTTTTTTACTATGCTTGATTTGGTTATCATTGTAAATTTCCATTAGGAATATTACAGAGAATGTAAATGGAAGATTTAATAGAAAATCCATCAGAATACTAATCCATGCATTGGCCCCAACATTTTGGAGACTAGGTCTAGTATACATATCAATCAACTAAAGATTTCTCTCCATGAACCAAGACTCCTGGTCAAAAATTCTAATGGTGGCTACTCCAGAGATTGATTCTCCAAAATTTTGTATGATTGGAGCTCTAGAAACTAATGACAACCGAGCCACTTCACTAGTTGATGGTATGTAATATTGATGATACCATATACAAGTTGAACCCACAAGTATAAACACAATGAATAACAGCCAAGAAATATGATACATGACTGCAATGATCCCCAAAGGTTGTATAAATGGCTCCTGGTTGTGTAGGAATCAATGTGTTCACTGCACTCTAATCAGTTGATGCATGATTCAGTGTTCACTGAAATGGAGTTGTATTAAAGGACATTGGTGCACAAAATATACACATGTGCAAATTGCTGAAAAGTTGATTGCCAGTTTTAAGTCCAACCAGTGAAAGAAGCATAGAGCTCATAAGAATGAACAAAGAGCTGATTAATTTCAAAGCAACATAAACAAGAATGAGAATGGAGTTTGTAACAGGGGAAATCTCATTTTATTTTGTAGGGGTTTCCCATGCCACCTAGTAGTTACTAATAATTTGAAGTAGCTGAAATATTATTTGGGCCATTAGTATCATAGGTATCAAAGTAGCATTGTATGCAACAATAATGTAAGACGAGTATATTGGCATGTTTACCCTTTTTCCTCTACATCCACCCCTTCCCATAGCTGAAACATATTCACCTCTCAAGAATTTAAGATGCATAGAGCCAAAATGAAGAAGAAATAGCTCTGCATACTCAAATAAACCATATTAACAAGGGCTTATCTACACTACACTACTACCCAACAAAACCAATGTGAAATATACAAGCATCTGCTCCAACTTTATATTATGTTGATTAAAAATATTTACTAAATGTTGAATATTTACAGTGCTCTCCCAAGATCAGATTTATAGATCCATGAAAACGGTCCAAAATTATCTAGCCAGACCCCTATGTTAAACAAGTTAGTGCTCTACCAAGCCACTAGAACCCAACCCCGAGTTACACACGAGTAAGTTGGCATGGTTGGTTGCCTGTTCAAAACAGTTGTTATTGAATTTTCTATCCAACTTCATGGAGAAAAACCCACAAAACCTGGAAAGTTTTATAATTTCAAATTGTTGTTGACAATCTGGTTGTTTTTTCTAAGAGGAAATGTAGCACATGTTATATTTCATTCCCCTTGTAATGTTATTACTGCCATTGTGTTTATGTTTGTGTTAGATTTCCTTCACCTTGAAATGGTGTTATCGATAATGTGCACTTATTTATGTTAGAAGGAAATATCACTCATTATATTTTTTTCATATTACAATGTTTTTATTAGCAATACACTTTCATTTATGATAGAATGAAATCTAGTACATGTTAGATTTCATTTGCTTAATAATGTTGTTGTTGGAAATAGGCTTGAGTTTTTGCTAAAAAAAATCTAGCATGAATATAGCACATGCTAGATTTTTTTTTCCTTACAATATTTGTTATGTGCTTGTGTTTGTGCTAGAAGGAAATTTAGCATGCGCTAGATTTGTTTCACAATGCCATGTTGTGGTTGGAAATCTAGTTGTTTGTGCTAGAAGGGAATATTATAGATTCCTTGGCCTTGCAATGTTGTTATTGGAAATATGTATGTGACTATGTTAGAAGGAAATTTATCACATGTTAGATTTATTTTCTTGCAATGTTGTTATTGGCAATATGATTTAGCTTCTACTAGAAGTAAATTTAGTGTGTGTTAGATTTATTTAACGCTACAATGTTGTTATGTTCTTATGTGTGTGCTAGAAGGAAATCTAGTACGGGCTACATTTGTTTCATCTTACAGTGTGCTTGTGTTATGTTGTAAGGAGACCTAGCATATGTTAGATTTCCTTTGCCCTACAATGTTATTGTTTTCAACATGCTTGTTTTTGTGCTAGAAGTAAATCTAGCATGCACTAGAATTCTTTCACCTTATAATGTGCTTGTCTAGTTGTGTTTATCCCAGAAGGAAATATTACCCACATTATATTTCTTTCACCTTATAATTTTTTTATTGGCAACAGGCTTCTAATTGGGCTAGAAGTAAATCTAGCACACGTTATGTTTCCCTCACCTTCGAATGTTCCTTTGTTTGTAATAGAAATAAATCTATAGCATGCACTATATTTCTTCAGTCCTACATTTTTGTTATGTGATAGAAGGAAATATAGCACATGTTAGATTTATTTCAATTTGAAACATTTTTGTGTTTGTGTTGAAAGAAAATTGATCACATGTTAGATTTCTTATACTCTACAATGTTGTTGTTGGAAACATGCTTGTATTTGTGGTAGAGATAAATCTATCACTTGCTAAATTTCTTTCACTCTACAATGTTGCTATGTGCTTGTGTTTGCACTAAAATAAAATCTATCACATGTTAGATTTCTTTTACCTTTAAATGTTTTTATTAGTAACATCTTTGTGTTTAGGCTAAAAGGAAATCTTACATGTGCTAGATTTATTTTTGTCCTGCATTGTTGTTGTTAGAAATATTTATATGTTTGTGTTAGAAGTAAATATAACACAAGCTAATTTTTTCTCACCCTAAAATGTTTTTATGTGATAATGTTTCCATTAGAAGGAAATCTAGTATGCATTAGATTTCTTTCACCTCGCAATGTTATTATTTTCAATGTGCTTCTATTTTTTATATGAAGAAATCTAGCCTGTGTTAGATTTGTTTTTCCGAACAATGTTGTTGTTGGCGATATGTTTGTGAATTTGTACTAGAAGTAAATATAGTAGGTGTTATATTTTCTTCACAATGCAAACTTATTTTTGACAATCTATTTATTTATGCTAGAAGGAAATCATGTGCTCACCCGCAAAACCCCGTAATCACACTGCTGCATATCTCTGTTCAATTCTTGTTTCTTGTTGAGAAAATCCCCTTTCTGGAAATTAAAATCCTTTTGGAAGCTTCTTTGTTACAAAACAACAATGGTTATAAAACCATGATTAATACACATCATCCCAATTCTTATACATAACTTCCATTCAAACTCACAAACTTTCATCCAATAAACATCATTCCTCACTTCCATTTCATATGGCTTTTAAAAGTCAAATGCGCCAATGTGCTTAATACCACTGCATCACAGTGTAAGCAAGACTCGAATTTGTTTGCTTTGATAACTGCGCTCCCAATTTATATTTGACCAGAATTCAAATTAAAGTAACTTACCTCTTATGCAAGTCTAGATCTGCAATACCCACATTCTTTACTCAACATGCACTCAGCATCTGCACCTCTGTAATTGTTATGGAATTGCCATTTCTCTATACAGTTTTAAAGGCCAGTGTTTATACAACCTTTTCAGCGCTAAGGCAGTGTTTTTAAATACAAACAAAGTCGTTATTCAGAGTCGATTTCAATCAATCAAGATAAATTCGCCAGCTTCATTAACCAAAACTTCTTAAGCGCCAATAAACTCAAATCAACCTGCACTTGCATTATAAAATGACACGGAATCAACCCACAACCTTACCATAACACTGTCTGCGGTTTAACTTGATTCATTTGCTATAATTAAGACTAGAATCGATCTCCATCGATTTAATTACATCGCACAAACTCAAATAGGTAAAGCGATTTCAACAAACAACATTCTGCAAATCGATGCCAATGTTAGAACCCATCTTCACTTGCACTGTACTTGTATTCACTGTGCGTCCCAATTATACTAATTACATCCAGTTTATGCTGTATCCGGCAATCAAACATTCGACTGGATTAAAAAACTCATGACTCAACTTAATCAACAAGTCAATTTAATGGAATTCAGTTCAAAACATCTGTTGTTTTCACATTGAATCGGATCCTGCAAACGCTGTCTCTTAATTCATCACACCCGCTCCTGCAAACAGTCTTTCCTGATATCAATTTCACACATTGAGTATGTTAAGTAATTAACATTGAGATCGTTTGCCATTTTTTTATTGAAACGACTGAAAGGTTATCGATTCTCATGTACACAAATCGATTTCAGAACCGCTCTTCCTCCATCTTGAAATAGAATCGGAACTCTCCGTTTCCGCAGTGATAAATTAATATAGTTTCAACGAATTAACATTGTTAATTCCAACAATCTCTATGCTCAATTCAGTTCTACACGGGTTTATGTCTTATGGCTTCACCACGTTAATCTAATAACAATTTCTGCAATCGATTCATTATGGATTCTACAGGATTTTGACACTGCTTAAATTTATACCAAATCAAACCCAAAGGACAACGCCGCATTCATTGGATTCAACACCGAAATCACGACCCAATACATTGAAAATTAACCATTCACACAGGATTTAATGCTCGATTCAATTTCTTCAATAGTTTTGCAATGAACTCATAAACAACGATTTCACAACCAAATTATATAAAACATGCATTCTCCATTTAAACCCAATTGCAGAAAATATACTCCACTTCAGAAATCGAACCACACAATTCTGAAACCATTTTTTACATTAACAATGAAAACACTTACAGACTTTGTCTTTGCAGGATATTCAACAGTAATGGCCTTAAAATTTCCGGGGCCTTACAAGCTTTGGCTGTCCAAGCCTTTCTTTCTCCTTTTCTATTCTATCCTACTTCTGCTCAATTGCCTTTGAGGCCTTCTAATTTATACAAATTAAAAATGCACTAAATTGAGTTATATCCCTTTAAAATCTAAACAAATCCCTAAATCTCTCAACATCCCTAAAAGGTAGATTTTTTATCCCTAAAAATTAGAAACTAATTCCAACTTAGGCTCCATCATTAATTCTAAATTATCTTGAAACTAATTTCTCTCATGTTTCCAGTTGTTTGGAAACATTTACAAACTCTCACAAATAATTAATTAAAATATAATTAATCACTCAAAATAATATTAATATTTACATAAAATTTAATATTTCTTCAAAACATGAAACCCCTAGCTTAAATAAAATACAAGGTGTTTTTCGGAGCTAATGCTCCTGCATCAGACTCCCCATGTAAGAAAATTCATGACCACCTGGTCATAAGTCTGGATAATTATTTCCTCCTGGATCCCAAATTTTATTTTGTAATCTTTCCTTGCTTGTCAATTGCTTTACTGCTGTTGTCCTCCAGGTTTCCATATTTTGTGTTGTAGTGCTCCACTTGCTCTGCCTTCCAAGTCTGCTACAGTCTTTCTCTTGTTGTCTCTCCTTTTCTTTCTTTCGGCTGTCTTTCTCTGGGATGTTTTTATCATTAACCTCCTTATCAACTCAATTTCTCTGTCCAGTATGTCCTCTGTCTGCTGATTGTTTCCATCTCTTGATTGTTGAACTCTCATTCTTGCTTGTTCTTCACTTGTTTTGATCGCTTCCTTTTCACCCTTACTGCTGTTTTGCACCTTTTCTGCTGCTGCTACATTGTCTTTTAGAACAATTTCTTGCCTCTGTTTTCTGCATCTGTCAACTTCTTCTTGATTATCATTTATGACAACTATTTTGTCATCCTTCTTCAGCAGTCTCTCCTTAACATCCTTCAGTAGATGTTCTTCCTCTCCTTCTTCCATTTGGCTATCCACCCGTGCCAAATATGTTCTAGCATCTGCAACAACATCTTCAATTATAAGACAATCATTATAATAAAAAAATAAGGACTCTGTACCTCTTTTCCCTTTAGCAACACTTCAGTATGTTGCGCTGATTTCTCTTCCCCTGTCATCATATCAGTATGCTGATCCAAACTCAAAGAATTCTTGAGACTGTCAACTATTCTCCCCTTCTCATCAGCTATTTCAATGATTTCTTCCAGCATTTTTCCACTGTAGTGAACTGATTCTTTCCCAGCCTCTTTATCATATTCTGCTTCAAAAATTTCATCTTCTGGAAGGTACTCTTTGACAACTTCAAAAGACTGCCTATCTTCTTCCAAACCTGCAATCACACACAAATCATTAGTTTTAAAATCACAAGACCTTACGGTCTTATTTGATGCTTCAGTCATCAAGTCTTCGGGCTGCTTCGAATCATTCATATGATTCAACTCCTCTAGCTCTTCATCACTTTCAAAAAGTAATGGTCCACTTTCTAGGTAACATATCGAAACTTCAACATCTTCTTCATCATCTTCCTTTTGCTGTAGCTCAATTCTTTCGAGCTTCTCTATCCTCTGTTTGGCATCAATAACCTGTTCAAGTTCCCTTAGTTCCTTTATCAATTGCATATTCACCTGATGATTCCTCTTCTCTTGTAGCCTCTTCCATTTCAACTTCTTTCTTATGACATAACCATGCTTTTGGTCTACCTCGTTTCCTTGCAACATCTCCATTAACACCTCAAGCTGAACTGCTATCTCAGCCTTCTCCCTCTCATATTCCTCTTTTCTTAACTGTTTCTGTATGCCAATTTTCTTGGCATCCTTCTCCTTTTGTCCTCTGCTGTGGTTTATTTCAGAACCTCTGTTACGACTGTCACTAGTCATCATCCCTTCCATCTCTATGAGTTCCTTACTCACTTTACTATGAGTTGCACTAAAGCCTCTTCAGCAGCAAGTCTTGTCTTGCCGCCACTTACCTCACCAAGCTCTCCTCACTCAGTCTTTTGGCAAGTAATTGGTTTTCAATCTCCGAAACCTCCTTTGAGCACTTCTCTTTGCTCTTCCTGGGCTTCAACTCATCTGCACGTTCTAAGAAC
Source organism: Pinus albicaulis (assembly GCA_034641835.2). Classification (NCBI taxonomy): domain Eukaryota; kingdom Viridiplantae; phylum Streptophyta; class Pinopsida; order Pinales; family Pinaceae; genus Pinus; species Pinus albicaulis. Next base: position 146,605 of record JAXQQM020074539.1, read on the forward strand.
ACAACTGTCCTCCTTTTCCAATCTCTATTGGAATTCCCCAAGGTTCTGCCATACCTATGTTTTTACTAAGAAACTTTCACCAGTTTTCTTTATCTGTTAGCAATTTTAAACACGTCTTCTATGGAATTTTCTTTTGGGAGTTGCAATAATACTTCTGCTTTAATGCAAAGACTACAATCTTTTAATCTTCAAATTCAAATAAACCCAGATCATCTTACCTTCAAGATCTCAGTCTGATCTTGTCTTTTGCCTGTACTTTTAAATGGACCGTCCTTCCCACTAGTTGTCAGCTGTGTCTTCAAACTCTTCAACTACCTTCAGAATCTCACCATTTCTGCAAATCTGTTCCAGCAAATCCTTATGCTTCCTCTGCACAAATTCTCGATATTCAACCACTGTCAATCAGATTTTAGAATCTGATCCTTTCTTCCAATCTTCTGGCTTTATCTGGCAAAATTCAGCTGTCAGCAATAATTCCTTCTTTGTTGAGTTTCTTCCACTCAGAAATCATTAACAGCTTCTTTCATTACTATCCCTTGATCTCCTTTGTTGAGATACTTCATTGCGGCAACCATCAATTCTCATTCCATTTCTTTGTCAGTAAAACTCAAATCAAAATTAAACAAACACAATACCTGCACGATCCAAGTGAATTTCCATTCCTCAACATCGCCGTGGATTCTTTATGTTTCTGCAATCTCTGCTTTACCTGCCTCTAAGAACTTAATTGTTCTTCTCCATTCTCCCAGCTGTACTCTGGTTGCTTGACATTTAGATTAGAATCTGATCTCCCTTACCTACATACACATCTCTTCACACATGATTTGATATAAATTCAAATTCAGTCTTCAACGCTTTTCAAGAAACCTTCATTCAGAGCCAAGCTCTGATACCAAAAATTGATTCAGGCTCACCCTGCAAACCCCAGAATCACACTCTGTTGCATATCAAAACTCAAATCTTGTTTCTTGTTGAGAAAATCCCCTTTCTGGAAATTAAAATCCTTTTGGAAGCTTCTTTGTTACAAAACAACAATGGTTATAAAACCATGATTAATACACATCATCCCAATTCTTATACATAACTTCCATTCAAACTCACAAACTTTCATCCAATAAACATCATTCCTCACTTCCATTTCATATGGCTTTTAAAAGTCAAATGCGCCAATGTGCTTAATACCACTGCATCACAGTGTAAGCAAGACTCGAATTTGTTTGCTTTGATAACTGCGCTCCCAATTTATATTTGACCAGAATTCAAATTAAAGTAACTTACCTCTTATGCAAGCCTAGATATGCAATACCCACATTCTTTACTCAACATGCATCTCAGCATCTGCACCTCTGTAATTGTTATGGAATTGCCATTTCTCTATACAGTTTTAAAGGCCAGTGTTTATACAACCTTTTCAGCGCTAAGGCAGTGTTTTTAAATACAAACAGAGTCGTTATTCAGAGTCGATTTCAATCAGAACTCACCTTACAAATTCAGTTCATTAATCAAAACTTCTTAAGCGCTAATAAAACTCAAATCAACCTGCACTTGCATTATAAAATGACACGGAATCAACCCACAACCTTACCATAACACTGTCTGCGGTTTAACTTGATTCATTTGCTATAATTAAGACTAGAATCGATCTCCATCGATTTAATTACATCGCACAAACTCAAATAGGTAAAGCGATTTCAACAAACAACATTCTGCAAATCGATGCCAATGTTAGAACCCATCTTCACTTGCACTGTACTTGTATTCACTGTGCGTCCCAATTATACTAATTACATCCAGTTTATGCTGTATCCGGCAATCAAACATTCGACTGGATTAAAAAACTCATGACTCAACTTAATCAACAAGTCAATTTAATGGAATTCAGTTCAAAACATCTGTTGTTTTCACATTGAATCGGATCCTGCAAACGCTGTCTCTTAATTCATCACACCCGCTCCTGCAAACAGTCTTTCCTGATATCAATTTCACACATTGAGTATGTTAAGTAATTAACATTGAGATCGTTTGCCATTTTTTTATTGAAACGACTGAAAGGTTATCGATTCTCATGTACACAAATCGATTTCAGAACCGCTCTTCCTCCATCTTGAAATAGAATCGGAACTCTCCGTTTCCGCAGTGATAAATTAATATAGTTTCAACGAATTAACATTGTTAATTCCAACAATCTCTATGCTCAATTCAGTTCTACACGGGTTTATGTCTTATGGCTTCACCACGTTAATCTAATAACAATTTCTGCAATCGATTCATTATGGATTCTACAGGATTTTGACACTGCTTAAATTTATACCAAATCAAACCCAAAGGACAACGCCGCATTCATTGGATTCAACACCGAAATCACGACCCAATACATTGAAAATTAACCATTCACACAGGATTTAATGCTCGATTCAATTTCTTCAATAGTTTTGCAATGAACTCATAAACAACGATTTCACAACCAAATTATATAAAACATGCATTCTCCATTTAAACCCAATTGCAGAAAATATACTCCACTTCAGAAATCGAACCACACAATTCTGAAACCATTTTTTACATTAACAATGAAAACACTTACAGACTTTGTCTTTGCCGGATATTCAACAGTAATGGCCTTAAAATTTCCGGGGCCTTACAAGCTTTGGCTGTCCAAGCTTTTCTTTCTCCTTTCTATTCTATCCTACCTGCTCAATTGCCTTTGAGGCCTTCTAATTTATACAAATTAAAAATGCACTAAATTGAGTTCTATCCCTTTAAAATCTCAACAAATCCCTAAATCTCTCAACATCCCTAAAAGGTAGATTTTTATCCCTAAAACTTAGAAACTAATTCCAACTTAGGCTCCATCATTAATTCTAAATTATCTTGAAACTAATTTCTCTCATGTTTCCAGTTGTTTGGAAACATTTACAAATTCTCACAAATAATTAATTAAAATATAATTAATCACTCAAATTAATATTAATATTTACATGAAATTTAATATTTCTTCAAAACATGAAACCCCCTAGCTTAGAAAAACAAAAGGTGTTTTTGAGCTAATGCTCCCAGAGATCAAAATCAAACACTTTGCATAGTTTTTATTTGGAAATGTGTTTATGTCTATGCTAGAAGGAATTTTACTACACACTAGATTTCTTTTTTCTTGCATTGTTGGAAATATGCTTGTGTTTGTGAGAGAATTAATTCTAACATATGCTACATTTCTTTCACCTTGCAATGTTGTTATGTGATTTTGTTTATGATATAATGAAATATAGCACACGTTAAATTTGTTTTACCTTATAATGTTATTATTAGCAATGTGATTTTGTTTTTTCTAGAATAAAATCTTGTGGGTGCTAGATTTCCTTTTCCTTATAATGAAGTTATTGGTAATATCCATGTGTTTATGAGAGAAATAAATCCAACATGTACTAGGTTTCTTTAACCATACAATGTTGTTATCTTCTTATGTTTGTTCTTTAAGGATATGTTGCATGTGCTATATTTCCTTTTACCCTACTGCAATGTTGTTTTTGGCAAGATGCTTATGTTTACGCTAGAAGAAAATCTAGCACACGCTAAATTTCTTTCACCTTGAAATGTTGACGTGAGCTTTTATTTCTTCTAGAATGAAATGTGGCATGCTTAAAGTTCTTTCACCTTACAATGCTATTGTTGGCAATGTGCTCATGTCTTTATTAGAAACAAATCTAGCATGTGCTTCATTTAATTTTGTTTGCAATATTGGTGTTGGAAATCTACTCGTGTTTTTTTGGAAGTAATTCTACAACATGCTAGATTTATTTTACCGTAAAATGTTTTTATGTGTTTGTTTTTATGCTAAAATTAAATTTAGCATGTGTTAGATTTTTTTCACCTTGCAGCGTTTTTATTGACAATGTGTTTGGGTTTGTGATAGAGGGTAATATAGAATGATTTTTTTCACAAAGCAATATTGTTGTTGGAAACATGCTTATATTTCTCCCATATTTCATTCTTAGACCACATATTCCATACAAATTCCCTTCTAATCATTTGAGGTTTTAACATTTCTTATATTGTAACAATGTCATACGTACGCATGGACTAAAAACTCATTGTATTCAAAAAGTAGGCACAATTTTTGCAAGCATGGAGAAAACCTAGGAAAGATTATTGTTGCAATGTTTTTTTTAATAATGTGTTTGTGTTTGTGATAGAATGAATTTCAGCATGCATTAGATTTACTTTACAATGCAATGTTGTTGGCAATCTCTTGTATGTGATAGAAAAAATTCTTCAATGTGTTTGCCTTTTTATGGTCTCTATAGAAAACTAAGAATATACATGACTATAAAAGATAATTTTTGTGTCAAAATGATGTTGTTGTATTATCTGTTATTTTTGTTATTTATTCACAATGTATTGTTGTCTTTTGGTAACATGTTTATGCTTGTGCTAGAAGGAAAGCTAGCAGATTCTAGCTTTCTTATAGATACAATTAAAAGAACATAATAAATTATTTAGGGGTGGCGCCCTTTTTCTAATCAACACCATGATTAGCGATTATTGTGAGTTATGCACTTGTTATTGTTCTTGTTAATTTTGTTACACATAAAATTATGCAAGTAGTGATAGTATTTATAAATTCATATTTTCTTCGATAATTTGAAACTATGATAATAGTTTCTTAGTTTATTTTCAGAAACCATGGGCCCTAAAGCTAGTGGGAATTCAAAGGAATCATCCAAGGACAAAGGAAGTTCACCAGATACAACACCAAAATCTTTAAATGGTATGACAATTTTAAAATTAGTTTGTACTTTGTTACAATGGTCGATGTTAAATTATTGTTGATTAATTAAGTTCATGTTATTCTTATTTTTTAAGAAAAAATGCATATGCTTTGAGCTTCTTTTCTTTTGTGCATATGTATGAAATAAAATGTTATAGAAGATGAATTCATATTGTTTTCATATAAAATTTTACCATTATAAATTCTTACAAATGTTTGCAGATGCTAATAACTATGGTACAAATTGTGAGATTCTAAAAATCTATTTTATATTCATTTTCAAATAATTTGACAAAATTCTAGTATGAAATTTACAACTTAATGAATTTTGAGTTATTATTGAATAATATCCTACCTAATATTGCTATGAAAATTGAAATATACCATGTTAGTTGGATTTACCACATTAAAGATTGTCTTTTACACAAAAACACATCCATATAGCACTAGGAGTGGGTTTTCAATGTGGAAACCCCATAGTAACATGGGTATTTTTCTTTTCCTGACAATTTTGGTGTCACATACTAAAACTTGCATTACACATGTGCTCCTTTATTATTGTGTATGCAAATGAAAATGATGTATTATAAGGTTTTTTAATAATATTTTGTATTTCATGCCTTCCATAATTTATTTTTTTCTTTATTTTTTTCATAAGTTGTGGAATCTCGTGTCCCTAATATTCCAAGTAAAGGAGTGAAGAGAAAACGAAAAAAAACTGATATACAAACAATGTATCCTTCAGTTGATATGGTTGTTTTATATTTTATTTATACTCTCTAATAATTTTTCTTTTCCTAACAATTTTAGCTAGGTGATTACTTTTGGTGTCATATAGTAAACTTGCATAACACATGTACTCCTTTATTATTGTGTATGTAAATGAAAATAGTGTATTATAAGGTTTAATAATATTTGGTATTTCATGCCTTCCACAATTTATTTTTTTCTTTATTTATTTTTCATAAGTTGTAGAATTTCATGTCCCTGGCATTCCAAGTAAAGGAGTGAAGATAAAATGAAAAAAAATTGATATATAAACAATGATTCATTCAATTGGCATGGCTGTTTTATATTTTATGTAAACTGTCTTATAAATGGTTAGATTAGGTGGTCTTGCCAAATTTAAAATAACATCACAAGCTTGAAAATTTTAATTTCATTTTGAATTATGAAAATAATTTTTTATTTTTTTATGTAGAATTAGTTGGCACCAAAGCAAGTGAAATGTTACAGTCATCATTTAAGAAAAATAAAAAATCAACTCAAATGACAGTATCAATAACACCTTCAACTTCTACCTTTGAAATGATTAAAAAATACAACACATCTAATAAATATGACTTTGTGCACAATTGGTATGTCCAGATAGAAACTCCCATGAATATGTATCCTGATATATACCTATTTGGATCCATAGATGGAAGAGAAACTGAGGTATTAGGAATAATTATTAATTGGTATGCTTACAATGAAAATGACATTGACTTTCAAGTGGAGGTGATTAAATAAAATCAAGTAAAATTATTTTCTTGTCAAGTGGAGTATACAAAGATTTGATTGAAGCTTCAAGTAACGATTCAAAAAATATTATACTACAACCAAGACCAAAATATTATATGGATGATTAAAGATGATTCATTGTTTATATAATTGTTTAATGCTTTTATTCATTGTCACAATTTATAACATTTTTTCTATTTATTATAGTGAGAGGCAAGGAGAACAATGACATTAATCAAATGCATGTGAAACAAAGCTATAATCAAGAAAATGATATCATATTAGGTAGTTAAAATGAAATTTTTTGTTTATTCTTTTGTTTATTTTTTTATTCAACTAATCATTGTCATAATTTATAACATATTCATTGTACATTATAGAGACAAATAATGAGAACAAATACAATAATCTGAAGATTGAGAGTGAAAGTTATAATCAAGAACAAAATATAATATCAGGTATTTATAATTTCCCCACTTGTTTTCCTTATTATTTAATCATTTTTATTCATTTTCACAATTAAAACTATTTTATATGTTTAATGTAGAGACAAGTAAAGAGAACAAAAAATATGATGAAGTGAAAAGTTATAATTATGAAGATAATGCCATATTAGGGACTTATTACTTTTCTTTTTGTTTATTTTAATATTCTTCAAATTTTAATGCTTCTAATACCACAACATTGTATATGTTTATTATGGGAACAAATAAAGATAACAAAACTAACAATCAAAATAATGTTAAAAGTCTGCGTGTGTGTACTTCGTAGGTTACATTTCTAATGCTTTTCTTTAATTGTGAATTTTGTATTGAATATATATTATATTACAGAATTTGATAATATTTGATTGAAGGTTTAATATTTTTACCTCCAGGTTCTGTGAAGATGATAAAAGAGAAGATTGTTTCATTTATAAATAGTGAAAAGAACACTCATGGTAAGTGTATTGTTTCGATATTTTTTAGTAATTTTGTAACAAGAATAAAATGGTTTTACTACACTATTTTTCATTGTATTGCCGCAAAAATAACTGAAAAGAAATTAGTTATTGTTGAATTAAAAGAAATTTTTTTTATCATAGAATTGATGATGAAGCAACAAACAAAAGAAATATTGAGAAAATGGGAACTAATGTAGAGTAAAGAATAAATAAAGAGTTATTTTGGATTCATCCACATGCAAAAACATTTTTTGAAATGTGCTTCAAAAATGCATATTTTGAAATTGCAATTTGGATGGAAAAATTGAAACAAAACACAACAAGAGTTCTAAAAAAGTTGGTTTCAGAAAAATTACAAGATAAAATTGGGTTCATGTTCACTGCTTCAGAGTGTAAACCAAAAAAAGGACATAAGGCCATTGAAAATCCAATAAAAGGTATACACACTAAATAATTGAAAAAAGTGTAGGAAATGCATATCGAATATGATGCAACCAATACTATTATAGTGGAGTGTTCACTTGAGAGAATGAAAGGAAATCCAAAAGAAGATGTGATTCTTGCCCCTCAATTCATTGGAACAACTCAAGAGGACAATTGGTTGATCGATGAGCTATGGGGGATGTTGATTAAATGCAACAAGGCAATAGAGGTGCAAGCTATTTTGAAGGATGTTAAATCACATATAATAGTACCTTAAGATGATTGGAATCTATTTCATGTCATAATATGTATGACATCATGAATTATTACTATACTTTGTAGCCATTTTAAATTTAAGTTGACTTCTATTTCACAATACTAATAAAATAAATTTTGATTTGGTTTGTCATAAGTAGAATAAAATAATTTTGTGTTCTTTATTTTTGTGAGATATTATTGTATTGATAACAATTATTGATTTGAATGGTTGTTTAATGTTTTCGTATCAAAATTTCTCATGCTATAGAAATTTTTTCAATGGATTAGATTGTATGTAAAAATTAGCAGATAATTGATCTATTTGTTAGAATTGGATCATTACAATTATTTTATTCAATTGTGGTTTAAGTTATCATTATACCTCTTAGAAAATAGTAATGCAAATGATGGTTCACTAAATTATTATAAAAAAATTTATTTCATATAAGTTGAAAAACCATATTAGGATGTATGTAGCACCAACAATAGTAAGCACCAAAAGAAACTATAGAAATTACCATATAATTAAGTAGGTTTGAAATTTAAAAATTGTATTATATTACATGTGGAAACTAATAAATAATTAGTTTGTTTAATTGCAACCATTGTAATTATATCTTTCAATTCAAATTAAACAATTCACTATAATTCTTAAAATCAATGATTTAAATGGTGGGCAATGTGATCCTATAAGACTTGTTTATTCCATACAAAATTAATAAAGGTATTAGGTTGTATGTATAAAGTAAACATATCATTAGTTTGTTCAATTTAATGGAGCCATTGTGATTATAATTTCTTATTACCATTAATTCATAATAAATACTAACATCATTTTTGAAATGTTAGGTTTTTATATCATTAAGCAATAAAGTGTTGAAGTGAAGATGTGTTAATATCATACATGTGGTTACAGTGTAGTTGCAGATGCAAATGGGCATCACTATAAGTCAAAATATGTTGTTGATATTTGAAATGGAAGGAGATTTCTTCTAATCATACACCAAAGATGACAAAATTTTTATATTCAAAGGGAACCATATTGGGAGTTCGGTGATAAGTCCTATTTTTAATGCCTTTTCACTTAGAACTACTAAAATATTTCTTAAAAAATGATGATGTTGCATTATGGACATTAAATATCACTGACAAGTACATCTGAAAAGTACTTGAAATATCAAATTATGATATAGGGGACTTTAAATTCGCATGGAGCAAGTCTCATTGTCATTTGCAAACAAAATTAGAAGCAGGGAGGAAAATAAAATTTTATGAGAAAAGGTTGACTGATGTGTGGTCCCAATATGGAGATAATTATGAATAGTCAAATGTATTTCTAATAGATACAACAAAGCATAGTTTTCAATTCATCGGATATCGATAAAACCACATCTTGATAAAATCCTATACAAGAAAAGAGAAAGATACTTGGCTTATGCAGGTTTGATTCCCCTTTCTTAAGACACTTCATCGTAAGAAAGAGAAACATGAGTAAATTCGAATGCTGAACAGAACATGTACATCATTGTAGTGGACGAAGATGATTTTCTTTATAAATTTGTTCACAAGTACATTCCATTTTTTTAATGCAATTTGAACATAGTTTTTTCTGAATCAATTTGTATGATTTTATATATTTTGGAATATTATATGAGATTTTTTTTTTGTGAGGAAAAACATCAGAACTTTCTATTAATAATAAAAAATTACAATGGGAATTGTCAATTATATTATTATTTATAATTATTTTTGCAATGACTTTGTTGTATCGATTTTGTTTTGCTAATATGTGTGTATGTGTGTTCTTAAATGAATTATTTTCCATTGAAATGATCTTACACGAACCATCAAGGCATTCTTATATTTTTATTGACTTCTATTTACTTATATGGATAATACTCATATATAAATGTGAAATATAAGTTTTGAAATAGAGCTCATTGCAAACAAAAGTGAAATTCTTATTGAAGAAATTATAATAATTTGCTTCATAAATGCTACATGCACTATTGGCTATTTAGGCTATGGAAAATGTGTCATAGGTAAATGATTTGAAATTTTTGAAGCATAAAATATGTAATTTATCAATCCATATTTTACATCAATTTATATACTTCAATCAATTAATGGTTGCAATTAAAATCATATCATATTGAAAATCAATAAGACTCAAAATTTAGTTATTGACCTTTTACCTATAAAAAAACATTAATATGAATGCATAAATGTGATATTTAATTTTTGAGATAAAAAACTATTATAAATCATTTTTCATTTCTAAAAAAAACATATAATTAATAATAATGATTGCTAAGTGGACTACGAAGGTTTGATTGGACGTTATCATAGATAAATTATGTATTTGAACTTTATTTGAATATATATATATATATATATATATATATATATATATATATATATATATATATATATATATATATATATATATATATATATTGTAAATTTGTATTTTAAATAAACTAAAATCATATCATATGAGCCATAATTATATTATTGTTTTTGACTTAGTTATATCCATTAATATGAGTGTATAAATGTGATACATAATAACTATATACTATAAGACATTTTTTCCAAAAATAAATCTAATAATTTCTTGATAATAAGTATTAAGTGGACTATTTAAGCTAATGGGTGATGTGGTCATGTTATCACTCAGGTTTTCCTAGAAGTTGTGTAAGAGGAAAGTATACCCGAGGTAACCACAAACCAACCTTTTAGATGCAGAATCTAGCCAATCTGCATCCAGAGAGGGCTCTCTCTTTATAATTTATCTTTGTTCTTAGAAGTTTTTAGGCTAGTTATAGATCCAAGAGTTTGTTTTGAGAAATGGTGGAATCCACAAACTAAGGGAAAGGTTGAAGGTTTTCAGTCCATTGGGCTATGGAGTCAAAGGATGGCTTTACTGGATTTCTATTCTACACTCAAGATGGCTTTACAGGGCAAGGTAGCTAGACAGAGAACAATCCTTAAAATTTAAAGTGGATGGGATGATTTTGAAGGGATGAAAGGCAGCTAAGAATCTTTCACCATGTTCAAAAGAAAGAAATGAGATGATTACAAACAAAGAGCAATAAAGAATTCTTTATTATAGTAATCAACAATGTTTAAATTAGCAAAGCAAGAGCATTTAAGAATTCATGCTTATAACCAATTTAGAGGAAAACATTAAGAACAATCACATCTGAAATCATAGTACAATTAAGTAAATTCTGATTCAATCCTTTATGTAAATTATTCAGAAATGGACATAATGATATTATAAACTGATATAAAATTTAAGACAAAGAGTAGAAAGACTTATTGAACTGCCGTCCAACACATGAATCCTGCAAAAAGTCCCGAAGCTTCAAATCGTCAACATATCGGCTATTGGATCCTGAATCTTGGGAAAATTGCTGGAACCTATGACATGTAAAATTCCATGGGACTTCATAAACTTCAACAAGTTTCCCATTCTTTTCTTTAAATATGTTATACCACATTTCCTTTAAAAGCTGAAATGGTTCAAAAAATAGTGGTATGGAACTTTCTTGTGTCATTTGATCATTTATTTCAATGGGAACTGATAACTGCAATTGTGAAACTGAAAAATCTTGATCAATAGTTTCATTATCTTTTTTGTTGTCAATCACAATTCCTAAAGATTGTTGATTATTGATGGCATGATAGTTTTCTCTAATGAACTGAAATGAAGAAAAACAAAGAGGTAAAGAACCTTCACTTATTTCCACATTTTCTGCTCTTCCTTCCTCACTCTCATGGCTGATCTGTATTGGCTGATCACTGTCTTCAATCTGCTGAAACTACATTTCTTCATCCTCCAAACTAGCTTCTGATATCTCTGTAAAGTTAGCTTGACTTTGGAGAACATAACTATCATCATAATGATCATACTTAGGAAAATCATCAAAATAAGGAATGTCATCAAACATACACATTAGAACAACAGATTCCTCTTCCTCATATTGATTTGTAAATTCATTTTCTGATTTATGATAATTTGAATTAAGAAGAATTTGTTCATGGCTATCAACCTCTTCTATTTCTTCATGGTGATTTTGAATAAAAAATTCTTCTTTCATAGTGATCTCTTGTGTTATTTCATCTAGTTTTCTTACCAAAAGGTTGAGTTTTACTTCTGCAATGTTTTTCTTTTCCTCTTCTTCTGCTTTCAACATTTTCTGTTTGATTTGGAGATTAACTTCCACATCAACTGCAATATTCTGCATCTGTACAAGTGTTTTTGGATCTCTTTCTCTTAACCGAAATTCTATTTCTGAATCAAAGGCACTTGGATAATGCAAGAGAGCTGAATCATGAGGAGGTCTAATATTTTCTGGCAATGAATAATAAACTTGATTAAATCTGTCAGAAAATTGTTGTATTGTTTCATTTGGATGTCTTTTTAATTGATTATATTCTTCCATGATCACAAAATGATTAACTTTGATTATCCATCTATTAAGGAAAAGTTTGATAATCTGCTGGAAATTTGAGATGCTAGCATTAGGCAGATTTTTGAACCAACTCTTTATTCTATTTTGCAAAGAAAGAGCAAAAAGTCTGATTTTAACATCATCTTCATCAATCTCAAATAAATCCAAATAATTTTCAAAACCTTGAATATGTTTTTGGGCAGTGATACCATTTTCTCCATCAAATCTAGGAAGATACTTGTAGTATTTTTCAGGAAAATCATGGAGTAAAGGAGGTAGAATAAGGGGCTTATATCTATCTGGAACTTTATGTGGCACAGGGATATGTACAGGGATTGTAAGATCAGTCTTGATTATTTGAGGCTTCTTAATTAGAAAATGATCATCATTAGATTCATAAGAAAGCTGCTCAAAGAGATTAGGAGAATTATTACTTACAATCTTCAAAGGAAAATAACTAAAAACTAATCTAAGATCTTCTATAAAAATACAATATACATTGAAAAAATTTCTTAATGAGAAAGAACATAATGTCTTGGATTAAGATCCAAGTTGAAAGCCTGATCTTTCCATATTGTCCTTTGAGGTTCATTCCTCCAATGGAGTCTTGATTCTGAAATTGATTTGGAGTCGCCGGGTGGATGATTTTAACATTTGTGTGTCTGATCCCTGTCCACCATCATAGATCAGATCTAAACCTGTAAAACAATTCTGAAGAAAAAGTTAGTTCTTCAGGAAACCAAATTTTGAATATTTTATGATTATTTTATTTTTTTATGAATTTTCAAAACTTCTATGATTTCTTTAAGAAATTTAAGATTTTTAATTAAAATTTTCTCAAAGATTTATTGAACTAGAGAGTCTGATTGAATGTTTTGAATCCAAAGTTCAGTTTATAAGCTAAACCAGAGATAGAATGAAGCAGCATTTGTTTACTATGCAGTTGCAGAGCAAAAGCATTTCAAAGGCTACCTGGCTGATCTTCAGACTCTGTCTATAGCTTATAAATCAAACAATAGTATCAATAAAATGATTCAGATCCCCAGTATGGTCACCACTATGTTATCACTCGGGTTTTCCTTGAAGTTGTGGAAAAGGAAAGTATACCCGAGGTAACCACAAACCAACCTTCAGATGCAGAATCTAGCCAATCTGCATCCAGAGAGGGCTCTCTCTTTATGATTTATCTTTGTTCTTAGAAAGTTTTAGGCTAGTTATAAGTCCAAGAGTTTTGATTTTGTTTGAATGGTGGAATCCGCCAACTAAGGGCAAGGTTGAAGATTTTCAGTCCATTGGGCTATGGAGTCAAAGGATGGCTTTACTGGATTTCTATTCTACACACAAGATGGTTTTACAGGGCAAGGTAGCTAGACAGAGAACAATCCTTAAAATTTAAAGTGGATGGGATGATTTTGAAGGGATGAAAGGCAGCTAAGAATCTTTCACCATGTTCAAAAGAAAGAAATGAGATGATTACAAACAAAGAGCAATAAAGAATTCTTTATTATAGTAATCAACAATGTTTAAATTAGCAAAGCAAGAGCATTTAAGAATTCATGCTTATAACCAATTTAGAGGAAAACATTAAGAACAATCACATTTGAAATCAGAGTACAATTAAGTAAGTTCTGATTCAATCCTTTATGTAAATTATTCAGAAATGGACATAATGATATTATGAACTGATATAAAATTTAAGACAAAGAGTAGAAAGACTTATTGAACTGCAGTCCAACACATGAATCCTGCAAAAAGTCCTGAAGCTTCAAATCGTCATCCAGTAAACCACGAATAAATTTCTCCAAAATGATTTTATTCTGAAAACCTCAATGTTACAACAAAGTAATAGAATCCACCCCAAATGCTTCCAAGAGTGGAGTATTTATACAAATTCTAAACTAAAATATCTTGAAACAAATATCAAAATTGGTTCACAAATCTCTCCAACTATTTACATAAATAGAACTAAAGTAAAGGACACTCAAACTATTTGGCACTATTTTTAATGGATAGGTGATGACAAAGAGGAGAATTCGAATTTGATCCAAATCTTAGTTGATGATGAGGCATCCAAGTCACTAACTGCTTCCTTTCTTTGTGCAATCTGCTCCAACAATTCTGCAAACTTGGGGTCCAATGATATCTTTGTATTTCTCAATCCGTAATAGATATGTAAAAATTGAAAGAGGTTATTGTAGATAAATATGTTGGTGAGATAAACCTCTTTCATTTTCCCAAAATTCCTCTCCAGCTATGCATAATAGTCTCTGTAAAAAATATGTGTAAAACAGAGTTTTACAGAGTCTGAAAACTGGCCTGTAAAGATGCGCATGTATCTCTCATTATAAAACCACTGTGAAAAACCCGAGATAGGTTTTTGTAGCTGGTTCTCTTAGGAACAAAAACCTCCTTCAGTTTTGTATGATGTATTTCTGATTGGCCACAATACTCTCTGCAAAATGATGACTTAAACTGGAATTTTCTGCAAAAAGTGCTTTCCAACATTGTTTAATATTTCCAAAACCATAATGGCTGTTAGAAAAGTGAGAGAGGTTTTTGTAGATGGCCCTCTTAAGAACATAAACCTCCTTCCATTTTGTAAAATTCATCTTTTATTGATCACAATAGTTTCTGCAAAACTATGACTAAAATATGCAATTTCTGCAAAAATGTTCCTTCTTGTTATGTTTTTTCATCTTTTTACTTTCTTGCTCTTTTGATTGTTTTACTTTCACTTTAGACAAACCTCCCTATTGGTGAAATTATTCTCATCTCTTTTTACCATTTTACTGCCTTCTGTATTTACTTTTACTGTTTACCTTTGACTGCTCTGTAACTTCATTTTAACTTTCACTGACTTTTACCTGATACACTTTAACCACTGATACTCTTTAGTTGTTATGCTTTCTAACCTCTGTTTGAATAGATTTGATAACAATCTTGGAGTAAACAAATATTATGACTAGTATTAAGACTGTTTATCCAAGGATGTGATCTTCTGGTCACCTCTTCAGGGGACAACTGAGTAGATTTTTCAAGCAATTTCTCAATGGACAAGGGAGTGAGGTTTTAACCAAGTTCAAAATGGAGCATCATTCAAGGCTACGGGAACTCCCATTTTGGTTCTTGTGTGTTCAAAATGGCAGTTTCTGGGTTTTCTTCACAGAAATGTCGTGTTTTCAGTTTTAATGAGGGAAATTGGCACAATTGCAGGTTCGGGGGAACAATTCACAGTTTTAAACCTCAGAGAATGATCTCAGTGATAAGATTTAATCACTAATCCGGTGGAAAACAAGGAAAACAGACTTTCTTTTGAAGTTCGAAGCGCTATAGGATAAATACCTGTTCTTGGAGGAAAGCTGGCTTTTAACAGGTATCAGGCGGTAGCAGGATGATGCTTGAACACAGGTCTGGCGGAATTCTGGAGCGAAATCGAATTGAACAGTGGATTTCAGTGGAAATTTGAAATTCGTAGCGGAAAGCACAGTCGCGTTCAAATGATGAAAATGACATAAAAACACGTGAATTTGTTTTATTTCCAAAGTCAAAAAAGGGGTTTTTAGTTTTTCGAGGAGTGACGTCACTTTGGTACGGGCTGACGTGGGTCAGGGGGGCCGAGCGGTAAGCAGTTAGTCCCCGCACCGCTTATTGGCAAAGGTGGTATTGATCGCGGGGGGAGCGATTCCATTGGATCGTTGCCACGTGGACGGAGGACTGGTCAAATACCACCAATCCCCCGCGCGTTAAAACTCTGACAAAGGATGGGTAGCGGAATTGACGTGGAGCGTCGATCTGCGGAGGGACGATCCAACGGTGGAAAGGGACGTGGAGTAACGAAGGTTTAAGGTGCGGGCCCGTCGGGTTTTTGAAACATTTAATGTTTAATTTAATCACCCCGGGAGGCTTTTGATTGGTGAATGGAAGGTTATTAATTAGTTCAGATAACTAACTAATCCCATAATAAAATGGAAAGAGGGGTCGCGACGGGATTTTAATTTGTGGTTGAAACGTCGGGCGGAATGCCAGGTGGATGGGCCACAGTGGCATAGGGGCTTTTTCCAAGGTTTTTGATTTAAAAACAAAACTTCGGGTTTTATCCCTTTTTTGCGTTTAAACATGTATAATATGTCTAAAGCTTTTTTACATATTTTTATTATACGATAAATTAACCGATACAATTAATTTACCATAGGGGCGGGACTATAATATAAGAATATATTTAACCAAAGGGCGTATGAAGCGGGTTTTTAGTGAATATTTCGGAAGTAAATACTTTGGTTAAAACATAATAGATGGGGTTTTTGGGATATGTATGTAAAAGGAGTTATATACTTAAGACAAGGCATTTTCACTAGGGATTTAGTAACTAGAGTTAGATGTAAATATGGCAAAGGGACAATGGAACTCAAAACACTTTGCTCATCTAAGAAAGTGATATTTTTTGAAGTAAATTGCAATATATCATCTTCAACACTTAAACTTAGAATAGTAAGTTATTTTGAGGGATTTTTATGGAATTTTGCATAATTTTCCTAAGCAAAATGAGATTTTACTTAGGACAAGGTTAAAGGTGAATGATTATAATGATGAATTATCTCAAGTATTTAGGTCTTTTTGATCATTAGGCCGAGGGTCCGGTCCCTCCAAAAGTCAAGGAAATGCCTTGAGCCCCTTTGATCTCCAAGTACCTTAGTACTTTGGGGGAAATTAGTAAAACTTTAAGGGGAAAGTGATGAGGGGAGTTAATGATTTTAATTTTTCTTGCTGTGATTTTCCAGTGTATTTCCTGCTTCAGTATTTGTGATGAAAGTAAAGGATCAAAAACATGTAGCGGCATCATTCATCAGATAAAACTTTGTAACACCATCTACCTACCCTATCTACTACTACCATTTTCTCTTCTTTATTAGGGTGCATTTAGACTTGCAAACCCTTATCAATCTTCTTTTCTTTTACATGGTAAATCTATCTATTTCTACCCTTATTACATCCAAGGGCTCAGATTAAATTGTTGAGCACCTTTTATTAACTCTACCTATCTACTTATCTGCCAAGATTAAACTGTTTGGTCAGATATTTATTCTCTATTCTACAACATGAAATTGAAAATGAATGAGTCAAGTTTAAACAGTTTGACTCTTCATAGATTGTGGCAAAAGTTTGACAAGCTGCACACAATTTGTTTATTACATCAGAGTAAAAAGTAGTGGCATTTAGACTTGCACACTTTCCTTGGCCTTTGTTTTTTGATGGGGTTCATTTCTTTTACTTTTTGGCCATTTTTATTATTTTTACCCTTTGATTTTTCTTTTAGGGTATACCCTCTTACTTAGTTATATCTATTAATATGACTGTATAAATGTGATATATAATAAACATATACTATAAGACATTTTTTCCAAAAATAAATCTAATAATTTCTTGATAATAAGTATTAAGTGGAATATTTAAGCTAATGGGTGATGGGTCATAGGTGAATACTTCAAAGTCCTTCAATTTTATGGCATTCGATTTTTAATCCATAATTTATTTATGTTATTTTTTAAATCAACTATTTGCGTATGTAATCATATTATCCCATATAAGTTAATAATGAATCCATTTATTGACCTTTATTTGTCTACCACTTAGTTTGATATGAGTATATTGTATTTTTTTGAAATAAAACTCCATGTAAAACAAAATGTTGTTCTTAATAAAACATGGAAAAATTAATTAAAAACATGTTAAGTGGGCCATCTAGATTAATTAAAGAGGTAGATAATAAGCAATTGTATTTAAACTTTTTGCAACATAAGACATTTATTTTCCCATCCATTTTAACATTTTTTCATTTTCAATTCTTAAATAATTTACTTGTAATTTAAACAAGCTCATAGAATCCACCATGACTCGAAGCTATTTACTGTATTCTATTTGGTTATATGCATTAATGGAAGTTTATAAATGTGATGTATTTTTTAAATGTAGCTCCTAATGTAAATAAATATATATATTTTTATAAAACGAATTAGAAGTAATGGATAATAAGTTATAAGTGGTCTAATATAAAGCCATTTGTCGACTTTTATTTGCTTATCATGAAGTTTAATATAATTGTATAAATGCGACATTGTTTTTTTGAAATAAAACTCCATGTAAAATGAATTTTTTTTCCTAAAAAAACATGAAATAATTAATTGATAATGAATAATAAGTAGATTCCTCAAGTTATCTTAAGATATAGATAATAAATAAATGCATTTAAACTTTTTACAACATACACAATTTGATTTTCCCATCCCTATTAACATTTTGTAAATTTCAGTTCGTAAATAAATAATTTCTAACTGAAATAATAAAAACCAACTAGACATAAAGCGTAACATATTAAATTCTATTTAGTTATATGCATTGATACAAGGTTATAGATGCATTATATTTTTGAAATAAGCTCTTAATGTAATTAACGATAATTTTTTTAGAAAAAATAGGAATTTAAATTCAATCAATGATGGGTTCTAAGTGGTTTATTCTATTTTCAATCAATAAGTTTTTCTAACTATGCATTTTTAAATCAATTAATTTTATATAAAATCATGCCACATAAGTCGATAAGTCAAGAAACAATTGATTGAATTTTATTTACCTATCATGTGGTTTAATATGAATGTATAAATGTGACATTGTTATTTCTAAAAGAAAACTCTATATAAAAAAAATGTTTTCTATTAAAACATGGATTAATTAATTAATAATGAGAATTAAGTAGACTATTCAAGCTCATTCAAGAGTTGCATCACAAATGAACATATTTAAACTTTTTTCCACCATATGACATGATTTTCCCGTCAAGATTAACATTTTGTAAAATTCAATTATTAGATAAACTATTTGTAATTAAAATAATCTCATAAAAGCTAACAAGGCCTGAAGCTATTTATTGTATTCCATTTAATTATATGTATTGATACAATTTTATAAATGTAATATATTTTTGAAATAAATCTCTTAATGTAAGTAAAGATACATCTTTTATAAAACTATTTATAATTTATTGATAATGGGTTTTAAGTGGTTTATTTAGACCACATGGAAAATCATGTGTAATAGAAAAATGAATTTTAATGCATATTTAATATTCAAAATTAATATTTTAATGATAACTTATTAGTAGTGACATTAAGTATTTAATAATTAAAGAGCATGAGGACTTATATAAATTTCAACTAAAATCCATAAGTTGCATCTCACATTTATTTATTCCCCATTAACAATTCTTATCATTTTCTCCTCTTGCTGAAAGTAATGGTCAATCGTGGTTTTTCGTACAATAGGTTGGAACTATTACATTAGGACCATTATTAGTTTTTGACAATATTGACAAGGAGAGATAAATATCCGCACTGCCATCAAGTGTACTATTTTTTGAAAACCCTTGCTTCCACTACTTACTTATCTATTTATATTGGTTCTCAACGGCCACTAATTCTTGTTTACTTCAATTTGTGATAGTGTCTATCATAATGGAATGGCTTGAATACCCATTTAAGAACTATCATTCGATGTACTTGGATTTGAGTGGAGATAGATCAATGATACCCAACCTTCTTAAAATACCTAGATTAATAGTGCCTAGCTTTTATAGTGGATGCTTGGACGTTGTAAAGAAGAATTATCACCTCCTCATTAGTGTTACTTAAAGGCATGAAAGGGTAGAAAATTTAGCACAATTTTTTTTTACTAAGTTTCTAGTAGACTAGTTTCAAAGCAATGCAAGGGAGGCACCTCCTTTCCACTAACACTAAGATCCTCACATCACCATTATTTAATCAACAACTCTCTCACAGGTTGTGGAACAGGGAAAATGTTAAGGATGGACATTTATATTAAAGTTTAAAAACATGGCGAATCTTAGTAGTCCCAAATATGTGAATTGTAAATTTTTTAATGTTATTTCTATAAAAATATTTAGTTTTGTAATCATTTTATATTAGTATATATAAATTTTTGGTGATTTTTAGGGTAAAATATTTTTATACTATAAAATTTGGGCGAATCAATTTAAAAAAAAAATGGGAATTGGTGAATCATTTTTTTGGAAAAATCATGGAAAATTAGCCCACCTACGAATATTAGCCCCTAAAATTTTCCATGTTGTGGGAAAGGGTGTTAGAGTCATCTAACACAAAATAAAACATCGATGACTCTAGTATGTTATCCATAACTATAATATCTTTCTTGGATGTTAGACATACTAATATGATTTAGCTTAAATAAATTGTTTATAATAGTTTTCTTTCACACTCATATTGTGCATTGATACTATTGTACCTAACAACCCCATGTTTGACCTATTCATGGTCTCTAATTGGTTTGAAATTCCTAAAATTATTTTTATCTTAAATTAAGTTAATATGGTGATTTACAAAAGAATTAATGTTGTTGAAAGCCTTGTAATAGAATACGTCCAAATTAATGAAATATGTATTATAGGCCTAGAAAGCATATCAGCAACCTTGTTGTAAATACCTTTCTTATACCTCATGACCAAGTGGAATTTTTGTAAGAAACCCATCCATATAAAGTTCCTTGACTGCTGCAACATAGTTTGTGATTTCAAGTATTGCAATGGTTGGTGGTCAGTGTGTATGATGGTTTCCTTTACCATCAAATAGTGTTTCCATTTTTTTCAAACTTTGAGCCAATGCATAAAGATCCTTTTCATAAGTAGGGTAGTTAAGAAATTCACCATTGAAATTTTTTGAATGAAATGAAATGGGCTTACCATGTTGCATAAGGACTGCACCCATGTCATAGTCGCTTGCATCAGTTTGAATCTCAAAGGGCTATCTCAAGTCCGATAATGCAAGTACTGGGGTTGAAGTGATATTATATTTCAAAGCATCAAATACTTTTTGATACTTTCATCCCCACTAGAAGACCTTTTTCACACTATTCAATGCATACAAAGGAGCTACGATAGAAGATAACTTAGCAATAAACTTCCTCCAATATTGGGTTTCTCCCAAAAAAATTCCTACCTTAGTGATTGTATTGGGCGTTGGCCAATTCACAATGACCTCAACCTTAGATGGGTATATCCTCAACTTAGATCCTCCAAAAATATGCCCTAAGTACACCAAAGAAGTTTTAGCAAACTCACATTTTGACATCAAAAACAATTGTTCTGTCCGTAAGACACCAAGTACTTTTGTTACATGCATGACATGTTCATCAAGTGATTTACTAAAAATTAAGATATCATCTAAATAGATGATGAAAAAATCTTCAAGAAATTTCCTTAAAACATCATTCATCACACACATGAAGGTATAAGGAGCATTACATAAACCAACAGGAATAACAAGCCATTCAAACAAATCTTTCTTTATTTTGAATGCCATATTCCAAATGTCACCTTTAGAAATTCTAATTTGATGGTAGCCACTCCTTAAGTCCAACTTAGTAAAATAATTTTCATATTTCAATTGATCAAGTAAATCATCTATTCTAGGAAGTGGATAATGGTTATTTACCGTAAATTTTTTCAATGCACGGAAATCTATGCACATGCACCATGTTCCATCTTTCTTTGGAACCAACAAAATAGGTGACCCGCATGGAAAAGTACTTGGTCAGATGATCCTTTCATCCAACAACTCTTGTATTCTATTTTTTATTTCAACACTCTCCAGCACTAACATCCTATACATGCCAATTTTAGGAAGAGGACAATATTTCTACAACTGTATTTCATGCTAGATTCCTCTCTTGGGAGGTAACCCCTTTGGCTCCTCAAACATCTCATTATTTTGATTAACCACTTCAATAAAATCATATTTCAACTTTGGATCACAACCTTGAAATTTTTTATAATTAAAATAATTCTTTGGTTTAATCATAAGAAGCACAAAATTGTTGCTTGAATTCACTAGTCTTTTCATTTTCCCTGCATTCACTATTGAAATATTTAGTTTCTTGCAATGAGCTCGCACAATACAATGCACACCATTTTTGAACAAGTGGTACTTATTTTTATGGAAATAGAAGATGGATTTTATATAATATAGGTAAGGAATACCCAAAACAATTCCTGAAATATCAAGCGGTACAACATCTAATTCAATTTCATCAATGAAGTTTGTTGTGATTGCAAACCGAAGAATACACTTTCTTGTAACCTGCAAATTTGTGTTCTTGCATATCCAACCCAATGGATATGGTTTGTCATGAGGAATGGTTTCAAGATTAAGTTTCTTGACTAAGTCTTCAAATATCAAATTGGTTTGAGACCCACTATCAAATAGTGTGTCAATTTTTGTATGTTTTGATATAACCCTCACATGAAATAATTCAAGTCTGGTTTCTTCCTTTGGAGTACTAGTGTGACAATTTGATGAAATAGTGCTAGCAATGTATTCTTTTCCTTTCATACCCATGGCTATAATTTTAGTTTCATCACCCGAGTTGGATCCCAAATCCTGTTAAGTGGTTGAAACTGTTTTTTGTTTTCCCTTGTTCTTTAATTTCTTGGGCCTCATCTCTGGATGAAACTTCCAATAGTGGTATTCATCATGACCCTCTTTGGAACAATGTTTGCATGTCATTTTATCTACTTCATTTTTAACAGATGCATTTTTCTCTCCCTTTCCTTTCTCTCCACCCTTAAATGACTTATTTTTACCCTCTTCTGGAATATTTTTCCCTCTTGCCTTAAGGTTGGTGGCTTGCATAAAAAGCTAATCTAGGCTAGTGGTTTGAACATAAGGATAATATGCCTTACATAGCTATGTAAAACCCCTATATACTACAGAAATGTGTTTTGTGAAAGCAAATCAACACCTAACATAAGAGCTATTTTTCTAAGTTCTTGGGTGTAATCTTGCACACTTTGACCCTTAATTTGTCTAAAGTTCTACCAATTCATGGTGGCTTTTTTCATATGTGCTAGAACGTAAAGTGGTATTTTAATTGTAGCAATGAAATTAGACCAAGAGAGTGATATCTTACCATTTTTCTTTATCTCATCTTGTGTCTTGGCTTCTCACCATACTAGTGTTGCACCCTCTCGTCTCAAGGAAGCTAGCTATATCTTTGTATCATCATCTTGAAGGTTTTGAATCCTACAATAGACCTCCAACTAACGAACCCAATTTTCAAGATTCTCTACATTCACTTCACCATTATACATAGACAACTCAAATTTAATATCAAGTTTTAACAAGGTTTGTTTACCAATTCCTTTTGAGGTATATTGATGAGTATGATTAAGGGTTGTTGTAGTGGAAGAGGATGAAGATGAAGGTGAAGATGGTGGCGAGGATGATGATGGAGTAGATGATGGCTTATCACCATGTCCATTACCTCCTCCTCCTGGAGAACCCTCTCCTCTTGGAGGCCCAGATATTTCACCCTGCAACCTTATGTTCCTCTCTTCATAGAGGGCCTTCACCATCTCTGTCATGTCAAAGAAAACTTTCCTAAAATACTTCTCATTCTCTGACGTGTTATCGATTCCTCCTTCATGAGACATGCTTACTGAAGCTTCTAATACAACTAGAGCTGAATCTTGTGGTGGAGATTGTGGAAAATATGCCCTCCTTCTCCTTGCTCCAACTAGAGAACTTACATCCACAAGATTTCATTCCCCTCTCTTGAGCTTCAACCTTGTAAGAATTTAAACACTTGCAAAAAAAATTAAATCCTCTTTGCACAAGTCAACCTAGTGCTCTGATACCAACTTGATCTGAATGGGAAGATTAGTTTTGTTGTGCTAAGATCCAATTCAGAATATAAATAAAGTGCTTGAGGATTGAGAGGTTAATTGCAAGTTTAATATGAGTTTTTATGTGAATTTAATGAGAAAATTAACATAAAAATATTGAACAACAACATCTAACAGACATGAACATCACCATAAATAGACACACAACAACACATGTTGAAGGATTTCACCCCGCCTAGGCTACATCCCCTAGGTATAGCTTCCATTGGCTTGGTCCTCTTATATTATGCTCAAAATTGTGATTACATGTGTTTACAATGCTTAAATAGCTCTGGAACATGTTACATAAGCTCCAGAATGCCCAAAAATTCCTTTGTAACCTCTTTCTGCATTGAATTTGGCAAAAAACCCATCAAGTTATGACTTACCCTAGTTGCTCCATTATTTGTTCCACATTTTCCCAAAAATTCGGCACTGAGCCCACAATTTCGCCCCAAAAAGCACTATTGGAGTGCCAAATATGCCAAAAACAGGGCAAAATTTTTGGGGCATTAATTTTCCCTCTAATGCTTGGAAACCAGATTTAAAACCATATGCAATATTGCTAAATACATTTTTTTTTATATAAAAGCGCCAATGGTTTGGGCTAACCTTTGGACTTAACATATGACATGGGCACAAGTGGCGGACTTCGTTGGTGGTTAGGGCTAGAGGTTCACATTCCCGGTCACATACGCCATTTCCGTTGGTGATGTTAGTTGTTACGGTTATGGGGGGGCCATGGGGCTAACCACTCACCCATGGTCCCTGCCCCCGGTGTGGTGACTAGGGTTGGGGCTAGCCCCCGACCCCCTCCCCTCAACGTGCCAACAACATTAACATATAATCAAACTCAAACCATAGATTGATAAGACTCATGTGTAGTGGTGTGACCATATGACTTGGTGCTTGGTGCTCGGTGGTCGCGGGTTCGGCCCCTGCTACTATGGTTCATACTTGACCCAATATTTTGGTGGCCCTCGGGTTGCCATGTGGTCGCCTCTGACTATGCTACATGGCCACGTGGCGGTCCGTGGTTGGACACCAAATATACCAATGAAAACTCGACATTTCAAACCAATGACAAAGTACCACTTGGCATGAGATCATTTGACCATGAATACAATTGACCAGACAAAATTCTATAGTCACCCGTCCACGTAGGCATGCCTAGCTAGTTTTGTGTAAGAAGTTAGTTATTTTGGAGGATGGGATATGATATTATCAATTCCTTCTACAACTCTCATCTCTGGAATAATAAATTTGGGTTTCTTGTTACTTTGTTTCATCTTTTTTTGGTTGGTTTATTTATTTAGTATGTGGTGGCCAGTTAGCTTTCAATGGCTTATGGTGCATTTTTCTTTATTTTTGTTTTTATGCAATAAGGCAGCGTAGAGTTTGGAATACACAAATCTTAATAAGGATGAAATGGAATGGTATCCTGCTATATCCACATAGTTTGGCACACCATATTACAATGAAAGCCATGGTATATTGTGAATTATTACTTATACCAGTCCACATTCTTCATTTGTGTTCATTAATTTTTATTGAATTCTAGTAACTCTTATGGAAATGCAGGTGGGGCCAACGAGTATGGTGGCAATGTGGATCAAAGTTATTAGAAGAATTTGAGAGCAATATTAGATGACATAAGCACTCTTTTATTCAAAGGTGGAGAGGGTTGTGGAGCCTTCTACAAGTTAAGTTGGATGACTAGATTTATATATTAATCTAAATGTTTCAATTTTCCATTTAATTTCATGTCAGCAACTCATATAACAACATAAAATATACACATTATTTGTGTGTATCAATGTTAAAATGTGGTCGCTATCTTCATTGTGTGCAACAAAATTACATGGAAAATCTAGCTCGTACCAACATACATTTTTCATTCCAAATAGTCAGGAAAAGTGTCTTGAAAACTATTAGGCATGTTTATATGCCCATTTTAATATATGGAAAAGTAAATATATGTAACCTGTTTTTCTCAAAGGGTAGTGGGACTTTCAGATCTCAAAACTTTGAATGGTATCTTTAAGAAGCTTTGAATGAAGAATTTTTAGAGTAGATAAAAGTACTTTCAGATAAATCACATCATCAGGATTAGACCTAATCCTAATGATGTGATTTATTCGAAAGTACTTTTATCTACATTATGGATCACAAAAGTCTTAGATCTAACATTTCTAGAGTCTTACTTTTACATTGACTACGACTTCGTGTCTCAAACATGTCATGGGGTCTTTTCTGACGATTAATTTATCTTTCATGGCATTTTCCCGAGGTATATAATTTCTAATTTTTCCAAGTTTTAAAATTTATAATGCATTTATTTTAGTTTTCAAATTACTAAATAATTTTAAAATTATAATTAAATATATTTTAAAATTATATTTAATATAATTTTAAGACAATTAATTTTCTACTTTATATTAATTTATAATTTTTCCATTTAAATAACAGGGACTACGTTGCTTGCTTGCACAATTTGCTTAATATTAAAATAGAATTGTACATTAAAAAATTTAAATATTTTTATTTAACCAATAACATTAAAATTTAATATTGACATTTTAAAAAAGTCATAGTTATTTTTGCATATAAATACACTTTTGATATAATTATTAAAAATAATTTAAAATATAATAGAATAGAATAATAAATTTCAATGCAATTCATTACATATTGTAAATTCTTTCAAATAAAAATAATTGATTATATACAAAATTAAATATTATTTAAATAATTAAATAAAATATGGTAAAACAAACTAATATAATATGTTTATGTTAAAATTATAACTTATATTTCTATATTATTCCAATAAACTTAATGAATAATATAAAATTAAAAAGTATTTTGATAGTGTATTCAATCAAAATTATTTTACACCATTAAACTAATTATATATTATATTCATTAATATTTAAATTAAATATATAATATCATTATATATATTATTTGTAATTATTGTATATTATATTTATTAATATTTAAATCGAATATATAATATCACTATATATATTATTTATAATTTGTTTTTATTGTAAATATCTATTTAATTTTTATATATATTATATTTAAAAATTAACTCATATATGCTATTTATATAGGTATATTCATCTAAATTATCATATTTTAGATTTGTGTTTATATATTATTTACGGGTATCATTCTTGAAATTATAATGATTTAGATTTGAAACAGATCTAACTTTTAGATATTAATACTTTATTGCTTTAAAAAAATAAAATTTTGTGAAGTAAAAATTTTAAATTTATTTACATAGAAATTATTATATATTTTTAATTAAATTTAGTAAATATTAATATATATTATTTTAAGTTACAATAAATTTAATATTTTTTAAAAACAAAAAAATAAAATAATGTTAGTTTATCTATATCAAGGAAATGATTGGTAATTTTTCAAAATAATTTATGATAAGCATAAAAACACTTACTCTATGATACATATCACATTGTTCAGATTCTAAAAAAATCATAACAATAAACTAATGATTTTGTTAACTAAAAAAATTGAACTTTACACTGGGGATTACAATCTTTCATTCAATGTCTGTGGCATGGGGGACCTTGTTGAAAATTCAACAAGATATGTGTGTCTAATTTAATTTTCCCTTAATTAAATTGGACAATAAATTGTAATCTTATCTCATAATCACTTGTAGTAGTTAACTGAGTGTGATAGAATCATTTAGCTCATGAAATTCGAGTTGAGGGTGGTTGGTGAGGCATGTAGAGTGATTCTATTTGTTTTAGAGTCCAAGTTGCAGTTAGTGTATTAGTTTAATGCATGAGAAATCAGTTAACTCAATTAATTGAGTTAAAATCAGTTTAACTAGTTGTAACTGATTGTTGCACTAGTGAGAGATCAAGTGAATTAAATCAGATTTAATTCACATGTTGCGATATGTCAAGTGGCTAATGCTTTACTATTAATAGCTGCATGCATGTCAGTTCTGATGAAGGCCCAGTTGAGACAAAGGTTAAAGGGATTTTAACTATCAATTGTATTATTAGTAAATTGTCGGTGCACAATTAGACACCCATAGGATTTCCCATGAGCATTGCATAGTTTTGGAAGGCTGAAATTCCTAAATAATAGGGATTTAATTCTTTTAGAATTGTGCAAGCAAAGCAGGCTGAGAAGAGGCATGAAATTGGCTAAGTGTTGGTCGATTTTGTCCGGATCATTGTGAGACAGTTGGTAGAGTGCAAAAGACTCTTGTGAGAAGAGTGCATTGTTTTGTTTCATGATTCCTTGGTTGAATATACTATAGAAGATAGAGGGGTTCTGAGCAACAAGCTTTCCTTAGGAAAAATATCTGTGTTGTGGAGTAATTTGCTTCTTTCTATTACTTGGTGTGATTGTGTGATCATGTTTATTTTTTGCAATTAATTTGTAGAAGGATTCAGTGTCTTTCTTTAGCATATCTCATGATCAGATTGAATCCATTGGTATACATATTGTTTATATAATATATACATGATATCAAAGCACAGGAAATAACTATATTGGAGAAGAAATTGAGTTTTTGTTGAACATCATTCGAATTTGCAAAAATATTCTTTGGTGTAATAGGTGGATCAAGGTGGCTTTCAATGGATTAAGATTTGAATATGAACTCAAGGGAAATTCTAGTTATATTGCATGGAAAGATAGAATAGAGGTAGTTCTGGAAGGCAACGGGTTGAAATAATTTATTGACACTGATATTCCAAGGCCCACAACAGCAAACACCGCTCTTCTTGCTGTTTGGAAAAGGAAGGTTACAAAGGCGAGTCGGAGGATCTTATTAGAGGGAGTTCGAGATCACATTGTATTGAGTCTCCATGGCAAGGAAACTTGATATGAAATGTAGAAGGCCTTGACAGATTTGGTTCAGAACAATAGTGACCACAAAAAATTGGCACTGAAGGACAAGCTTAGGAAAATCAAAATGGAGAAAGGCGACGCTATTCCAAAATTCTTGACCAAGTTCATCAAATATCGAGATGAGCTTGGAAGTGTCGGGATTACTGTAGCAGATGATGACTTGGTGAGTGATCTAGGTGGATCTTCAGACACTAGTGGCTTGGGAAAAGGCTCGAAATTAAAACTAACATGAAGGTGACAAACTTATCTTCAAATTAAAGAGATCATCGACCTGATCGCAACGGTGTGAACAACGCGTCAATATGAGCTCGTACGAGGGAGTTAGAGCAGTTTGAAGTTTTGTTAAAACAAGGGAAGTGGGGCCCGCAACATGCCACATGGCATCCCAATGAGCACGTGGGACCCACATAGTAGCCTACCAGACCCTGACACATGGTGCCCCTCTTAGGTTATTAATAAACAAATAATTTAAAATGGTTATTAATAAACCATATAACAAATTTAAAAAAATCCATAAAACCCAACAAATCTCATTTCATATTAAAGGTCATGGTTATGATATTAAAAACCAACGTAACATATATGTATATATACGTGTGTGTGTGTGTATAATATGTTATAGCAAACATACATATCTATATATGTTATAACCATATATATAATATGTAACGGTTATGTTAATATGTGTCGACAGAATGGGGTCGGGTTGGGCTGTGTGGAGCAGAGCCGCCCACTCAGAGTGTGGTATTTTTAATTGTTTTAAAACTAAAATGGGGAGGGGCAGGATTTGATCCCCCGACCCCTCCTCCGCTATTTTTGATTTTTACCACTAGGTCAACAACCTTTACTTTGAAAACTCCACCTAAGATTTTAATATAAACCTGTCATTTCACCAGTGTGCCCAAGCCAGAGGCAGCAAGGAAGGGCATGAATCTTGAGGTAGAGGCTAGACCAGTGCAGATGCAAGCACGTAGATCGAAACAGATTCCTATTTGATGCCAAATGAATCTTTTGATCTCAGGGAGGTAAAATTTTCGTAATGTATTAAAATTTATATGCATTTTAACCAGATTTCCCAAGGAACATGATTGTGCACCTAGATTTTCATTTTTAGCAAAAATTTTTCAGAGTCCCTCTAGGGGAGAATCTTCAGGAATCTTGAGGGAATCTTTCATATTCCTTGGAGGCCGAAATTCACCGGTGTCAGAATGAGGTCAACCTTATACTCATTCTTCTTAGATTTTCGCAAGGATCTCAATGGTGAGATCAAATTACTGTTTTGAGTTTCACATTTCCAGATTCTCGGTGGAGCAACATCTTTGACGAATCTAGGGGGAATCTAAAAGATTCCATAAGGCCTATATTTTACTTTCTTAGAATTCAGAAAATTGACAGTTGATTTTGCACTATTCGACGACACGAATCTGATGGTGTATTCAAACTGTCCATCTAAGCTTCATATTTTTCTACCACTTTTCAAAGTGGAGTAAAGGTGTAAACATTCAGTGAGTGAGTAGTTGATTTCATGCCTTTTGACACCACGATTGTGATGATGATTTCAGACCTAGTAGCGAAGTAGCCCATTCTTCCATCATCTTCAATGTGACGTATATGATGAGTTGATTTCATGTACTTATTTTTCTCTTTGCTATGAGATGTATTAGGTTGTACAAATCCCTATTGATGTTTGATGTGGGATCTTGTTTTTTTCTTGATGTGAAATATAATTTCTATCATGGATTTGTATTATGTTGAGATCCATTTGCTACCATGCTGGTGGGATACTCATTGTCACATGTATGTTTGATGGAGATCCCTTTGTTTCCATGTTAGTGGGATACTCATAGTCATTATGTGTGAGTTATTGTCATATTGATAGGAGTCCTTTTTGTGAATGAGAGTTCCTATAGTGGAACATCTCGTAGAGAGGTCCAGCCACTCTTGCGTGAGGGCATTTTCCTTGTAAGAAAGAAAAAATACCATCCATGTACATCTTCACTCCTTACAACACTTAATGCAGTGACCTACACCATCTTGACACCGAGGCCTAGAGACATAGTCCCTCTTGGACGAACTCCGTTATCAATATCTTATGTTGCTACTGTTTGTTATGTTCCTCTTCTCTACAGGATGCAGATGATCATTTATGTTCATTAACACTTTTGTTAAGTGAAATTATAAAAACATCAGTCGAAGTAAAAGGTCTTGGTTAAGGGTATTAGGAATTTACCTGGATCAAGTGTTATCAGAGCAGGTCTTCTTGTTGATTGGATTGCAGGTGTGAAATATTGAACGTTCGCTGAGTTAAGCATGGAGAATTTCAAGGGCATGGAAGAGACCATTATCAGGGTGTCTGAGAAAGTGAACATGTTGTATGAGGCTTATGAAAACAAGCAACAGAGAATGTTGAATTGAAGACATTCCTACAAGAAGAAAAGGAGGACAAACACTGATTACAGCTTCAGTTGCAAGCCACAACAGAGGCGTTGGAAGAATTGAAGTACAACAAAAAAAGTCTTCAGGTAGATCATGATGCATTGAAGGCACTCCTACAGGAAGAGAAGGAGGAGAATTAGCGATTGCAACTTCAGCTACAAGCCACGACAGAGGCCTTAGAGGAAGTAAAGAGAAACGAAGGCTTAGAGAACACTTCTTCACCTATGTCAAAATCGACAGCTGAGGTAAAAAATGTTGATTTCTATTCACTTTCATCCTCACCTAATATAATTTTTGTTGGGAGTGTGGAGATCCCCATTATAGGAACCGACATGAGACTCCTCACCAAGATGGGGTACAAAGGAGGACGACATGGTGTTCGCTATGAAGGCATAACTCAACCACTGGAGGTTGTGTAGAGACCTCACTATGCAGGTTTGGGATAAAATGAAGAAGGATGTTCGAAGGAAGTCAAAGAAAAACATACATTATTGAACTCAACAGGGAAGAGGAATGATGGAAACACTTCACCATCGTTCCATGGTAGTGCATGTTGTAGTGAAAGAGCTAAGGCAAGCTCTCATTACCATGATCTCACTAGAGACCACCAGAGAAGGCATAATAAATCTTATTATTCCAGAGTGCATTTTGATTATAATAATGTTGATAACCATGGTCATAAATCATGGCATATAAAAACGTGTTATTTTTGTGGTTTACATAACCTTGTGTTTTCTAAGTGTTGGAAAAGGCTGGCAACATAAATGAGGATGAGGCATGAAAAGCATTCTCCACAGCAGAAAAAGAAACTGGTTAAGCAGGTGTGGAGGAAGAAGACATTTTGCAGCCAATGCAACCAAAGTGGCCATCAAAGAGCCACGTGTTTGAGGCTCCATCCAAAGAAAAACCCTAAGGACGAAGCGATGATGCATGAATCGGATGAAACCGTCGTTCGATAAGCAAACGTGCCACAAGGAGATGATCCATTCACTTTGATAAGTTAGAGATGGTTTTTCTATATTTTTTTTCTAGATATGTTAGCTTGTCATGGTTGTGTTTGTAGATTATTTGTTTCATGTTAAAATGTAAAAGTGATGATGTGTTTTTCCATCACTTGTTAAGTAGCAATGATATTTTGGCCTTGTTTTATAATGGCGTGTGATGCATTTTTTCATGTAAAAGTGATGATGTGTTTTCCATCACTTTGAAATGTGACAATGATGTTTTTGGTCTTGCAATGATAACTTGGGTGTGATTTCCATTTGATGTAAACTTGACCACCGAGCATGTAAACTCATGGCAAGTATGGGAATGTTTGGGTCATAATTGGTCATGTTGAGCATGTAATTTTCATTGTAGCTTTAGGTAGGTGTTGGCATTTTCATTTTGATTCCGAAGGAAAGAGGTGAAGGAGTCTTCAAGGGATGTGCCTTTTCAGACATTTGCGTTGCAGCAGTTGTAGGCGTTGGCTTTGCGTTCCAATTCTGAAGTATGTCAAGTGAAGGAGTCGTGTGGGAATGTGCCTTTCAAAGAAATTTGCATGTAGTTGGTGATGGATAGAAGATAATGCTTTTGGAGGACCAAAAGCTCCTCAGTGGGGAGGATTGAGCCAAGTGGATCTTTAGACACCAGTGGCTTGGAAAAAGGCTCTAAATTAAAACTGAAATGAAGGTGAAAAACTTAGCTTTAGATTGAAGATCACATAAACTTGATCGCAATCGTGTGAACTTCCCGTCAATCCGAGCTCATATGAGGGAGTTAGAGCAATTTGAAGTTTTGTTAAAACAAGGGAAGTGGGGCACACAACATGCGACATGTCATCCCAATGAGCACATGGGACCCAAATACTAGCCTACCAGGCCCTAACACATGGTGCCCCTCCATTAGTCCTCAACCTGCACAAAAGGACAAAAAAAATCATTAAAAAATAAATAATTTAAAATGATGATTAATAAACCATATAACAAAATCATTTTTAAATATTAAATATGGTTATTAATAAACCATATAAAAAATTTCATATTAAAGGTTATGGTTATGGTATTAACCATATATATAATATGTAACAGTTACATTAATATTTGCCGGTGGAATGGGGTCGGGTCGAGCCACATGGAGTGGACCCACCCACCCATAGTGTGGTATTTTTTATTGTTTTAAAACTAAAATGGGGAGGGGCAGGATTTGATCCCCCGACCCCTCCACCATTTTCGATTTTTACCTCTAGGCCAACGACCTTTACTTTGAAAAGTACACCCAAGATTTTAATTTAAACCTATCATTCACTAGTGTGCCCAGTCTAGAGGCAGCAAGGACAGTAAAAAATTTCGAGGCAGAGGCCAAGCCAGTGTAGATGCATGCACATAGATCAAGAAAGATTCATGTTTGATGCCAAAGGAATATTTTGATCTCAGGTAGGTAAAATTTTCATAAGGTATTCAAATTTATATGTAACTAGAATTTTGCAGGGAACACGATGGTGTGCCCAGATTTTCATTTTGAGCAGTGATTTTGCAGATTCCTTATGGGGGAGAATCTTTAGGAATCTTGAGGGAATCCTTCAGATTCCTTGGAGGCCGAAATTCGCCGATGTCAGAATGAGGTGAACCTTATACTCATTCTTCTCAGATTTTCGCAAGGATCTCAATGGTGAGATCAGATTCCTATTTTGGGTTGCATATTTCCAGATTCTCGGTGGAGCAACATCTTTGAGGAATCTAGGGGGAATCTAAAAGATTCCCTAAGGTCCTGATTTTCACTTTGTTAGAAATCAGAAAATTGACAGTCAATTTTACACTATTCGACGACACAAATCTGATGGTGTATTCAGATTTTCCATCTGAGCTTTATATTTCTCAAACTCTTTTCAAAGTGGAGTGTAGGTGTCAACATTCAGTGAGTGAGCAGTTGATTTCACACCTTTCGACGCCACGATTGCAATGATGATTTTAGACCCAGCGATGGAGCAAACCATTCTTCCATCATATTCAGTGTGAGGTATATGATGAGTTGATTTCATGTACTTCTTTGTCTCTTTTCTATGAGATTAATTGTGTTGTACAGATCCCTGTTGATGTTTGATGTGAGATCTTGTTTTGTTCTTGATGTGAGATGTAATTTCTGTCATGGATTTTTATTATGCTGAGATCCATTTATTGCCATGCTGGAGGGATACTCATTGTCACATGTATGTTTGATTAAGATCCCTTTGTTTCCATGTTTGTGGGATACTCATAGTCATTATGTGTGATTTATTGTCATACTGATAGGAGTCCTTTTTGTGAATGAGAGTTCCTATAGTGGAACATCTCGTAGAGAGGTCCAACCACTCCTGCAAGAGGGAATTTTCCTTGTACGCCAGAAAAAACACCATCCATGTACACCTTCACTCACATCACTTAATGTAGTGGCCTACACCATCTTGACACCGAGGCTCGGAGACGTAGTCCCTCCTAGACGAACTCCATTATCAATCTCTTATGTTGCTATTGTTTGTTATGTTCCTCTTCTTTAAAATATGTAGATGTTCATTTATTTCCAGTAACACTTTTATTAAATGCAATTCTAAACACATCATTCAAAGTAAAAGTTCTTGGTTAAGGGTATCAGGAATTTACCCAGATCAATGAGCCTAGCACTTCTAGGCCTTCCCAAGAGTAGGCATAGTTATCAGGACTCTGTCAATGGGAGGGAGAAACTACCAGATTGGGAGAGACTTTGGTCAGATTTGGTACAAGAATAATTTAGGTGGAATAATAGGGATGGATCCTCATCCAAGACAAATGATGAGGAAAATTGTGCCTTGGCTAGTAAGAAAAAGAAGGGGAAGGGAAATAAATCCTATTCCAAATGTGAGACCAGAAAAGAAGGCAAGAAGCGTGAAATGTCCAGAATGAAATGTTTTCACTGTCACAAGCATGGAAATTATGCCACTAATTTTCCACAAAAGAAAAAGAACAACAAGAAGGCTTCGAAATCTACAATAGGTGATGCTCTGGCTTCACAGTTCGAGTTGGAATTCTCATTCATTGCATGCATGGTGTCTAGTGTGATGGGATCAGTGTGGTACTTGGATAGTAGTGCATCTTTCCACATGAAGGGACACAAATAAATCTTTAGTAGCTTAGAGGGATGCACATCGAGATGGGTGATGACGGGAGGTAAAACGCTACCGAGATTGGTACAGTTACTTTCCAGAGATAGTCAGGTAAACCTTTCTTATTAAAATATGTCACGCATGTACTAGGATTAAAAAATAATTTAGTTTCAATTGCTATGTTGGAGGATAGAGGATATGATGTGGTTTTCAGTGAAGAGAAATCATTTCTTCGTCACAAAGCCACATGACAAGTTAAGAAGATTGGGGTTCATGTGA
Source organism: Pinus albicaulis (assembly GCA_034641835.2). Lineage (NCBI taxonomy): Eukaryota > Viridiplantae > Streptophyta > Pinopsida > Pinales > Pinaceae > Pinus > Pinus albicaulis. The sequence goes on from JAXQQM020074539.1 coordinate 182,419, forward strand.
AGAACCTCTACAAACTTGATGTAGATGGCTGCACAACATTAATGAGTAAAGTAGACAGAGTGGTGAGTCGGGATGAGGGTGATTTATGGCACATGAGATTGGGCCATCTACACCACAGTGCTTTGAATTTCATGCAACATATTTCTACAGGGATTCTGTTGTGAAACCAGCTCCAAAAAGAGAAGAAAAGAGATATCAATGCCTTAGAAATAAGCCACTTCGAGGGGCAACCTCCAATACATTACATGAATGAACAATTATTGGATGATACAAATTACAAAACCTCCTTTCTATATATAGGAGTCCATGGGGCCATAATGTAATCCTAGTGGGCCACAATGTAATCCTAGCCGACCAAACAATAATAATTTAAGTGCACAATAATAAAAATATGGGGGTTACAGGGGTACAATAATAACAATAAGGGGTTACACTAACAAAAATAAGGGACTATACTAGTAATATAGGGACCCACAATGAGCCCCTCTCCTTCAAAAAAGTGTTGTCCTCAACGCTTTGGTAGATATATACTTCTGGGTAGCCACGTATAAATTCTTCATCCTCCCATGTAGAATATTTAGTGGGTAAGTTCTTCCACTTGATGAGATACTTTGCAAATTGATCGATTTCGTAGCTGTCGAGTTCTTGTTTCCATGACCACTTCAGGTTCCAATATTATTTTTCCTTCCTCATCAGGTTCTAGCAATATTCTTTGAACTAGAAGATTTTCACCTATAACCTTATTTAAGCATGAAACATGGAAAACTGGATGTACTCGCGAAGAAGCAGGAAGCTCCAATTTGTATGCCATAGAACCAATCTTTTGCAACACCTTGTAAGGACCAAAGTACTTTGGTGATAATTTATTATCCTTCTTAGCTTGCTTGAGGGACATTTGTTTGTATGGTTGTAGCCGTAAAAATACCCAGTCTCCTACATCAAAACTTCTCTCGTTGTGATGTTGATCTTCCTGTTGTTTCATTTTATTTTGTGCCAAATTCAGGTTATCCTTTAAGAGCTGGAGAACTTCTTGTTGATGCTCGATGTGATCTTCCACTGCTTGAACCTTCGAATTTTCTCTTAAATATGATGTGATGGACGGTGGATGATATCCATAAAGTGCCATAAATGGGGTCATTTTTGCTGCAGTATGGAAGGAAGTTTTATACCACCATTCAGCGAGAGGTAACCACTTGACCCATTGTGTTTTCTTATCAGATACAAAAAAATAAATATATCCTTCCAAACATTTATTCACTATCTCCTTTTGACCATCGTATTGAGGATGATAAGATGAGCTATGAGCTAGTTGAGTACCCAAACAAGAAAATAATTTCGTCCAAAAATTTCCTGTAAAAATGGGATCTCTATCACTTACAATAATCTTCGGGTTTCCATGTAGCTTTTGAATTGTTTCCATAAATGCAGTAGCAACTATAATTTCTTTAAATGGATGAGATAGTGCACAAAAGTGTGCATACTTGGTAAGTCTATCAACTACCACCATGACGACACTCTTTCCTTCGAACTTAGGTAAACCTGTGATAAAATCCATTGAAATCTCCTCCCAGCGTTGACTTGGAATGGATAAAGGTTGTAGAAGACCCGGTCTTTAATTGTCTAAATTTATTCTCCGCTCGGCAAACCAAACATTCCGCCACAAAAATTTTGAATATTAGATTTAAGGCCATCCCAAAAAAATTCTTTCTTCACCCTCTGGTAAGTTTTTAAAAATCCTGAGTGTCCTCCTAAAGGAGAAGTGTGCAATTCCAAAAGAATATTTTGTTTTAGTTGGGAATTCGTACAAAGATATAAGTGATCTTTGTACCATAATGAATCTTTTTTCCAACTAAATGTGTCAGATGTACTAGGATATTGCTGCAACTTTTGAATGAGTGTCCACGCTTCTTCATCCTTCTTCCATTCATCTCTTGCTTCGGTTATCCAATCTAGTTGGATAACAGAAATGGCACAAAGCAATGTTTCCACCTCTTCATTATTTCTTAAGAGTGCATCTGCAACAACATTTAGCTTCCCTTTTTTGTAGATTATTTCAAAGTCATAACCCAACATCTTTGTGACCCATTTTTGCTGCTCTTCTGAAGATAGTCTTTGTTCCAAAAGGTGTTTAAGACTATCATGATCAATTTTTACCTTGAAGTGTCTTCCCATTAGGTAAGTTCTCCATTTCTTTAGTGCATGCAGTATTGCTAACATTTCCTTCTCATAAATAGGTTTTTGTAAATACTTTCCTTTGATTGGACGACTTTAAAAAGAAACAAGTATTCCTTCTTGCATTAAAACAACACCAATTCCATTTCCCGAGGCATGACATTCCACAATAAAGGTTTTTGTGAAGTCTGGTGTAGCTAATATTGGTGCTAGGCACATTGCCTATTTAAGATGTTCAAAGGCTTTAGTTCCTTCAGGAGTCCATGAAAATGCATCTTTCTTCAATAATGTTGTTAGAGGTGCTGCTATTCTCCCATAATTATTAACAAAATTTCGATAATACCCTGTTAACCTGAGAAATCCTCGCAACTGCTTTATGGTTGTGGGGACTTTCCATTCCTTAATGTCTTTAATTTTGTTAGGGTCTACCTTAACACCCTTGTGAGATACAATATGACCCAGATATTCCACCTCTTGTACTCCAAAGAAACATTTGGATGTTTTTGCATATAATTGTTTCTCCTGCAATACTTTGAGTACCCTATCAACATGTTGAACATGATCCTTCTATTGTAGCCGCTACAACACCACCCAAAATTTTGGGTATATTCGAAATTTTGGGTCCCCCTCTTCGCTTAGCCGTTAAGGTTGGCCTTTAGACAATGACATCCTCATAACCTGCCCCAAGCCCCTCATGAGCCTTCTCACCATCATGAAGAGATACTCTTACCGCAGCCGCGCCATGTGCGAAGGGATGACCATGCATACATTCGAATGGAAACCTTTTTGTGTGTTTACATTAAAAGCTCTTGCACCATGGATTGTTTAGGCACTCAGTTTGGGTGCTTCACCAAGCTCATAATCTGATGTTAATTATTTGGGGATATTGTTCTCTAAAGGGTAACTGTAAAAATTTACAATCTAAATGTTTCATGCAGGTCAATCCCACTGATGATACACCAAAAAATTTCATCACCACACCGATGAAAAGGATAAGAGTAGTGCGAGCTGAAACAAGAGAAGTGGAAGACATGTATCGCATGTACGCAGGAAACAAGATCGTGCCAGTTAAGGGAGCTTTCGGTCACAGTGGAAGCTGTCGGTCTGCACAATGAGCCAAATTTTTTTCCCAGCAAGAAATAGGACCCTTTTCAAAGAAAAGGAGGCAGGATAAGGAATATTGCTATGAAATCCAAATATTTCCAAAAGAAGGGCGCAAGTCACAGATCTGCTTGAGGTCGCAAGTCGCAGATCTAATAGAGGTCGCAAGTCGCAAATTCGCTTAAGGTCACAGGTCGCAAATTTCCTCAAGCCACAGGTCGCAGATTCCCCCAGGTTTCCAGGTCGCATAGTCGCACTCCTTATTAAAAGCTCGACGACACGACTTAGCGACCCAACGACTAGGTCGCGAGGTCGAAAAATCATGGCAGGTCACAGGTCGCAGCTTGTTGGGGGTCGCAAGTTGCAAGACCTAGCGACTAGGTCGCGAGGTCACAAAATCACGGCAGTTCATAGGTCGCAGATTGTTTAGGGTCACAATTTGCAAGGTCCAGTCGGGTCGCAGGTCGCCTCAGTGGCTTAGGTCGCAAGTCACAGAATAGACTAGGTCGCAAGGCAGCCTAACAGTTGGGAAAGCGAAAAGTTAGGAAGCCCAAAAGGTTACATAAGAAAACAGTAATGTCCACCCAAATGAAGAGAGCTGCTAGCCTTCTTTAGAGGATGCATAGCTGGGTTTCAAACCAACAATAAAACCCGCGTTATGCGGATGCTCATTACCTCGCTCAAAGCATAAACACTACTCTCCCGCTTATCAACTCATGCAAATTATCTTAGCATGACAAGGGCATTACCAATAGATAGGAGCTACTGCTTCACATAGCAAGAGCTAAGGCTGTTCTCTGGAGAACAACACTCTGATACCTCAAGGAGAGAAATGTAGAAGGGATCAGAAACCCGAGGCCACAGGTCGCGAACTTCTGCAAGTTGTAGATCTGCTTGAGGTTGCAAACTACAGATTTGTTTCAGGTCGTAGGTCATAGATTTATTCAGGTCACAGGTCGCTGATTGCTGGGGTTGCAAGTCACAAAATCCATTGAGGTCGCAAGTTGCAAAACCAGCGAGGTCGCAGGTCGCAACAGTAGCTCAGGTCGCAGGATCCAGGCGAGTCGCAAGTTGCAACAGTAGCTCAGGTCACAGGATCTAGGCGAGTCGCAGGTCGCTGGTCGCAGAATTCTCGGGGTCGCAAGTCGCAAAATCTAGTCAGGTCATAGGTCATAGAACAGACTGGGTCGCAAGGCAACCCAACAGTCGGGAAGGCGAAAAGTTAGGGAGCCCAAAAGGGCGATTTTTTCTCTATAAATACCTCCTTCGAGAACTTGTAAAGGACCTCTGTTTTGGGACTCGAGCTGAGTACATTGTATTACCAGAGGATTATACATTTGAGCATGAATACAAGAATTTTGAAAAATCCCTTTGTGGATCTAGTGTTGTCATATGTATGAGCGCTATTGAATATTATATTTTCAGTTTCTGAACATCTTTAGATTAAGGGAACTGTATCTTCAATTCATATCACAATTGCATAACAGTTTGCTGAGTATGTTAATGGTGGTTGAGTTCATTTCACTTTCTTAATGAACGCTGATGGCTTTGTTTATTAGCATTTGTGTTATCATTTAAAAATTTTAGGAAGTGAAGGGGGTTCTTGCCATGAGGAATTGTTTCTTTTGTGGTCAGAATGGTTTACAAGCATGACCCTAATGAAGTGTTTTTAACAAAACTTCCTTTGGTCTTCATGCTTTATTATTTCCTCTTGCTACTCATAGTGTTATATGTAAATTTAATGCATCAATCATATGTCTTGTATCATTTAATTAGGTGTGTAACCACTTTTTAATAGAGTTTAAGCAAGAAACAAAGAAAGGAGAAATCAGCGGTAGCCGGACCCACACCCCGGATGGGATCCCTATTCCAAACAGTTCAAGGTCTAATTGGGACCTTTTACCGGGGAGATCCCCTACTGTTGGCCGAACAAATTTTCCTGTCAACAGAATTGGTGCTAGAAGGAGGGCCAGATGACAAGCTGAGCCCTTAGAGCCTACAGTTAATCTCATATCTTCAATGGATCATTCCCAAACCATTCTCCCGAGATGTTTGTTGGAGTTTTATGAGCCTCGATGTCTCATCCTCGATGAACTTATGTATCACTTGTCCCAGTTAAAATTCGATGGTGAAAACAGAGTGTCCATAACCCAACACCTTTCATATTTCTGTGACTTTGGTGAGTGCTATGAAATTGAAAATGAAGGTTTGATTTGTTTTCTTTTCTTCCTCACTCTCGAAGGTCGCGCTAGGAAATGGTGCCGCACATTTCCAGAAGCTTCCATCCATTCGTTGAAAAACTCGCCAGTGAATTGCAACAAGCTTTTCATAGGTACAATTTTTAAAGTGTATTGATAAAGCTAAATGACATTAGAATGGAACCTCAAGAACCTCTAGATGAATTCTCTATCAGATTTGTTCATTATTGTTTTGAGTTCCCTGAAAGGGATGTTGATTGGAAATGTTTAAGTGAACAGTTCAGCTATGTGATTCTCGTTTCCCTTGAAAAATTTCAGTTAGCAACCCAGCCTGATCCTAGTATTCCTTATGACAACCCACAAGTTGCCAGCTCTTCAGACTATGTCCCTAATGCTTCCTTGTCCATCTCCCCGAGTCCAGACCACATTCAGGCCTCCGAGGAGAGTATTGCTATTTGTGACTTTTTCGCTCCTCCTCCTGAGTTGTCGGGTAGTGGAGTTGTGACCTCGAAAGTTCTGAGAAATGATAGATTGGTGCATGAGGATAAAGCCTATTGTACTACCTTTGAATCTTTCATGCACCATGTCGAATCCGAGCTTGAAAATCATAGTGGCTCATTATCTCTCCCGGTTCATGAAACCTACCTCGAGCCCACTCGATGTCTCCTTGGACACAGTCCTAAATCTGTTTTGCATACTGATTATGAATCGACTCCTATCCCGGATGAAGTTGATTCCCTTACAAGGCCTGCTAGATCATGGTTTTCTTTGAATAACACATATGTGCATATTGAAAAACCTTGTACGGTTAATACCCCTGCGGCTCAATATTTTCGTTCATTATTCCACAATTTATTTAACGAGTCTGCCACACCAGTAATTTCTTCAGGACATTCAAAATTTCCTTATATTGGTATTGGCGACAATCATAAGCACGCAGATGGTGTTTCACAATCACAGTCCAAAGTCGATGAATCTTTTAGATCTGATCTTTCTCACTCGGAATCTCTAGACAACCATAGGAGCGATTTCCCATTTAGGAAACCTCAAGATGTATCTTTTATTGATCCATCCCAATTGGTAACTCTTGGGGAGCCTAACATGCCAAGTACCCAACTCGATCAAATCGATGGTTCCAGCGATCACTGCTTATCTGAAAACATATTCACTCATACCGCTGAGGACTGTCACTCATATCTCTTTGTTGACCATATGAAGACACCAGAATTCGATAATCCTCTTTATAAAGATTCGAGTACCCATCAGGGAATCAAAGCACTTCCACTTCTGCCTGCTGTTACCCCTAGTCCCTCCGATCCTAAAGAGACCCCTCAAACAACTCCAACTAGGGGATCTCGGATTAGGGTTTCTGAAATGACAGTTCCCAAGTACGATGCTCCTCCCAGCATAACCATTTCGGATATAATTTCATCTGGGCAGATTTTTCATTTTAGTAAGGTTTCCCGGAGCACATATTCCTACCCCCCAACAACTGATGTGAAACAACCGATATATCCCAATTTATTCAATGGTAAGAAAATGCCGGCCATTGTCTCCAATATTTCCAGTTGTTGCCTAGCCAGTACCAATTACAATAAGGCATTAACATGTGATTTTTGGAAAATCCCTCAGCTGCCCAAAAACCTTACCGTAAATCCACCCCACCCTGGAAAATCTAAAGAATCTGATACCTTGGATTACCAATATGTCAGTGCGCAAACATTTGGCCAAGTTGACACAAAGCCCACTGACATTGTCTAAATCACCACATTTCACGATCACAAAAATTTTCCTGTTGATCAAGACGGTAAGAAATTGCAGCCTCCACTAAAAGTGGATTTAGATCCTCATATCTTTGACAAAACCTAGGAGCAATTCCGCACTAGGGTTTTCAAAATTAAGGTTTCTCCACTCGGATGCGCAAGCATCTATAATTCGCCTGGCCCATGCTTATTGTTTCCATCCTATAAAATGGATCATCCTCACCACCACAATTAAGGTGCTAGTTTGTTTGACCAACCCTATCCGGTGAATGTGCCTGCAAATAGGAATTGGCTTACCCATCACCCCTCAAATCCAGGATCGTGCATGAATGGAGGTGTGTCATTTATAAATAGTTTTAAGTTTCGAGAATATATTGCTGTGTATTAGGATAAGAGTGAAATTAAGTGTGCACAATCCACTCTAGCAAATTCTCTGGTAAGTAGCCATGGCCTTCTTGCTATTGCACATGCTCTTCAGTTAAGTCTTACTGTTGGTGCACGATTTTGTATGCTGGCTCTGATTGCGAACATTGTTGTTCTTGCAGGGCGGGAACTAATGCGGTGGCTACACTGGAAAGCTGATTTCACATAACCTGACCGCATCAATGGTTAAAATAGGAATAGGCTAGCTAGGATCTGCTAATAAAGTTTTGTTTGTCAAGTTATTAATTAGGTTTACTTTCTAAGGTTTTACTTCATGGTTTAGAATTATTCTTGCTGTATTTTCTTGCGTTCTGTAGTTTTATGCATTAAAAATTTCCATTTATTTTTGCATGCATGCTTTTTCAGTTTCCCTATTGCTGCATAATGTGCGGATAATCACTGCATGTGCTTTGCCTTGTCTCTCCACCTCCAACTAGTGGATTGTCCCGCACATGGCGTTGCATTGCATCTTGAGCCTCGTTTATTAAATTGCGTCATAGAATTTCTTCCCCACATCATTTCCGTAGGTTTTTGATATAGCGTTGAAATATTCCACATATCGCCTATCACTGCACGAGCCTTCATTGAAACCCTACCACCTTGCGGACTTGTTCTGCCCTGATTGCTGAAACAGTAACCCCATTGTTTGTGTGAGGTTGCGGTGGCTATCTTAAGAGGCAGCTTTCTCTCAAGACAGGTCATCAAAGTTGCATTATCAACAAGATGCCTATGAGTCTAAACTTATTAGTTGGGTAGATACGAGACAGTTGTTGTGGGAGAACTAATGAGTTTGAATGGCCCAATACCCGTAAGCCTAAGCCTTGTGCCCAACATAGTATTGGAAATATTAATGATCTATTTTGTGATCTTCGCCTATTGTGGTAGATGGGATGTGAAGGTTTGGCACAAGGGAAAATTCAAATCAGGATATCTTTCAGTTTCTGTAAAACAAGAAACAACCTCTCTTGCTCATAAAATAAGTCGGGATCCCTCATCTGCTCATGAAAAATAAGTGCCACAAGCAGATGAAAATAAGTGCTACAAGCACATGAAACAAATAAGGGTAAAGGATTGAGAAAGGATTCCTGCGTAGAGAGGTAATGCAACGACTCCGCTGGGGTATTGACCAGGCTCCCTGGCAGTGGAGCAACGCTTGTGATTTCTTAAAGTGACTCAGCCGGGGTACTGTCTAGGCCTGCTGGCAGCGGAGAAACAACAAAAAATTACTTTAAAAATCTTGAGAATAATAAACCCACTTCCTAGCTCTTCACATCATCAAACAAGCTACTGGCTTCTGTGAGCTTCCGCTTTGATGTGTTCTGATTAGCGAGACCTAGCTGAGGCACAAGCACTGGGCATACCTATGAAGGAAAAAGTAATACAAAGGGTACCCACAGAACCTGTTCAATATTCCCTTGCATCACTATCTCGGCTCAGACTATTGTTGTGATATTGACAGAGATGCTGGATTCTACCAGTGGTTCGCCATTTGTTGTAGCCACTACAACACCATCCAAAATTTTGGGTATATTCGAAATTTTGGGTCCCCCTCCTCGCTTAGCCGTTAAGGTTGGCCTTTAGACAATGACATCCTCATAACCTACCCCAGACCCCTCGTGAGCCTTCTCACCATCATGAAGAGATACTCTTACTGCATCCATGCCATGTGTGAAGGGATGACCATGCATACATTCGAATGGAAACCTTTTTGTGTGTTTACATTAAAATCTCTTGCACCATGGATTATTTAGGCACTCGGTTTGGGTGCTTCACCAAGCTCATAATCTGATGTTAATTATTTGGGGATATTGTTCTCTAAAGGGTAACTGTAAAAATTTACAATCTAAATGTTTCATGCAGGTCAATCCCATGGATGATACACCAAACAATGTCATCACCACACCGATGAAAAGGATAAGAGTAGTGCGAGCTGAAATAGGAGAAGTGGAAGACATGTATCACATGTACGCAGGAAACAAGATCACGCCACTTAAGGGAGCTTTCGGTCACAGTGGAAGCTGTCGGTCTGCGCAATGAGCCAAATTTTTTTCCCAGCAAGCAAGAGGACCCTTTTCAAATCAAAGGAGGTGGGATAAGGAATATTGCTATGAAATCCAAATATTTCCAAAAGAAGGCCACAAGTCCCAAATCTTCTGAGGTCGCAAGTCGCAGATCTGATAGAGGTCGCAAGTCACAAATTCGCTTAAGATCACAGGTTGCAAATTTCCTCAGGTCGTAGGTCACATATTCCCTCAGGTCGCCAGGTCGTATATTCTCACTCCCTATTAAAAGCTCGATGACGCGACTCAGCAACCCAACGACTAGGTTGCGAGGTCACAAAATCATGGTAGGTCGCAGGTCACAGATTTTTGGGGGTCGCAAGTCGCAAGACCCAGCGACTAGGTCATGAGGTCGCAAAATCACGGCAGGTCGCAGGTCGCAGATTTTTTGGGGTCGCAAGTCTCAAGGTCCAGTCAGGTCACAGGTCGCATTAGTGGCTCAGGTCGCAAGTCGTAGAATAGACTGGGTTGCAAGGCAGCCCAATAGTCGGGAAAGCGAAAAGTTAGGAAGCCTAAAAGGTTACATAAGGAAACAGTAATGTCCATCCAAATGAAGGGAGCCGCTAGCCTTATTAAGAGGATGCACAGCTGGGTTTCAAACTAACAATAAAACCTGCATTATGTGGATGCTCAGTACCTCGCTCAAAGCATAAATGCTACTCTCCCGCTTATCAACTCATGCAAATTCTCTTAGCATGAAAAGGGAATTACCAGCAGATAGGAGCTACTATTTCACATAGCAAGAGCTAAGGCTATTCTCTGGAGAACAACAATCTGATATCTCAAGGAGAGAAATGTAGAAGGAATAAAAAACCCCAGGCCACAGGTTGCGAACTTCCGCAAGTCGCAGATCTGCTTGAGGTCGCAAACTACATATTTGCTTTAGGTCGCAGGTCGTTGATTGCTGGGGTTGCAAGTCGTAAAATCCATTAAGGTCGCAAGTCACAAAAACAGTGAGGTCACAGGTCGCAACAGTAGCTCAGGTCGCAGGTCATAGGATTCAGGCAAGTCGCAAGTCGCAGTTTTCCTTAGGTCGCAGGTTGCAGGTCACAGAATGCTCGGGGTCGCAAGTCGCAAACTCCAGTCAGGTCGTAGGTCGTAGAACAGACTGGGTCACAAGGCAGCCTAACATTCGGGAAGGCGAAAAGTCAAGGAGCCCAAAAGGGCAAGTTTTGCTCTATAAATACCTCCTTCGGGAACTTGTAAAGGACCTCTGTTTTGGGACTCGAGTTGAGTACATTGTATTACCAGAGGATTATACATTTGAGCATGAATACAAGAATTTTGAAAAATCCCTTTGTGGATCTGGTGTTGTCATATGTATGAGCGTTATTGAGTATTATATTTTCATTTTCTAAACATCTTTAGATTAAGGGAACTGTATCTTCAGTTCATATCACAATTGCATAACAGTTTGCTGAGTATGTTAATGGTGGTTGAGTTCATTTCACTTTCTTAACGAACAATGATGGCTTTGTTTATTAGCATTTTTGTTATCATTTAAAACTTTTAGGAAGTGAAGGGTGTTCTTTCCATGAGGAATTCTTTCTTTTGTGGTCAGAACAGTTTACAAGCATGACCCTAATGAAGTGTTGTTAACAAAACTTCCTTTGGTCTTCATGCTTTATTATTTCCTCTTGCTACTCATAGTGTTATATGTACATTTAATGCATCAATAATATGTCTTGTATCATTTTATTAGGTGTGTATCCACTATTTTATAGAGTTTAAGTGAGACCCAAAGAAAGGAGAAATTAGCGGTAGTCGGACCCACACCCCGGACGGGATCCCTATTCCAAACGGTTCAAGGTCTAATTGAGACCTTTTACCGGGGAGATCCCCTGCTGTTGGCCAGACAGATTTTCCCGTCAACACCTTCCAAGACCTACTGTAGATTAGTATATCATCAAAAAATACTAGCACAAATTTTCTAAGGAAGGGTTTGAAAATGGAATTCATCAACCCTTGAAATGTAGAAGGTGCATTGGTAAGGCCAAAAGGCATGACCAAAATTCATAATGACCCTCATGAGTTCAAAATGTTGTTTTTGGAATATCTTCAGTCTTCATTCTAATTTGATGATATCCTGAATGAAGATCCAACTTGGTAAAATAAATTGCTCCATGTAATTCATCCAATAATTCATCAATCACAGGAATGGGAAATTTATCTTTAATGGTGAGCTTATTGAGCTCCTATAATCCGGACACATGCACCATGATCTATCCTTCTTGTGTGCCAATACTACAGGAGCAAAGAAAGAACTTTGACTAGGTTCAATTATACCAGCCTCTAACATTTCTGCAATCATATGTTCAATTTCGCTCTTTTGGACATAAGGATATCTATAAGGCCTGATGTTTGGAGGAACACTTCCTGGAATCAAATGAATAGCATGATCATGATAACGAATAGGTGGGAGTCCTTTGGGAGTTTCAAACACCTTGGAATGATTGTCCAAGACTTGTTGGAGATCTGCAGAAATAGATGATTTTGATGTCGGAACTTCTAGTGAGCATAATTGTGCAATTACGCCTCGTTGTTCTTTATTTAGAAGATTTGTCATGACATTAGAGCTTATTATCCTTCCTGGCTTCCCTTCAATACCCCGTAATTCGACTTCCTTTCCTTCTGAAAAAAATTTCAAGAAAAGTTCTTGAAAATTAAAAGCTACCGTCCCAAAGATTGTAACCATTGTACTCCTAGTACAACATCAACACCTCCCATAGGAATGGAAAGCATTGGACTAGTCAATACATATTCCCCCATGGTTAGCTTGATATTATGGCATTTTTCAGAGCAATTTATAGTTCCTCCATTTGCAATCATCACTTGACATTCTGGTGCTGGGTATAGGAAACAATTTAATTCCTTGGCTACCTTACAATGAATAAAATTATGGGTGCTACCTGAATCAATCAACACTATTACCTTTTTCTTCCTGATATGTCCTTCTATCTTGAGAGTTTGAGGAGTGGTAATTCCTGCCAGTGCATTACACGATATGGTCGGATTCATTTCTTCCTCTTCTAGGGTTGGTTCCTGGTGTATATCCTCTTCCTGTTCATTTTCTTCTTCCTCTTCACAATCTATGTAAAATAATTTCTTCTCAGCACACTTATGACCTTTAGTGTATTTGCTATCACAACTGTAGCAAAGCCCTTTTGCTCTTTTTTCTTCCAATTCTTGTGGTGTCAACCTTGTAGGTTGTGGAAATCTAGGCATAGCAACACTTCCTTCTTTATAGAATTGAGTGGTAGGCTTCCTTGTCGCCATAATTTTACATTCAACTTTTCTTGCCAACCTGAATGCCTTCTCCAATGAATCAGGTTCCAAAAAACGAACTTCATGTTGGATGTTATCCTTTAGAGTACCTAAGAAGAGATCAATCCTGTGTTCCTCTGGAATATTAGTTACCCTTATATTCAATTTTTGGAAGTCCTCAATGTGCTGCCCCACTAAACCCGTTTGTTTGAGATTTATCAATTGGCTAAAGAAGGTGTTGCTCTTTGTATCCTCATAATGTGCTATCATTTCCTCCGTAAAAATTGACCAAGTGACAATTTTTTTACGGGATAAAAGCCATTGATACCATACAAATGTATTTTTTTCTAAATGTAAAGTTGCAATACGTACCTTTTGTAGTATCCATGTTACAGGATCCTTTCCATAAAACTTCCTCATATCCATTTTTGGAATATGGTGGTTCTTCACACCAACATTAGATTTTATGAAATCACCATTAACATTTATTTTGCTTTCATCATGAGTTTCCTCTACTATCTTTTCACCATTAGGAAACATTTCTTGTATCAAATTTGTCAAATATTCCATGTATTCTTTTTAGATCATTCTTCATGTTTTCCATTTTCTCATCGTTCTTAGCTTCCATGTCATCAATCTTAGATTCCATGCTAGCTTCCATGCCATCTATCTTAGATTCCATGCCATATATCTTAGATTACATGCCATTATTCAAACCATCCATATTAGATTCCACGCCTTTCTTCAAACCATCCATCTTCATTTCCACACCTTTCTTCAAAACTTCCATGTCATTTTTTGTTGCTCTTTGCGAGAGCGAAATTTGTTGCACTTGCTCTTGTAATTTTGATATGTCATGTTGCCATTCTTCGTCTTCATGAGTCATAGTAGAGATTTCTAAAGGCTTAATGGGTGTTGAATGACACCAGGGCCATTTTAAGGTCATCATTGTCATATAAATGTGTGGATAATTCAAACTGATTATTAAATAGGGACAGCAATTCGGGAAAAAAAATATACACACCTTTTACTTGCTTTTGAGGAGCTCTATATTGAAATTGAATTATCTCTGTAATTTTAGATCCTCAATATCTGAAATTTGGCTTTGTAGTATACCTCTGAAGCTTCTTTCAAATGTCATAGGTCTGACCTGATTTGGATTCTTCAAGGAAAAGTTATGTCCAATCTTCCACAATGACCCAATTATGGAATGGTTCAGTAGAGAGAACTTGTACGACTTGCCACATGTCACTGTTTCCTCCTTTGGCTATGAAATTGATAGAAGAAAACTACGATTACACATGGTTTGTAAGCCAATTTTATAACGACTTAATCAGTGATGAGAGGCTATGAAGATTTTCTGATTATCTTTGAGATGAAATTAAACTCTAAAAAGCCACTTCCACAGATCATATCTCCTAGAAAATATTGTGAATAATAATTTGTGATGATCTTTCCTGGGATTGCAGCTTATCTAAATTTCAGCTTCCCATTGTGTGTAAAAAAGTTATTTAAGAAAATACCACAATGAGCTATTTGGTTGATTAGAGCCTGGTATTGCTGTGAATTATGTCTATAAATATGAAAAACTCTAAAATTTTGACAGGTATTATCTGATTTTGGATTTGCATAAAAATTTCAGATTAAATTTTTATGAAAAAAACATTATTAAACAAAAGACCTGCATTTATTTTGGGCCATGAAACTAGAATCTCAAAGATTTGATACCAAATGTTGTGAAACCAGCTCCAAAAAGAGAAGAAAAGAGATATCAACGCCTTAGAAATAAGCCACTTCGAGGGGGAACCTCCAATACATTACATGAATGAAAAATTCTTGGATGATTCAAATTAAAAAACCTCCTTTCTATATATAGGAGTCCAATGGGGCCACAATGTATTCCTAGTGGGGCCACAATGTAATCCTAGCCGACCTAACAATAATAATTTAAGGGCACAATAATAAAAATATGGGGGTCACAAGGGTACAATAATAACAATAAGGGGGTTACACTAACAACAATAAGGGACTACACTAGTAATATAGGGACCTAACAGATTCCAAAGGGTACCCTTGCATAGATAGACACATGCAAGGGGTGTACCATGGGGAAGTATACAAAGGCCACTTTTCACAAGAAGGAGAACCGAGTAGTGAAAATCCTTGAGAGAGTTCACTTAGATGTGTGTGTGGACCATTCTCTACAAATTCTACAGCAAAGCATAAGTATTATTTTATTTTTCTAGAAAGTGTTGTATCTACTTCACGCAGAAGAAATATTAGACATTCTCAAAATTTTGTGAGTTAAAAGCACTGGTTGAGAAAGATACATGGAAGAAAGTGAAGGCTTTGAAGATCGACAATGGTGGTGAGTAAATTTCTAATGAATTCAAGAACTTCTATGCCAAAGGAGGAATTCAGGGAGATTTTATTGTGCCTTATAACCCACAACAAAATGGGGTTGCAGAAACAAAGAATAGAACAATTATGGGTGTGGCACGAGCTATGTTACATGATCAAGGCCAACCATTGCATCTATGGGAAGAGGCATGCAACACAACAGTATTTGTGCAGAATAATTATGGGTGTGGCACGAGCTATGTTACATGATCAGGGCCAACCATTGCATCTATGGGAAGAGGCATGCAACACAACAGTATTTGTGCAGAATCGTAGTCCTCATAAGATACTTGCCATGAGTACACCTGTGGAGGTTGTTTCTGGTAAGAAACCTAATGTTTCATATTTTAAAAGATAGAACCAACATCATAGATTAGGATATTTATGGGGTACACTAATACTCCCCACAAATATTGGGTGTATTTTCCGAACAGTAGGATGATAGTTGTCAGACGAGGTGTAAAATTTGATGAGTATAAAGCCACGTGATTGTCCCTTCAGAGGGAGCTTTATTTTCATGTAGATAAGGAACTCTTGGTTTCAAAGGATGAACCTCAATATGTGGAGTAGCCGCATGCGGAGGATCATGGAGTGATATAAACCACTCATGTAGATCCATTCACCAGACATGGTAGGAGGTGCACCACAGAGGCTGATAGATTGAGACTTGATGCAGCAGAACATGTAGGAGCAACTACATCACTACACAGACAAAGACAATCACCAAATAGGTATAATGGATACATGGCTCTTATAAGCAAGTGTATTGTGATAGAACCATCCTCTTTTGAGGAAATAGTGCAAAAACCAACTTGGGTTGATGCCATGGTTAATGATTATGACTCCATCATTAGGAACAATGCATGGGAAGGTGTCCTAAGACCAGTCAGGAAGTTAGTGGTTGGATCTAGATGGATCTATAAGGTTAAGTAGGCAACATATGGGAGTCTGGAGAAGTACAAGTCTAGATTTTTAGTTTGAGGATTCTCACAAGTTGAGGGGATTGACTATGAGGAGAATTTTGCACCAGTTTAAAGGTACTCATCGATTAGATCTATCCTTTCACTCTCAGTACATATGGGGTGGTAGATACATCAAATGGATGTGAAGACTGCATTTCTCAATTATGGAGTTATTGAAGAAGAAATGTACATTGAGCAGCAGAAGGTTTTGAGACCTCTAATAGAGAGTTGGATATGTGCAGACTCAAGAGAGCACCATATGGGTTGAAGCAAGCACCTTGTGCTTGGTACACTAGGATTTACATATATTTCATTGGGTTGGGCTTCATGGAGAGTGAAGTAGAAGCGAACCTGTACTAGATTGTTGTTGAAGGTAAGATTTTGATTATCGTACTTTATGTTGATGATATTATTCTGAAAGGTGATGAGAAGCTCATAAATTATTGTAAAGAGGATCTTGCAGGAGAGTTTGAGATGGAGGACATGGGACTCCTTCATTATTCCCTTAGTTTGGAAATATGGTAGCGGGATGGGGAGCTATTTGTTTCTCAAGGAAAATATGCAAAAGAGATTTTGAGGAAGTTCCACATGGAGAGTTGTAAACCCATGGAGACTCCTCTTGCAGGAAACTAGAGGAAGGAGGATTCTACCTCAGGTGAGGTAGTGGATTCTATTTTTTACATGAAGCTTGTGTCTTCACTCATGTACTTCATGAACACTCGACCATACATATTCTACATAGTTAACCAGCTTAGTCAAGATATGGTTAAGCCAAACAAGCTCTTTTGGAAGGCGGGGAAGAATGTATTGAGATATCTTAGGGGCACTACAAAGTATGGATTATGGTACAAACAGATAGAGGGAGTGAAGCTTCAAGGATTCACTGATGTATATTGGGTAGGCAGTCCATCGGAGAGGAAGATCACATCAGGAGGGATATTCAACATATGATTGACATTAGTTTCTTAGTACAATAGGAAGCAGAGATCAGTTACACTTAGTTCAACTAAGGCATAGTACATGGAAGCCAGTCAAGCGGCATGTGAGGCCATCTGGATGAGGAAGATACTTGTTGTTTTGTTTGGTCATCAGATGGATTCGACGGTGACACATCATGATAACTAGAGTTGCATAAAACTCTCGGTTAATCTAGTATTCCATGATAGGTCCAAGCATATTGACATTCGATACCACCATCTCAAAAATTGTGTTCAGAGACACATTATGTTATTTCAGTACATTCCCATGGAGGATCAAGATGCAGATATTCGGACGAAGGCGCTCGGTAAGAGAAAATTCGAATACCATAGAGGGAGGATCAGGGTAGCTGATAATCCCTTTCTTGTTGAGAGGGAGTGTTGAAAATTCAACAAGAAATGTGTGTCTCATTTAATTTTCCCTTAATTAAATTGGACAATAAATTATAATCTTATCTCATAATCACTTGTAATAGTTAACTAATTGTGATAGAATCAGTCAGCTCATGAAATTCGAGTTGAGGGTGGTTGGTGAGGCATGTAGAGTGATTCTATTTGTTTTAGAGTCCAAGTTGCAATTAGTGTATTATTTTAATGCTTGAGAAATTAGTTAACTAAATTAATTGAGTTAAAATCAGTTTAACTAGTTGTAATGATTGTTGCACTAGTGAGAGGTCAAGAAAATTAAATCAAATTTAATTTATATACAGTGATCTGTCAAGTGATTGATGATTTACTATTAATATCTGCATGCATGTCAGTTCTGATGAAGACCCAGTTGAGTCAGACGCTAAAGGGATGTTAAGTATCAGTTGTATTATTAGTAAATTTTCGGTGCAAAATTAGACACCCATAGGGTTTCCCATGAGAATTGCATAATTTTAGAAGGCTGAAATTCCTATATGATAAGGATTTAATTCTCTTAGAATTGCGCAAGCAAGGTAGGCTGAGCAGAGGCAGGAAATTGGTTAAGTGTTGGTCGATTTTGTCCCGATCAGTGTGAGATAGTTGGTAGAGTGCAACATACTCTTGTGAGAATAGTGCATTGTATTGATTCGTGATTCCTTGGTTGAATATACAATAGAAGATAGAGGGTTTTTGAGAAGCAAGCTTTCCCCAGGAAAACTATATGTGTTGTGGATTTATTTGTTTCTTTCTTTTACTTGGTGTGATTGTGTGATCATGTTTATTTTCCGCAATTAATTTGTAGAAGGATTCAATATATTTCTTTAGCATATCGCATGATTAGATTGAATCCATTAGTATACATATTTTTTGCATAATTTCTACAGACCTGACCCTAGCCAAAAATGTACTCTCTTTAAAGTGAACATAGATAGTAATATTAAAGCTAATGCTAAGGCTCAAGCCTAATTGGCCTTGTATAAGAGGAGAAAAAAAAAAGGAAAACATTAAACATACCCATTTCATGAGCACATTGAGGGCTATGAATCTGAGCTTGCAACCCAAATAGGTTCTTGTGGACCATCAGAAATCCTTCCTATCGTGGGGGGAATACCCACGTGGTGCTAAATATGATCAATCCTTTAATATAGATCTTATAAGTGTCCATGTAGATGTTCCATCTAATGGAGAATATCCAAGCAAGATTCATGATTTTATTTGATAATCCTCCCTAAAAGAAACTTCATTCGCTAATATGGGTTCACCATAGCATATAATGGTTGAACTGACCACTAATATGCCATGTGTATGGGGTTTAGTCTGCCCATTCAGCTAGGACCTTCGTATCTGAGAGGGAGTTCATATAAGAAGAGGCCTCCATTTCCACCTGAGTATGTTCTTCCTATAAATGTATTAGTGTTAGTTCCTAGTAATGAGAAGAAAACCCCTCTATACGACAATGCATCCGAGTATGTCCCTCGTGGGCTCTCTTTTGGTATTAGACTTCCCTCCATCCAACATGACCCCTTTTTCTTGACATGAATAACCTACCAGCTAAATTCCTCGATGTGTGGCATAACTCCACCCAACCAATTAGACCATAGGTATAAAGAGAGTGACCCAGACTCCACAATCCCTAGACCATGCAACGAGAGGAGGAGGTTTCGTCCCAATAAAGTATCTTGATAACCAACCATAAGGGGATAATTATCCCAATTCCCCCCTCCACCATGTATCTTCCTCACACCAACCTATAGACCCACAATAATGCCCTTAAAACCACACGGTAGATATCCAATTATGTGCCAAAAGGAAGGCTAGGACTATGATGCCCCTCTTGGATTGCACTAACAATACCAAAGACAATGTTATAACCTCCCCACGCTTAGAAAACCATCCTCCACCTAGCAATAGACATATTAAAAAACCAACAGGAGAACCAGACCAAAAAGGTGAAAAAACATAGACAGAGGCACTAGTTGAGAGGGGAATACACCAACAAAAATTTCATATAACCACTCCTACTCCCAACCATTTCCCCAACGCCAAGTTAGATAGTTGCAAACACACTCCTATAAACTCCATGCAATCATTATAACAAAATTTTGAACATAATATAATATTTGAAACATGAGAAGGAAAAAACAATAGGAATCATTACCAGGATATGGAAAACAAGGTTTATACCTTTTGTCTTCAACCAAGAAAAGGAACTATTTCGATTTCAAACACTAGAAAGGAGTGGTAGGAAACATATACCAAGAGTGATATGGAAAAAATGGTAGGTTTCTAACCCTACTACATTTATCCAATTGAACTTAAGGAAAGAAATTATGAGACAACATTCATCTTTACCTTTACTTAGCTAAAACTGCCAAGGTTGGAAGCTAATTGCTACCACTTCTAGGTGTACCCTCAGTTAGGTTTGATGCTCCACCATGCGAAAACATCTCTTGAAGCATATTTCCTCTCAGAATATTTCACATCTGGTGTCCTTCACTACAAGATATAGTTATAAAACACTTTGATACTCCATAGTCTTATCTGTTATTGGAAAATATTATAGAGCTTGTAAGCTCACCACATTTTCTCCATGGTTCGTGCTCAATTAGATATAAAGTTCTCTCGCGTGGGATGGACCTTCCCGAATTTTTACCATGTGAAGTCACTCAGATAGGTGATCCACGACTACATGAATTTTTTCACTTGGCCTTTGAGACCCTTCACCCACCTCATTAAAATCTGCAAACATCGAGGCGTGAATTACAATAATTAGATCTAGAATATTCACACTCTGCACATGCGTGAAGGGTTTGATCAACTGATAAAACATGTCTCACTATTGCTTCATTTTCTCAAGCGAGTGCATTTTAATTACCACCCGTCTTAGCATTTAAACTCGTTGGGATGGGTTGCCACGTTCCTTGACCCATTAGCTAGGTGGGGGAGTAACTACCCGTGCACCTCTCTCCTCATGCCCTTTCAACCTCGATAGTCACTTAATTCAGGTTTATTATAAATTATTATTAATTATAAAAAACTAATATATGTATTAAATATATATACATATAAAAAAACATGTAATAATATTCTTGTTGAAAAGTCAACAAGAAATGTGTGTCTAATTCAATTTTCCCTTAATTAAATTGGATAATAAATTGTAATCTTATCTTATAATCACTTGTAATAGTTAATTGATTGTGATAGACTCAGTTAGCTCATGAAATTCATGTTGAGGGTGGTTGGTGAGGCATGTAGAGTGATTCTATTTATTTTAGAGTCCAAGTTGAAGTTATTGTGTTAGTTTAATGCATGAGAAATCAATTAAATCAATTAATTGAGTTAAAATTAGTTTAACTGATGTATATTTGTAATTTCGGATCCCCAAGATTTTGTATTCAGTCCTTTAGTAGCCCTCTAAATCTTCTTTCCAATGCCATAGGTCTGACCTAATTTGGATTCTTCAAGACAAAGTTATGCCCAATCTCCCACAATTACCAAAAGTATGGACTAGTTCAGTACATCGAACTTTTACGACATGCCACATGTCGCTATTTCCT
Source organism: Pinus albicaulis (assembly GCA_034641835.2). Classification (NCBI taxonomy): domain Eukaryota; kingdom Viridiplantae; phylum Streptophyta; class Pinopsida; order Pinales; family Pinaceae; genus Pinus; species Pinus albicaulis. The sequence goes on from JAXQQM020074539.1 coordinate 203,704, forward strand.
CCTCCAGCTCTAAAATTGATACAAATAAACCTAAAGTCTGTGTACTATTGGCCAATTTTTACAGAATTCCTTTTCGATGCTCAAAGAGAGAGTTATGATGATTTTTGAAGGTCACCACTTGATATGAAATTCGGGAGCCTGAAAATAGATCCTATCTTTGAAAATTTTGTGAACAAAGATCTGAAATTTTTACACAAAGTTCCTTAAGATTTCTTCGCAAATGGGTTTTTATTTTAGTCTCTGAAACTTTGTAAAAAAAAATTATAGTTAAAATTCCATGATGAACTGTTTGAAGTAGCGAAACCTTAGAATCCAAAGCTTTGATACCAAAGTTATGAAACCAACTCCCAAAATAGAAGAAAAGAGAGATCAATGCCTTAGAAATCAACCACTTTGAGGGGGAAACCTCCTTTACATTACATAAATGAAAATTCTTGGATCATACTAATGACAAAACCTCCTTTCTATATATAGGAGTACATGGGGTCACAATATAATCCTAGTCGACGTAACAATAATAATGTAAGGGCACAACAATAAAAATAGTGGATTTTATGGGGCACAATAATAACAATATGGGGGCTACAGGGGTATAAAAATAACGATAAGGGGGCTACACTAATAACAATAATGGACTACACTAGTAATATAGGGACCTAAAAAAGTATAAGACCAGAGAGAAATCATGCCGTGAGATTGAGTTATCACGGAGGTTAAAGTGTAATGAAAGAAAAAGAATTACAAAAGAATTAAGTAACCAATAGAAGCAATAGAATTAAGTATGCAATAGAAAAACTCTTATGCATAAATTGATAAATTTTGTTGGATATTATGAAAGATCATTTAGTATCTCCTAGAAAGAAGAGAATATATATATATATATATATATATATATATATATATATATATATATATATATATATATATATATATATATATATATATATATATATTAGTTTGAATATCAAAGGGAATGCAACCAAATGAAGGTGTTTAACTGAACTTATCAATTAAATAAAAATCTCACAGAGAACTTATGAGGAAAATTTTGGATAAGGAAAGATGGAATATTTGAAGTATTATTGCAAATTAAATAAATTATCCATTTTATCTGTGAGGTTATAAAAATGGATTTTTGATTATGGTAAATATAGAAATATACATATGTATATTAAACACTTGTATCATTTGAAATTTCTTATAAAGGATTTGTATAATCAAATCCTAAGAAAATCCTTACTATGTTATAAAAAATAGGGTTAATAAATTGAACATAGAAAGACAATATATACTATTACAGAGTCTTGACATGCCATATTATTATAACATGGATGGTAAACCAATCATTCAAACTAGTAAACAAATAATATATTAAGATGGTAAGAGTATTAAATTGAGATGAAGGAAAAGAAAGGAATATTTCCATTTTATCTAGGAATGCAAACAATTACAAAAAAACCTATATCTGAGAATTATAACAAGAGGGTAATATCTAACTCTAATTATGGGAAAAAGGAAAATATTCTTTTAGCATAGTTAAAACATAAATTTTAGGTCTGTTATAAATATAGGTACCATACTAAATCTCAAAGGATAACGATTATGACTAAATCAAACAAAACAACATATATATGTGTGTGTGCGCATGTGTGCACGTGTTAGTGAATAACATAGAAATGAAATAAGTGTCTACAATTAGTTAAGGTTCATGGAATTTGTATACAAATAATAACCCTAGTAGGTTTGGAAATTTAACAATAAACATTGGCTTGGGTTATCATGAAAAAAATTATTTATAGATTCATGCCAAGAAAACTTCAGGGAGATTTTGTGTGAATTTAGAAACGTCTAAATTGCAAGCCAAAGAAGTCAAAGTCAATTCCATGACTAAGGTGAATGTCATTGGTACGATTTGAATAAGATTTTTTCTTTCCACATGCCATACATGTAACCATTTATAACCCGCAAAGGATTACTATTATGAAGAACAAGGTATATAGCGATAAAGGTAACCATACGAAACAAAAACTATACAATAAAATCATACTTGAACAATTAAAATTAAGAGTATGGAGAATAAAAACTCTAAAAGTACCATTTTAGTGCCTTGGCCACTAGTAGTCATACCTAAAATAGGCACCAAGTTTCTTTATTAACCAATAGATCATAGTGAAGAAAACCCAATTCCCTATAGGAATTACAAAAAAAGAGAACTTCACTCTCTTCTAAAATGGCATGGCACATATAGCATAGAGAAATAGAAAGTATCTTACCTAGATTTCCATTAAATCCAAAGTGTCAAAAATAATAAAATTCCAACTCCAATTGCACCCTCAAAAGGGTTTAATGTGTCAAACCCAAAACAAAAACCCTAAATTATATAAAATAAGGAAATTGGGAGATGAAATAGAAGGTACATTTTGAGGAGTGCAATGAATTCGAAACTACGGAAAATCTAAATTTATGTAGGGCTTGCATTGATACAGGAAAAACCCTATTGGAGTATTTTTTAGGAAAATAAGAACACCATTAAGAACCATTAATGAAATAAAGCAAAAAACACAAAAAATATAATAAATTTATGTGTAAAGTCTCCATTATGAGGACAATACCTCTATTCTTTGAATAAAAAATGGATACATTCAACCCATTAATGTCAAAGGGCTTGTGAATGAGGTTGTTTTAGTTCACCCAACTGGGGTTGAAATTTGTAAACCCATGGATACTCTTCTTGTAGGAAATTGGAGGAAGGAGGATGCTACTTCATGTGAGGTAGTGGATGTTATTGTTTATAGGTAGCTTCTGTGTTCACTCATATACTTCGTGAACACATGACCATACATATTCTACGTAGTTAACCAACTTATTCAAGCTATGGTTAAGCTGACCAAGCTCTTTTGGAAGGCAGGGAAGCATGTATTGAGATATATCAGGGGAACTAAAAAGTATAGATTATCGTACAAACAGATAGAGGGAGTGAAGCTTCAAGGCTTCAACAATGCAGATTGGGTAGGAAGTCCATTAGACAAGAAGATCACATCAGGAGGGATCTTTAGCATAGGATTGACATTAGTTTCTTGGTAGAAGAAGAAGCACAAATCAGTTGCACTTAGTTTAGTTGAGGCATAGTACATGGCAGCTAGTCAGGCAGCATGTGAGGCCATCTGGATGAGGAAGATACTTGTTGGTTTGTTTGGTCATCAGATTGATCCAATGGTGATACATTGTGATAACCAGAGTTGCATAAAACTATCGGTTAATCTAGTATTCCATGACAGGTCCCAGCATATTGACATTCAGTACCGCCATCTCAGATATTGTGTTCAGAGACAAATTATGTTACTTCATTACATTCCCATGAAGGATCAGGATGCAAATATTCCTAGGAAGGTGCTCGGCAAGAGAAAATTCGAATACCGCAGAGGCAAGATCAGGGTAGCTGATAATCCCTTTATTGTTGAGAGGGGTGTTGAAACGTCAACAAGAAATGTGTGTCTACTTCAATTTTCCTTTAATTAATTTGGATAATAAATTGTAATCTTATCTTATAATCACTTGTAATAGTTAACTGATTATGATAGACTCGGTTAGCTAATGAAATTCGAGCTAAGGGTAGTTGGTGAGGCATGTAGAGTGATTCTATTTTTTTTAGAGTCCAAGTTGAAGTTATTGTATTAGTTTAATACATGAGAAATCAATTAAATCAATTAATTGAGTTAAAATCAGTTTAACTACTTCTAACTGATTGTTGCACTAATGAGAGGTCAAGTGAATTAAATGAAATTTAATTCACATGCAGTGATATATCAAATGACTAATTATTTACTATTAATAGATGCATGCATGTCATTTCTGATGAAGGCCCAGTTGAGACAGAGGTTAAAGGGATTTTAACTATCAGTTGTATTATTAGTAAATTTCCCGTGCACAATTAGACACCCATAGGATTTCCCATGAGAATTGCACAATTTTGGAAATATGAAGTTCCTAAATAATAAGGATTTAATTCTCTTAGAATTGCGCAAGCAAGGTAGGCTGAGCAAAGGCCAGAAATTGGCTAAGTGTTGGTCGATTTTGTCCCGATTAGTGTGAGACAGTTGGTAGAGTGCAACATACTCTTGTGAGAAGAGTGCATTGTATTGATTCATGATTCCTTGGTTGAATATACAATAGAAGATAGAGGGGTTTTGAGCAACAAGCTTTCCCCAGGAAAAATATATGTGTTGTGGATTGTTTTGCTTCTTTCTTTTACTTGGTGTGATTGTGCGATCATGTTTATTTTCTGCAATTAATTTTTAAAAGGATTCAATATCTTTCTTTAGCATATCGCATGATCGGATATCTTTCTTAAGCATATCGCATGATCGGATTGAATCCATTGGTATACATATTGTTTGTATAATTTCTATAGACCTGACCCTAGCAAAAAATGTACTCTCCTTAAAGTGAACATAGATAGTAATATTAAAGCTAATGCTAAGGCTCAAGCCTAATTGGCCTTGTATCAAAGGAGGAAAAAAAAGGAAAACATTAAACATACCCATTTCACCAGCACATTGAGGGCTATGAATCTGAGCTTGCAACTCAAATAGGTTCTTTTGGACCACCATAAAGCCTTCCTACCATGGGGGGAGTACCCACCTGGTGCTAAATCTGCTCAATCCCTTAATATAGATCTTATAAGTGTCCATGCAGGTGTTCCCTTTAATGGAGAATATCCAAGCAAGATTCATGATTTTCTTAGATAATCCTCCTTAAAAGAAACTTCATTTGCCAATATGGGTTCACCATTGGCATATAGTGGTTGAACTGACCACTAATATGCCATGTGTATGGGGTCTAGTCTACCCATTCAGTTAGGACCTTTGTATCTGAGAGGGAGTTCATAAAAGAAGAGGTATCCCTTTCCACCTAAGTACGTTCTTCTTATAAATGTATTAGTGTTAATTCTTAGCAATGAGAAGAAATCCCCCCTATATGACAATGCATCTGAGTATGTCCCTCGTGGGCTCTCTTTTGGTATTAGGTTTCCCTCCATCCAACATGACCCTTTGTCTTGACATGAATAATCTACCAGTTGAATTCCTCGATGTGTGGTGTAACTCCACCCGACCAATTAGACCATAGGTATAAAGAGAGTGACAGAGACTCCATAATCCCTAGACCATGCAAGGAGAGGAGGAGGTGTCGTCCCAATAAAGTATCTCGATAACCAACCATTGGGGGATAATTATCCCAATTTACCCCCACCACCACGTATCTTCCTCACACCAACCTATAGACCCATAGAAATGCCCTTAAAACCATGTGGTAGATATCCCATTATGTGCTAAAAGGAAGACCAGGCCTATGATGCCCCTCTTGGATTGGACTAATAATACCAAAGACAATGTTATAGCCTTCCCACCCCCAAAAAACCATCCACCACCTAGCAATAGACATACTAACAAACCAATAGGAGAACCACACCAACGAGGTGAAAAAACATAGATGGAGGCACTGGTTGAGAGGGGAATACACCAACAAAAATTTCATATAACCACTCCTACTCCCAACCATTTCCTCGACACCAAGTTAGATAGTTGCAAACACACTCCTAGAATCTCCATGCAATCACTATAACAAACTTGTGAACATAATATACTATTTGAAACATTAGAAGGGAAAAACAATAGGAATCATTACCAGGATATGGAAAACAAGGTTTATACCTCTTGTATTCAACCAATAAAAGGGCCTATTTCCATTGCAAACAATAGAAAGGGGTGGTAGGAAACATATACCAAGAGTGATAAGGAAAAAATGGCGGGTTTCCGACTCTACTACATTTATCCAATTGAACTTAAGAAAATAAATTATGAGACAACATTCATCTTTACCTCTACTTAGCAAAAACTACCAAGGTTGGAAGTTAATTGCTACCACTTCTAGGTGTGCCCTTAGTTAAGTTTGATGCTCCACCATGCGAAAACATCTCTTGAAGCATATTTCCTCTCGAAACCTTTCAAATCTAGTGTCCTTCACTACAAGATGCAGTTCTACAACACTTTGATGCTCCATAGTGTTATCTGTTATTGGAAAATATTATAGAGCTTGTAAGCTCAACCCATTTTCTCCATGGTTCGTGTTCAATTGGATTTAGTGTTCTCTCGCGTCGGATGGGCCTTCTCGCCTTTTTACCATGTGAAGTCACTCAGATAGGTGATCCACCACTACATGAATTTTTTCACTTGGTCTTTGAGACCCTTCACCCACCTCATTAAAATCCACAAACATCGAGGATGAATTACGATAATTAGATCCAGAATATTCACTCTCTGCACATGCCTGAAGGGTTCGACTAACTGATAAACCATGTCTCACTATTGCTTCATTTGCTCAAGTGGAGTGCATTTTAATTACCACCTGTCTTAGCATTTAAACTCGGTGGGATGGGTTGCCACGTCCCTTGACCCATTAGCTAGGCGGGGTAGTAACCACCCATGCACCACCTTTTCACCTCCCTCCTCGTGCCCTTTCAACCTCGGTAGTCACTTAATTTGGGTTTATTATAAATTATTATAAATTATAAAAAGCTAATATATGTATTAAATATATATATACATATAAAAAAACATGTAATAATATTCTTAAAACTTTAGATTCACTCCCACTTTAGCATGTAAATTTTTAACTTGTAAATAGCTCTTGTATCCATACCATGAGCCAATATCATGGCTTATCAATAACACATACTTAATATGACATGTGACTTTTATTTTTAATGAACTAATTTAACATATCTTAATCAAAAGTATATAACTAAAAGATCAATCTTAACCATTAATTTGTGAATACTACTATAAATATTTTAACATATTCTAATAAAGATTAAAACTCCATCATCCTCCTAATAATCATTGAACATAATAATATAATTTATATAAACATAAACTACAATAATCAATCCATGGAAGGCTAATTTAAATAATAAATATATAATATAAAAATAAATAAATATACAATTAAATATGGTAAATATTGATATTTATAAAATCTTATAATACATTCAAATTATTATAATATTTTATAAATATTAACAATATACCCATAGAATTTGACCAGTAAAAGGTACTATTAATAAAGTTGATAAAAATTCAATTCCGAAAAAAAAAATATTATTCTTAAATTAAATTGCATCACGTTATTAATAAAATTTATGAAGATGAAAAACCATAAAAATATTACGAGTTCTCTCAGTTCTCTGTCGATTAGGAGTTTCGTATTTTAAAATTTAATATTTCAAAAATATTATCACTATCCTAAATTTAGGGTTTAGGATGCATGTGTGATCGAACAAACCCGTGGAGACGGATATGGCCCAACTGGATACTGTATCCGTTGGTGGAAAGAGACTGCGGATGGTCCAGTGATTAACGTGTTGTTATTGGTAGAATCATGAGTAAGACAGCAGAGATGGAATGGCATGTCGCCAATAATCTTTCTTTTATCTTCCGCTACCAACAATAAATCTTTATCTTCCGTTGCCAACAATCAATAACTTTCAGTTAAAAATAAATAGCTTTCAGTGAAGCAGACAATAGTTAACTTTCAGTTAATACATAACTTTCACTTAACCGTGAATGCACCAATGATTAACGTGTTGTTATTGGTGGAATCACGAGTAAGAGAGCAGATATGGAATGCCATGTCGCCAATAGTCCTTCTTTATCTTCCGCCGGCCACCGCCCACACACTGGCGATGGAAGCACCAGATTCATATCCACTTCTTGCAGTTTTCGTAATAAAAAAAATCGATACCGTTTAGATGTGTGCAGCCTGAATGTATAAAATCTTGAATCTTAAATCGATACCCTCAAACAAGGAAAGGCTTCGCGGAATGTTAATGTTGGAGGGAATGTTGGGCAGATTCTCAGTGACTCATATACTTGAGGATGTTACCTTATTAATGTGGATGGGGGCATACTCTAATCTATTCTATTGTGAGAGGCATTAATACGGTAGCATTCTCTAGCATATGAATCAATGGGAGCATCTGAATATGTGGCTATAGACAATGGAAGGAGATACCGTTTACCGTTTAGAGGTGAGCAGGATGAGGAATTAGTGTGCAAGCTAATTTATTAAATAAATTGGAAATGTGTCTAATTTAAATTTCCCTTAATTAAATTGGACAATAAATTGCAATATTATCTCATAAACACTTGTAATAGTTAACTAAGTGTGATAGACTCAGTTAGCTCATGAATTTTAAGTTGAGGGTGGGTGGTGAGGCATGCAAAGTGACTCTATTAGTTTTGGAGTCCATGTTGGAGTTAGTGCATTAGTTTAATGCATGAGAAATCAGTTAACTCAATTAAGTGAGTTAAAGTTAGTTTAACTAGTTGTAACTGATTGTTGCACTAGTGAGAGGTAAATTGAATTAACCCAGATTTAATTCACATGCTGTCATCTCTCAAGTGACTAATGATTTACTATTAATAGTTGCATGCATGTCAGTTCGAATGAAGACCTAGTTGAGACAAAGGTTAAAGGGATGTTAACTATCAGTTGTATTTTTAGAAAACTTCCTAGATGTAGTTAACACACCACATGATTTCCCATGATAATTGGGGAGTCAAGGAAGGATTAAATTCCTAAATAATAGGGATTGCATTCCACATGAATTTCCTAAGCAAGGCAGGCTCAGCAGAGGCAGGAAATTTGTTAATTGTTTGTCGATTTTGTCCAGATCAGTGTGAGACAGTCACGATAATGCAACAGACTCTTGTGAGAAGAGTGTATTATATTGTTTCATGATTCCTTGGTTCATTATACAATAGAGATAGAGGGGTTTTGAGCAGGAAAAATATGTGTTGTATATTGATTTGCTTCTTTATTTTACTTGATGTGATTGTGCGATCGTGTTTAATGCAAGATCATATTGAATCCATTGGTATACATATTGTTTGTATAATTTCTACAAAACATGGAAAAAAATAATTTTAATGATTTGGGATAGTTATATAATAAATTTGAAGATTGTTTAAAAACATGAAATATATATAGAGGAATTAGCTTGCCAAATATATAATTTCCATTTATAGAGATTATTTTTAACTACAAGAATTTTGATTTTTCCTATCATTGGTATGATAATTTTCATTTAAAATGTAATGCATATGTTTATGCTAGTGAAGCCTTTCAATATGTAAATGATGGAATATTTTGATAAAAAAATCTAGAGTTTTACAGAACAAAATATTCCAGTGCACAACTATTTTCCAAAATTTATGGTCTTAGTTTATATTTCCCTTAAATTATGGAATTCATTATGTCCTTGAAATTGCAATGTATTTTGTGAGAAAAATCTCAGGGTTTCTTAACATTATCAAACAATATTCTTCTTCTTCCTTTAATTGTTAGTATTAATGACCTCTAGTGCACTATATAATTATTGTTTGAAATATTTAAGAGGAAAGAAAGTTATAGTGGCAATAAGAAATCGATGGATTTTAAAATCATTATATATATCAAGAGAATAATGTATTAACAATTGTCAACACTATTAATTTTTTATTATATATTTATAATATATGTAATCAAATCTACATGTGTATGTAGTTTCATTGATGGTGGATTTACCTAATGTATAGAAGAATGATGTGAAACTTATATATGTTTTCTCAAAAAATTGTTTTCATGTATTTGCATCCGAAACCACAATGTGTTATGATCCTCAACCTATATCTAAATCAATCAAATCATCATGCACATAATAATCCTGGAAGAAAAAATTGAAGTCCAAATTATTATGTGCACATTCCTATCACTAACATTGTGCACACGTTTCTAGCATTAAGAGGACATCCACGTTCCTATTATTAAAATGAATGTGTATTAATAGTGGTAATAATTCATGTAAATCCCTACACTAGTGACTTTAGCATATGGGAAATGGTTGATGTGTGGTTGGGGGAGAGGGAGGGATAGAGAGAATGTGGGAGATAAAGGGAAAGAGAGAGAGAGAGAAAGAGAGAGAGGGGGAGGGAGGCAGGGAGGGGGGTGGGGGTAGAAATAATGAATGAGTGAGGGGTAAAATGTCGGGGGGGAGTGTGTGAGATTTGAATTGGGATAGAGATAAGGAAAGAGGGTGGGAAAGTGATAAGGAGAGAGATAGTTATTAGAGACACAACAGGTAGAGAGAGACAAATTTGGAGGGGGGTAAAGATAGAGAAGGATAGATGGAAACATAAATATATAGAGGTAAATATATAGAGAGAAAGAGTTGGAGGGGGGTTGTTGTGAAGTGGGGATTAAGGGAGGGAGGGATTTATAGATAAATAGAGGAAGGGGGGGAAATTATGGGAGAGAATGAGAGAGATAGGTATTATGGGTGGAGTGGTAGAGGGAGAGAGGGAGGGATATAGAGACATAGTTACAAGGATAAGAGAGAGGGAGATGTGGGGCAGGGGAAAGAGAGAGGAATTCATGGGGAGAAGGAGAGAAGGGGATGTGGATGGATAGGGAGAGAGAAACAAATAGAGAGATAGAGATAAGGGGAGATAGATTTAGGAAGAGGGTGAGGTGGGAGAGAGAAAGGGAGAGAGGGGGGAAGATATACGATGGTGGAGGTGTAAGATAGAGGGAGAGAGAGGTGAGAGGAGGGAGATATAGATAGAGAGGGAGAGAGGGAAGGAGAGGAAAATTTAGGGATGGAGGTATTGAAGGAAATATAGAC